>JAUTXW010002016.1:0-39010 GCA_030620095.1 Kuschelorhynchus macadamiae
TATTATTGTCTTCCATATCGCACCATGCTCGACGCGACGTACGTATCACAAAACACACGGATAGCCGTTCAAACAAAGAACCTACTCCAACGATAGCTTCCGCCACTACTTAAAGCACGCGACTGAAATGCAAAAATTGCAAACAGCCGGTGGAAAGTTCAATAACCTCTGGCTCGATTCACAGGAAATCAAGCATACAGGAGTTGGCTGCAGCTGCTGCCCGCATATGTTTTATTCCATTTTCTATTGTCGCTCGGTCGGAGTCAAGGCCGCATTTATTATGAGCTTGATAATTAAGATAGTATTTTAGCATTTTTAATATAAGCTAAATTAATTGTTTCCTATTTCAAAAATTACATTTTAGAAAATGTTTTGTTTTTTTTGAAGCACTGCTTCCCTTGCTTTCATGGACTGCACGCCCTTGACGGCTATTACATTAATTGCACTCATTTGTCGCAAAAAAAATTATATATACCATTATATTAATGCTTAAGAATAAGATTTTTAAATATTTATTGAAAAAACTGTCAGTCGATTTATGAGGAAAATACGTCAACGAAAAATATTTTTAAAATGTTAATTCAAACATGTTAAAACAATTCAATTCATACCAAAATAAAATAAATGTGGTGCTAAAGTTACCAACCCTTCCTTTCTTCGTTTCTTTTTCAATAAGGAATCGGCTGCCAGCTTATTTACTTTCAGCCCCATTTTCCAGCACAATGGGTAACGACCACGGGTTGTCGAGCAAAACTTTCCATAAATCGTTGAACAGTAAAATTGTTTATGTTTCTTGGTAACGGCCCATTGTTTTCGCTATCAAAGGGTTAATTGCTAGGAATTCTACTGATTTCGACGTATAACCCTTTTCTTTGAAAGTAATAGTAGACTTGCGCACTATTTGAACTTTCTGGTCACCGCATGACCTTGGGACTGTTCAGAGGAGAATTCGCATTCTCCACATCTCTTAGGAATCTCCGTCTCACAACGATTGACCCGTTATGTACGGTGTTCTTCCCAATTACCACCAATATTGTAGAAAAACATAATAGGTTCCTTCTTTCGAACAAAACGTTATTGATTGGCATTTTAATATTAAATAGCATATTATGCTACTGCTATTAATGTCATGTTGAATTTTGACAGAGTCATCAAAATTTTCATTCAAATTTGATGACTGGGGATGAGCAGTTGTTTATTTTCGCATGTTGTTTACGGTTGCGGAAATATCTAACCAATCCAGAAATACACCATGAACCCCCAAAACGTCGCCTCTTATCGAGAAGAATCTAATGATTAACCCTGTCAAAAGCCGTCGAGTAATCAGTGTAGATCTCCGATGCCCCCAACAAATACTTTTTTTTGTGAAACTCATGAAGCCGTAAACAAAATTTTCATAGCCTTCTTCGTTTATGAGATACAGAGCGAAATAGAAAATTTTGCATTTTGGGACCCCCCTCGTATCTCGGTTATCCTTTAACTTAACGCAAAGGGAAAAATTGCTGCTTATGCAGTTTTTTACGCTGGGTCCAGTGGCGTAGTCATATTTTTCATTTGAGTTGTTATTTTTTAGATATGACCCAAAGTTGTGTTTTTTTAATAGGACACCCTGTATATTTGTCCAGAAATCGATTTGTCCTTTTAAAAGCCTCTCAAAAATATATAATAGTATGGGCCTATTTTAATAAACAACAACAAAAATCCTAATTTTTATAATTATCATCCCAAATTTTGCAGTAGGCCATGCAAAACGATGCCGTTTTCTTTTGTTTTCTTGGAAGCAAATGACATTTCCCATTTTGTACACGTATATAAAATATAGCGCTAGTTTTTTTGTATTTATTTATTGTGTAAAAATATATTTGTATTATTATGGAAGAAAACCAAACTTTCGAACATTATGAAAAGTACGATATGTTAGCTTGTTTTATATTAAGTAATGAAAATGTTGAAGCGGCTTTTGAGATGTATTTTAACAGGTAAATAGTTAATTTTTACGTATGTTGAAATACTATTGCTTAATTTTTATTTAGATATCCAGAAAGCAGGCAACCTAATATATCCACTTTTTATCGGATATAAAAAAAATTTACTTAATCACGGATCATTTATCAAACCTCGTACGAAAACATATAATAAAGAAAAACTGGAGGCTGAGGAAACTACGGTTTTGGCTAATGCAAGCTTACCCTACAAACTCTTGTAGGGCCAGTGAAAAGAGCATAGGGATTCCAAAAACTAGAGTTCAAGAAATTTAAAAAAAGCACAAATACCACCCATACAAATTTAGGCTCGTGCAGCACTTACAGCCAGGGGATGCAGAGTGTCGGGTAGTCTTCTGCAATTGGTTTCGAGAAAGATGCGATATGGTTAGGGATTTTGAAAACACCAAATATTTCCCAGAAGACAGCAGGGCAGGTTTGATCTAAATGTGTCCTGCTTCATATTAGGAACACATATAAAATTTTATATATTTGAGGGAAATCTAACAGCCAATCGCTATATAGAAATTTTAGAAGCAGCTATACCTGAATTACTTGACGATGTTCCTCTAGTGCAAATTAACGAAATTTATTTTCAACAGGACGGTGCTCGTGCACACAATTCTGGAATGACGAGATTATTTCTAGACAATAATTTTACCAATCAATGGATCGGAACAAATGGACCTATAAGATGGCCCCCTAGGTCTCCAGATTTGTTGATTTTAGATTTGTTTCTATGGGGATATCTGGAAAATAGAATTTACAAAGACCACTATGATAACGTCCAAGATTTAGGAAATGCAATAAGAGAAAATTTTCGCTATTTACAAAATCATCCCGTTATTTTGCTTAATTCCCTAAAACGAATACGAAAATTGTGCGAAGCATGCATAGAACAGAATGGAAATCAGTTTGAACAGTTCTTTTGATTTCCTTGGTTACTGTAGTTCTTATACGACAGTTGTTTTTTGCTGAAAGGCTTGTTACATAATAATTTATTACTGTATTGTTCTTGTGTTACATAAATCTAGGTAGGTGGTACTTTTTTGGTGCGAAATTATCAATACATATTTTGATAAAAAGATTTAATTACATATTTATTTTGATTTATTGTTAGGATGTAGATATTGTTAACGACTTGAAATAAAAGGCAGCATTGTTTTGCATGGCCTACTGCAAAATTTGGGATGATAATTATAAAAATTAGGCGTTTTGTTGTTGTTTATTAAAATAGACCCATACTATTATATATATTTTTGAGAAGCTTTTAAAAGGACAAATCAATTTCTGGACAAATATACAGGGTGTCCCATTTAAAAAACACAACTTTGGGTCATATCTAAAAAAAAACAACTCAAATGAAAAATATGACTACGCCAGTGGATCCAGCGTAAAAAACTGCATGAGCAGCAATTTTTCCCTTTGCGTTAAGTTAAAGGATAACCGAGATACGAGGGGGTCCCAAAATGCAAAATTTTCTATTTCGCCCTGTATCTCATAAACGAAGAAGGCTATGAAAATTTTGTTTACGGCTTCATGAGTTTCACAAAAAATTAGCTCAGGTTCGTGAAAACCGCAAGGTTCTATCTTTAAATCTTTATAAGCGAGATACCCTGCTTTTGCAACCAAATCCGGACACCCTGTACACCAAAAGATTGGTCATTGTCGACCGCCCCGAAACGAAACCGTTTTGTGTCTCATGAAGAACAGATTAAATAGTGAAGACTTTTTTTGTGATTGGATTTCAAGACAGATGTCGTTCAAATTTTAATATAGATTTTTAAATTAAATTTGGTACATTATCACTAGCGTCAATAAATTAAGGAAATACATGAGTTTAAGAAAAACCTACAGGGTGTAATTTTCTTCTGGGTTACGACCCCTTTACCTTCTCAAACTATTCACTGCGACGTCACTGGCTCCTTTTACAACGATATGTTGTTTTCTTTTATTAATGATAATTGTCTTCTAATTTTAAAGGTTGCTGTGTTGGATATAGACATTTGTGGACCGTCGCAACCCAGGGTTTTAGGCGTCCTTGATGAACAAGTACATCAGTCCGGTTCTGGATGGTCTCCGGTGGTAAGTATTTTAGCTAGACAAATTACCTTTCTACTAATAATCATCATACTAGTCAAAAAACACATCGGATAATGCTGTTTTGTTATTCCAAATTTAATTTAAATTTTGCATATTTGAAATATTTTACTTCAAATTGAAAGTGTATCAAGTCAATTATTAGTCTTGTTTTTGTCATTTCAAAGTTATGTAGTTTCGATCACACACAATTGATGTTAAAAATGATTACTGGATAAAGTGAAAAACATAATGCAATTTACTTTTACTTGAACCGTTAATTTTCATTGCATGTCTTTCGGTGTTTAGTTATTTACAAATACAAATACAAATACTAATACAAAATCTCTTTATTCAGAAAAAAAATTTACAAAATTGGTTGAATAGCGTCAAAATGAGTAACGAAATATTTTTAAAACTTACATGTAAGATTAAAATTATAAAATTACTACATAAAAATCTAAAATCACAACTTAAAGACAATAAAAATCTGAAATCACAACTTAAAAACAATAATAATACTAACAATCAAACTTTAAAATCTTAATTATGGCAGAATAAAAATCCACTTAGGACCATGACAGATACTCAGCAACTGTGTATGGTTCTATGCCCATTAGGTATTTAAATGACTTTTTTTTGAATAACTTTAATGTTGTTACAGTTTTAATTTCTATTGGGAGATGGTTAAACAGCTTTATACACGCGTATGCTGGGCCACGTGTAGTTAATGTTAAACGATGTATAGGAATGTTAAAATTTAAGGTTCTTGTAAAATGTTCATGTTGAGGTAAATGCTGAGAAAATTTCTCTCTGTGCTTAAACAAAAATACTACACACTCATAAATGTACACTGCCAGCAAAATCAACAGCTGAAGTTGCCTGAACTTCCCCCTACATGATTGCAACCTATTTAGACCTAGTAATATCCTCACTGACCTCTTTTGGGTCTTAAAGATCTTCCAAACCTGGACGCTATTTCCCCAGAATATGACACCAAACCTAAGTATTGACAAGAAATTTGCATGGTAGATTGTTAAAAGTGTTTCAGTGTTGAGGTAACTTTTCAGTATACGAAGAGTGTAACATACACTGTTTAATTTGGCCGCAACATAATCAATTTCCTTCTCTCAGGATAAGGAAAAGTCCATGAAAACTCCAAGAAATTTGGCATTCTCAGAAAACGGCACATTGGAGGACAGCAGTTCGGCCTGTTCAGGCACCTCAACACGTGATTGTTTAGTTCTGAACACTACAAAGCTAGATTTTTGCGTATTTAATACCAGTTTGTTTCTTGAGAACCACTGCTCCGCTGTATCCAGGCATGTTCTTCCGGTCTCTAGGGCTTCCTCAAAGGCATTTGCAACAATTAGGATATTAGTATCATCTGACAACAGATGTGCTTTCGGCTTGCAGTTCCAGACTTAAGTCATTAATATAGAAGACAAATAGGAGGGGTCCTATCACACTTCTCTGGGGTACTCCTAAATCAAGCCTCTGAAGACCCGAAAAATATTCCTTGCCATTCCTGCAAATTGAAACCCTCTGACCTCGTTCTGACAGGTAAGATTTCACCCAATCTAAAGTGGACCCTCTAACTCCATACTTCTCCAATTTCTCGAGTAGAGAATAGTGGTCTATGCTATCAAAGGCCTTTGAAAGGTCTAGAAAGGCACCCATAGCCACACCTCCTGCCTCCAGACAATCAAAAATATTTTCCAAGAAGTCGTAAATTGCAGTAGTGATGTTCTTACCCGTGATAAAACCATGCTGATTATCGCTAATGAGTCGCTCTGAAACAAAGAAACTAAACAGGCGTGAGCACGTAATTTTCAATTGAAGTGGGGTCTCCTTTTTTAAAGAGTGGCTTAACAATTGCTAATTTTAAGGCCTGGGGGAAAACACCATGCGACAGTGAATTATTAAGTCGCCAGCACAAAACCTTAAGAGATCAGAAGATATCCCGTCAAAACCATGACTATGTTTGTTTTTTAGACCAGTAATAATATTAAAAGTCTCTGCAACGGTTACTGGATACAGAAACATTGAATTCCTGTTATAAGGAATCTTGTTATCAGATTGTGTGGCAGGCAAAAGCTTTATTAAATTTAAAGCTGCATTCAAATATAATTATTTAGTTCATTGCACACAGTCTCAGGCTGACCTTCTATACCCACCTCTCTCCCAACAGAGCTAGAATTCTTTATTTCACTTACAATTTGCCATGTGCATTTAGACTTATTATCGCTGTTTGTGATTCTATATTCATACTGACTTTTCCTGGCATCTTGTAGTAATTTATTATATCTTCGTTTTATAGCTCCATATGCAACCCTATACCCATCATCATTCTGACTCAGTACCAGAAGAAGGTCAAGTAAATTTTTTGTTTCCGTTATATCGGGATTATTTATATGACGCGTGTTCTTTCTGATATTTTTTCTACATTTGCGTACAGGAAAACAAAGCTCGAACAAAGGCATTAGGACATGCATAAAACTGCCCCACTGAGCATCTAAGTCATCCTGGGGTTGATCATATATCAATTGCCAGCTCTGGTCAATCAACATTTGTTTGAAGCGCTGTTTACTCAGCTGATTAAAAATTCTACGCTCAAGGTGCTCTGACACATTTGCTTTGGTGATCTCAAACGAAAGCCTCTGACCAGTGTGATCTGAGATATGCGTGTGCAGTACTTCCGATTTATAATTAATACAATTGCTATAGATGTTATCAATACAACTTTTACTGGCCGAAGAAATGCGTGTAGATTCTAATATTGACGGTTGTAAATTAAAAGAGCTTAAAATTGAAAGAAAATTTACTGAGTCTCTGTCATTAGTCAAAATATCTATGTTAAAGTCTCCTGCCAAAAATATTAAAACATTCTCATTTACTCTGAATTATAAAGTTATATTTGCTTCAAGCGCAATAATTATGATCCAGTTGTGTATCACAACCTTCTTTCTTGTTGCATAACTTTTACCCTAAATATTTACCAATTATATTGTGTCCCATGAGTAACTAGTAAATTGAAATTGAGGTTAAGTTTTTATTCTTGCTTTCAACATAAATTTGAATTTCGGGAAATTGATGTTCTCAATTCAATTGAAATATTGAAAAAGCAGCGTCATAAAAATAATAACTTAAAAGTTTGTGCCTTCATTTGACATCTATCAATTTTCCATACTGAACCTAACTGTAACAACACCAAAATGTTTTGTTTAATAACATTTTTTTCAAGAGATTTTTTTTTAGTATGTGGACGACAATCTTTCGGTTATGTCGATCGGCTTCCTTTTGGGTTCACCTGACGATGCCATAATCTGGAGAGGTCCCAAAAAGAACACGATGATACGCCAGTTTCTAAGTGACGTGGACTGGGGCAAACTGGATTATTTGTTCATGGATACTCCTCCTGGTACATACTTTTATTGTTTAAAAAACTCTTTTAATACACTTTTCCGGTTTCATAGCACTATACGTAGCCATAATATTTACCTTTTTTCCTTGTGCTTACACCATAGTTTACAAAAAAAAAACATTTTTATCTTAAGTTGAAGAAACTATGAAAATGATTGTGAAAATAAGCATAATAACCTAAAAAACTTTTGATTTTGAACGGGGAGGTCTTCCGCTCTGTGTTGTTCGATTCCTCCAAAAAGTACAAAAAAAAATACAGGCATATTTGAGGTACATTGACAAGTACGCTTGTCACCTCTCCTGTTATTTTTCCAAAGTTGATATGACGAGATCGGAATCGATTTATCCAGCCCTCAGAACATTGAAAATCTTGCTTTTTTTAACATTTCACCAAATTCATTTGCTTTTTGCTTTAAGATACATGTGGGAATGTTTTTATTTCTTTGAATTTTAAACCACTCAGACACCTATTTAAATCTTCATGGCAGGAGCGTATGTACAGGGTGTCTGGATTTGGTTGCAAAAGCAGGGTATCTCGCTTATTTTTAAAGAGAGAACGGTTTTCACGAACCTGAGCTAATTTTTTGTGAAACTCATGAAGCTGTAAACAAAATTTTCATAGCCTTCTTCGTTTATGAGATACAGGGCGAAATAGAGAATTTTGCATTTTGGGACCCCCCTCGTATCTCGGTTATCCTTTAACTTAACGCAAAGGGAAAAATTGCTGCTTATGCAGTTTTTTACGCTGGATCCAGTACCGTAGTCATATTTTTCATTTGAGTTGTTATTTTTTAGATATGACCCAAAGTTGTGTTTTTTTAAATTGGCCACCCTGTATATTTGTCCAGAAATTGATTTGTCCTTTTAAAAGCTTCTCAAAAATATATAATAGTAAGAGTCTATTTTAATAAACAACAAAAATCTTAATTTTTATAATTATCATCCCAAATTTTGCAGTAGGCCATGCAAAACAATGCTGCCTTTTATTTAAAGTCATTAAGAATATCTGCATCCTAACAATAAATCAAAATAAATATGTAATTAAATCTATTTATCAAAATATGTATTGATAATTTCGCACCAAAAAAGTACCACCTACCTAGATTTATGTAACACAAAAACAAAACAGTAATAAATTATTATGTAACAAGCCTTTCAGCAAAAACCAACTGTCGTATAAGAACTACAGTAACCAAGGAAATCAAAAGAACTGTTCAAACTGATTTCCATTTTGTTCTATGCATGCTTCGCACAATTTTCGTATTCGTTTTAGGGAGTTAAGCAAAATAACAGGATGATTTTGTAAATAATCTAAATCTTGGACATTATCATAGTGGTGTTTGTAAATTCTATTTTCCAGATATCCCCATAGAAAGAAATCTAAAATCGACAAATCTGGGGACCTAGGGGGCCATCTTATAGGTCCATTTGTTCCGATCCATTGATTGGTAAAATTATTGTCCAGAAATAATCTCGTCATTCCAGAATTGTGTGCAGGAGCACCGTATGTGTTCCTAATATGAAGCAGGACACATTTAGACCAAACCTGCCCTGCTGTCTTCTGGGAAATATTTGGTGTTGATTTTCCTGTGACCAGAATCTACTATTGTGCCTATTGAGTATGCCAGAATTACTGAAATGTGCTTCGTCTGACCATATAACCTTCCTTTCAAAATCTCTAACCATATCGCATCTTTCTCGAAACCAATTGCAGAAGACTACCCGACGCTCTGCATCCCCTGGCTGTAAGTACTGCACGAGCCTAAATTTGTATGGGTCGTATTTGTGCTTTTTTAGAATTTCTTGAACTCTAGTTTTTGGAATCTCTATGCTCTTTTCACTGGCCCTACAAGAGTTTGTAGGGTAAGCTTCTGCATTAGCCAAAACCGTAATTTCCTCAGCCTCCCGATTTTCTTTATTATATGTTTTCGTACGAGGTTTGATAAATGATCCGTGATTAAGTAAATTCTTTTTTATCCGATAAAAAGTGGATATATTAGGTTGCCTTCTTTCTGGATATCTAAATAAAAATTAAGCAATAGTATTTCAACATACCTAAAAATTAACTATTTACCTGTTAAAATACATCTCAGAAGCCGCTTCAACATTTTCATTACTTAATATAAAACAAGCTAACATATCATACTTTTCATAATGTTCGAAAGTTTGGTTTTCTTCCATAATAATACAAATATATTTTTACACAATATATAAATACAAAAAACTAGCGCTATATTTTATATACGCGTACAAAATTGGGAAATGTCATTTGATTCCAAGAAAACAAAAGAAAACGGCATCGTTTTGCATGGCCTACTGGAAAATTTGGGATGATAATTGTAAAAATTAGGATTTTTGTTGTTGTTTATTAAAATAGACCCATACTATTATATATTTTTGAGAAGCTTTTAAAAGGACAAATCAATTTCTGGACAAATATTTGGGGTGTCCCATGTAAAAAAACACAACTTTGGGTCATATCTAAAAAATAACAACTCAAATGGGAAATATGACTACGCCACTGGATCCAGCGTAAAAAACTGCATAAGCAGCAATTTTTCCCTTTGCGTTAAGTTCAAGGATAACAGAGATACGAGATACGACCTCCCAAAATGCAAAATTTTCTATTTCGTCCTGTATCTCATAAACGAAGGAGGCTATGAAAATTTTGTTGCTTCGTGAGTTTCACAAAAAATTAGCTCAGGTTCGTGAAAACCGCAAGGTTCTATCTTTAAAAATAAGCGAGATACCCTGCTTTTGCAACCAAATCCGGACACCCTGTACATAATTTTTATTTTTATAAGAAAAATACGACTTTTCTTTTAGCCCTGAAGAAGACTAAATACATGGTCGAAACGTCGGCTCTTTTTTAAGAAAAAGGTATTCTTCATGTTAAATATTGCATAAGGTGTTTAGAATTAACTATAGATTCTGATCGACGTATCTCAGAAACTATGATATTTAAAAAAAATCAGGACCATTTTTCACATTTACGTAATTGGTCTGTCTGCAAAAAAAAGATATTTTTACAATTGTTTTTTGTGCTTAAAGATGTTATAGCAATATGTAAACTTTGGATAGCCTTTAAAATTCTTATGCACTTATGGAATAACTGATAATTTTCAGGAACATCTGACGAACATCTTTCGGCAGTCACATATTTGTCGCAGGCCGATTTAACAGGAGCTGTCATTGTAACCACGCCGCAAGAGGTCGCCTTGCTCGACGTGAGAAAAGAGATAGACTTTTGCATAAAAACTAGGATACCCATACTAGGGGTTGTAGAGAATATGTCCGAGTTTATATGTCCTTGCTGCCAAGTAAGATATTTTTTTTTCTGCACCCTCTTGCGATATAATTTCTACCATTAACATTAGTCAAACTCTTCTTTTAAAAAAAATATTGTATTTTCACATATAAAAATAATATATTTTTGCTTCGTAGAAAACTTCTCAGATTTTTAAAGCTACTACTGGGGGAGCCAAAAAAATGTGTGAAGAACTCGATGTTCCTTTCTTGGGCAGTTTACCTTTAGACCCGAAAGTTACCAGATGCTGTGATGAAGGGAAAAATTTCTTTGAAGAAGTTCCAGAGTCTCCAGTGTTGAAAGCTTTGGAGGGAATTGTAGAAAGTAAGTAACAAATCTAAGACCAAGTCACTTGGTGAGTTCTTGAAGCTTAGCCTGGAAGGTATTGTAGAAAGTAAGTTACAAATGTATGAAGGGATTACAGTGGTCTATACAAATATCTGTCTCCAGCGAAGATTGGATGCTATTTAGCAGTGGCTGCAGTTAAACATCTGTTCAGTATATGCACTATGTTGCAAAAATTAATGTGAAAAATTTCACAATTTCAGGGATTTTGCTGTGTTCTGATCTTTATATAAACACAATCATAATTTTATATTTCTAAGCTAAGATCTATTTTAGAGAATTCAATGATTCATTTGTTATCGTAAAGACAGTGTAATTCAACCTCTTGTTTGGGTTTTTAGTCTGCTAATTTAATGTATATATTTTGTAATAGTCTTTGATCTGATTTTATCCCTTCACACAGGATCAAGTCTTTGATGACAGGTCGATACAATTTACGTTGATATCTTCAATGACAAAAATGACTGGGTTACTTATAAAATGTTGCTCCATAAACCTAAATTTGATTGGGATTGGGACTCTTAATATGATTTGAACCAACAGAAATTATTTTGGTATGACACATATTTTGTATTAAACTAGTGCATTGTGAATGAATAAAAAAAATATCCCATCTGTCTATATTTTGTAATTTATTTTTTAAAGTAATATATCTAAGTTGAATAAGTATTCAAGATTAATTGAGAAGTTTTTGTACTTTATTTCATATAATTCGACACAGGTCCAGTTTACAATGAATAAGTAAGTGAAGTGGCATACACAAAACTCAAACTCGAAATGCTTTATTGTCCAGAAGTTATTCATTGACAAAGCTAGAGACTTAAATAATTTAAATATAATTAAAATAATAATCAGATTTAATACATTAATCTAACTTAAACTGAAAATAGGCAATATATAAAGCTTAAAATTAGGTAAAAATAAAAGTCATTCATGAACTCCTAGAGTCATAGTATGCTCTCTCAACAAGCAACCTCTTGACCTCTATCTTGAATTTTTTTAAACAAGAAATAACTCTAATCGCTTGTAGAAAATGATTAAACAGTTTTTTACTACTATATATTACAGAATTTTTAATTAGAAATGTTGAGGGGATTGGAAAGGGCACCAAATTCTAGTTACATATATGATAGTCACAAGTGGTTGTCAACAAGTTCCTATACTTTAGTTTACAGACTCTAAAATAAATAAGGATGGTAATGATAGAATTTTATGTCTTAAGATAAATGGTTTACAAGAGTCCCGAATTTTCGCTTTGAACATATACTGTATAGCTCTCTCCTTCAAGACAAAGATACTTTGAAACAGATATCTTGAACAGGTTCCCCAAAAGCAAATCCCATATCGCAAATGTGACTCAATCAAGGCAAAATAGGAATTCCTGATGCCATAGTTGTTCAATTCATTAGAAATAATTCTAATTGCATAGCAATTAGAAAAAAGCCTGGCACGCAAAGAACTTATATGGCCCTCAAATTTTAATTTATAGTCAATGAATAGACCCAAAAACTTACACTCATTCAAATTCACGAGCAAATCGTAATTCAAATGCACACAAGTTAACTCACAGCCAAATGACATCACATTCGTTTTAGAGACATTCAGAGACAACTTATTTGCATCATATAGACTTAACCTTCACCAAGTCAACACCCACCACCTCCTCCAATCTGACCATATTTCTATCATGCCACAATATTGTCGCATCGTCCGCAAAAAGGGTGAAGCTGCCTGATATGTCAATGTCGGCGAAATCATCGATATACAATAAAAATAGTATGGGTCCTAAAACCTAACCCTGTGGAACTCCAGACCCCAATGCCCGTTGCTTGGACACGAGACCTCTCATGGAGACCTGCTGCACTCGACTCTCCAGGTAAGAAGTGAACCACTCGCGCGACCTGCCCCTGAACCCATAATATTCCAGTTTTTGTAGAAGAATATGATGGTCAACACAATCGAAGGCCATATATCTCTGTTTGGCAGTTTTTATGAGTTCTGTAGATTCTTCTATACTAATTAAATACATGAATATATATATATATATATATATATATATATATATATATATATATATATATATATATATATATATATATATATATATATATATATATATATATATATATATATATATATATATATACAGGGTCCTGCAGCTCACCTCCCGTCTTTTATTATACCTAAACCATTTATTTTAGAAAAAATATTTAGAAGCCACTATATGCTGTTGATTAGAGAGCACATTTTAAAAATATTCTTGATTATACAGGGTGTTACAAAAAATAGTGGCGCATAAAAGTTGAATTTTTTAAAATGGAACACCCTATATTTTTTTACATTTTTGGAACACTCTTTGCCTAGTCTACAGACTCCTAGAATATTATCTCTCTTTTTTTAATAGTTTCGGAGAAAAAAGGTAAAATCGAAGAAAAAAAAATTATAGTCTACATTTAAAATATTTATAAAAATTAGATAAAACATCTTAAAAGCTAAGGTAACCTAGTAGCTTACTGCAAAAGGTTTATAGTTATTCTGCTACGAGTATTATAAGTCTTACGTATACAGGGTGACCCAAATTCCATGTCAAACGTTGCAAAATAAAAAATTATTTTTCTCCATTTTTTTCAAATGGAACACCCTATATATTTTTTTTCTGTCAGGTACAGAATTAACAGATCAACATTTTTTATTATTACACTTATCTCAAAATTCCTGAAGGTTTTTGAAATATTCTTAAAAAACTAATGTTGTACTTTGTTTTTCAGTACGATAATTGAATAAACTCAATAGTAATGTGGAAAAATGGAACACCCTATATATATTTTTTTTCTGTCCGATACAGAATTAACAGATCAACATTTTTTATTATTACACTTATCTCAAAATTCCTGAAGGTTTTTGAAATATTCTTAAAAAACTAATGTTGTACTTTGTTTTTCAGTACGATAATTGAATAACCTCACTAGTAATGTTCATACCTTCGCGATTTTAAATATTAGATAGGTCAGCGTAGTTCTAGCTATGGGGAAAAACCTAAAATCCTAACATTTTTTCTAATTACGTTTGCTGCATAAAATTTAAATTACTGCCAAGAGTTAAGGCTCGACTTAAGGTGTAACAGCTTTATTTAACATTATTAACAAATATCTAATTATTGCTAAAATTAATTTTTACTTAGAACATATGTTCGATATGTCTTCCATTCTCTTCGAGGCATAAACGAAGACGGGTATGAAAAGATCTTCCTACTATTCTTAATACTTCGGGCGTAATACTTTGAAATGCGGTTCTAATCCGTTGCTGCATATTTTCGGGAGTTGTTGGAGGTTTGTTGTAAACAATTTCCTTAACGTAGCCCCATAGAAAAAAATCTAATTTCGTTAGATCAGGCGACCGGGACGGCCACGCACTTGCTCCCTGTCTTCCAATCCATCGATCTGGAAAATTATTATTTAAATGATCCCTAACTGGCAACGAAAAATGTGCTGGAGCACCATCTTGTTGCAACCACATTGTATTTCTCAGATTAACCGGCAAATTTTCGCACAAATTTGGCAAGTGATTTTCTAGGAAGTCGAGATACATGGCTCCAGTTAAATGTCCATTAAAAAAATGGGGACCAATAACATGTTCACCAATAATTCCCCCCCACACATTAACTGACCATCTGTGTTGTAGATCAAGCTGCCTAAAAATTCTTGGATTATGGTCGGCGTAGTAATGGTAGTTGACGATTTACAAATCCATTCTTATGAAATGTGGCCTCATCAGAGAATAAAACTTTATCAAAAAAATCAAAGCTTAACCTAATTTTAGCTTGTGCCCAATTACAAAAGTCAACACGTTTCTCAAAATCTGCTGGAAGGAGTTCTTGATGCAACTGAATATGATATGCATGAAATTTATGGCTCTTTAAAATTCGCTGAACAGTTCTTTCGCTTACTCCTACGGCATCCCCGACTGCTTTTTGGCTAACAGAAGGATTTTCCGTGACAGCTAATAGCACAGCTAATTCATTTTCTTCCGTTCGAACGGGCCTATTTCTAACTCGTCTTGTATAATTTACATTTCCCGTTGCCATAAATCTCTCTAATAAGTTCGTCATGCTCCTTCTGTCTGGGTGCCTTCGTTCTGGATAATTTTGCGCATAAATCCTACTGGCCAAAAAGGCATTTCTATGCGATTCTCCTAACACAAAAACCATATCAACCAGTTCTTCGCGGGTGTACTCCATGACGATAGAACGTTCAAATAAAACTTCTAAACAGTGACGCAAACAAACGAAAAATGAACTACGTAGAAGGTAAAGACCACTATATGAAAAATCCGATAATTATTTCAATTTGTAAAACTTAAAAAACGAATAAGTAAATTGCCGATATGTTTTAGTTGTTTGACAGTTTCTAGACAATTTGTTTTTCATGGCCTACTTAAATTCTAGTTAATAATTTGGGCAACACTTGTCAATAATATTAAATAAAGGTTAAGGCCGTTTTAGATGCTGCAAGTTTCTTGCAGCAAGGGGTTGCACCTGCAAGATATTGCGCGCAATTTGTCTTGCAGACTATAAAGCGGCAGACCTGCAGCATGTAAAACGTCTTTACGGCTTAACTCTTGGCAGTAATTAAAATTTTATGCGGTAAACGTAATTACAAAAAATGTTGGGATTTTAGGTTTTTTCCCATAGCTATAACTACGCTGACCTATTTATTATTCAAAATCGCGAAGGTGCTTACTTATGAACATTACTAGTGAGGTTATTCAATTACCGTACTGAAAAACAAAGTACAACATTAGTTTTTTAAGAATATTTCAAAAACCTTCAGGAATTTTGAGATAAGTGTAATAATAAAAAATGTTGATCTGTTAATGCTGTATCGGACAGAAAAAAAATATATATAGGGTGTTCCATTTTTCCACATTACTATTGAGTTTATTCAACTATCGTACTGAAAAACAAAGTACAACATTAGTTTTTTAAGAATATTTCAAAAACCTTCAGGAATTTTGAGATAAGTGTAATAATGAAAAATGTTGATCTGTTAATTCTGTATCGGACAGAAAAAAAAATATATATAGGGTGTTCCATTTTTCCACATTACTATTGAGTTTATTCAATTATCGTACTGAAAAACAAAGTACAACATTAGTTTTTTAAGAATATTTCAAAAACCTTCAGGAATTTTGAGATAAGTGTAATAATGAAAAATGTTGATCTGTTAATTCTGTACCGGACAGAAAAAAAATATATAGGGTGTTCCATTTGAAAAAATGGAGAAAAATTATTTTTTATTTTGCAACGTTTGACATGGAATTTGGGTCACCCTGTATAAGTAAGACTTATAATACTCATAGCAGAATAACTATAAACCTTTTGCAGTAAGCTACTAGGTTACCTTAGCTTTTAAGATGTTTTATCTAATTTTTATAAATATTTTAAATGTAGACTATAATTTTTTTTTTCTTCGATTTTACCTTTTTTCTCCGAAACTATTAAAAAAAGAGAGATACTATTCTAGGAGTCTGTAGACTAGGTAAAGAGTGTTTCAAAAATGTAAAAAAATATAGGGTGTTCCATTTAAAAAAATACAACTCTTATGCGCCACTATTTTTTGTAACACCCTGTATAATAAAGAATATTTTTAAAATGTGCTCTCTAATCAACAGCATATAGTGGCTTTTAAATATGTTTTCTAAAATAAATGGTTAAGGTATAATAAAAGACGGGAGGTAAGCTGCAGGACCCTGTATATATATATACATACATATACATATATACATATATAAATATATATATATATATATATATATATATTCATATGACCCTTAACTAAACAATCTGATAACTAGTTTTTAAGCTATGCCGCGAACTGACAAACAGACCGACAGTAATGATAAACCTTATTTTTTTACACCTAGGGATGCTAAAATTTGAAGAGGGTGGTTTTTCACAATTACAAGCATACACCCACTATGGCTGGATCCCATCGTCCTTGGTACCGAATTTCCATTGTTCTGATATCTTGGTGAAACCTTTCACCCTGCTCGTCACTAAGTGCTCCCAAATTTTTAGGAAAAAATGACAGATGGGAATGGAGGAAGTGAATTTTTAATGACATTCTGGCACCAAGCGCTTTATAGGCATCTAAGAGTTCATTAACTAATTGTTCATAATTTTCATCCATATTGTTGCCTAAAAATCTTCTTTCTACATTAACAAATGAATTCCATGCTCTGAGTTCCTGCCTGGTAAGCTTTTCTGTAAAATTGACATCGTCCAGCAATTTTCTGATTTGTGGCCTAATAAAAATGCCTTCTTTTAATTTGATCACTTAACTGAGGAAAGACTTATCTTAGGTATTTAAATCCACCACCATCTTTATTCAAAGCCTTCACAAAGTTTTTCATCAGCCCAAGTTTAATGTGAAGAGGAGGCAAAAGGACATTTTTGGGATCAACAAGAGGTATAAATTTAACATTTTGAGATCCCGGTTGAAATTCGCTTCTTTCTGGCCAAATTTTTGTTACATAATGCTGATTTATTGCACGACTGTCCCATAAACAAAGAAAATTAAATCCCCCTGAAGTCCAACTAAAATCGCTATAACTTTTAAGTCCCCACCTATCTGCAATTTATACCTATTCTAGTTTAGTTTATCCAAAATCGTGCGCATATTTTCATAATTTTGAAAACTGAATGGGCAACTGGTATAGAGGGTTTTAAATTTCCATTATGCAATAACACAGCTTTTAAGCTATATTTAGATGAGTCTATGAATAAGCGCCACTCACGGGGAGAATGTTCAATATCAAGTTCCTGCGTTAAACTGTCTATATCAGTACACGCGCACAACGAATTTTCCATACTGTAGAATTCAGAAAACATAGCATTTCTTTTTCTGAAATTCGTAATTTTTGTTTCTTTGGCCAATAGGTTCCATTCCTTAAGACGGGAACCCAGAAGTTCTGACTGTTGCTTCGATAACCAACCCCAAATCATTTAATTCGCTTTGAACAATCAAATGTGGCTCGCCGGAACAGAAACCTGTGGTAAAAGTCGGATCGGTGCACTGTTCTTCTGAGCTGCCTGATGATGCGTTATCTCCATTATCTTCTAAATCAATAGCTTGCCAGTTTAAAGGCGCAATCGGCACTGGCAAATGTGCATTATGAGGAACAAGTCGTATGGCAGATTGCAAATTTGGATATTCTATATTGTGCTTTCCCTTTTTGGAATAAACTTCAGTCTTTGTCAGGCAAAAATAATGTCTTCACATACACTTGCTTATCAATACACAGAGAATCACTCAATTCGAAACTCAACAGAAGAGTGATGTTTAACGTTAATTTTATGTCTAATGTTGTAAACAACCCAGTCTAGGTAATTTTTCCGTTGTAAAATGAATCCATTTTAGCCGCCCCACAATAAAATGGTACGTATTAAGGCTTTCCAAATATTTTTTTTATTATTGGGAGGGTATTTCCATTGTGAAAATAATGAGCTGGCCTTTTGTATTTTAACTTACATAATGATTTGTTTTTGTTTGCTTTTATCTGCTTGGATGTTCGAATTTTATAACTTTTTAACCTCTTTCTTTACAGCTTTGTCAACAGGATTACTCTTATGACAATAAAGCATATTTGAGTTTGAAAAACCAGTCCCAGTACCAAAATTTCACCAGTTGATTCCTACATAATACTTGATTTTTATACAAAATTTAAGGTAAACTGAATAAAACAACGGCCACAATAAGTTAAATAGACAAGTAAGTTAAGGTGAAGATAGTAAGAAAAGATCTTCATTTTGGATTTTCAATTTCTATACTAACCTTTGTAACATTTCCACCATTTTAATTATTTTTCTTTATGTTTCAGAACTTGCAGCGAGATGTCAAGAAAAGTGATCCTTCATACATCCTAATTTAAGAATAAAATGTATATAAATCTTTAAAATAATCAAAAACATTCATATTTACTCCATTTGTTAAAATTATTAAAATAAAATAAACGTTTTTTAAAAAAACTAATGCTTTTATTTATTTTTAACGGAATCTAAGTTAAGGTGAACTGGAAATATTCGTTTCCTATTTTACACATTAAACACTCCACAAAAATATACCAGCTGTCCTGCGAATGTGTTTGCATTAAACATTCTAACCTATTATTAATTTCTGGTATACATCTTTGCAAATCTTTTTCTACATCTCCCACACACCAGGCTATACTTAGATGAAAAGAAGGATCCTAAAAAAATATAAATATTTAAATAAACTGTATTATCCCAATGTTAAACTTGAGAATTGAGTAAAATACTTCTATACTTCATTTATGAGGAAAATTTTCGCTGTATAAACAATCGACTGGCGTTTCCGGTTTAACCGGAAATGCTATCGACTTTAATATTTTAAATGGAACGCCCTGTATATTGATTTATTTTTGAATTCTACACTAGATTCTAAACATAAAACATGCTTCATACCCTATGTCAATTCTTGACAGTTTTCCAGAAAATGGCGAATGAAACTTAAACATTTCAATGAATAATTCCGTTTTTTGGAAAAATAAATAAAGATAGTTCCAATTTAATACTGTAAATAGTGTTTGTTATGCAACTCATTTGCATCTAATGTGACAATTAGGATACTTCCAGTTTACCCGGAAACGTAGTGAAAAATCACTTTCAAACAATATTTTCTCGTTTTATTTTAATGAGACGACCTAAAAACCTACAACATCTAAATCTTCAAACAATTTTAAATACTTTTGTCTATCATACCCTATACCTATATCAAGTATTTTTCGAGATATTTTCAATAGAACTGTGCAATTACCTTTTTAAAGCTAAGGCTGATAAATGACAAATATTAAATTTCTGTGAAGAACAAATTGATATGATAATGATATACGGAGAAACTAGCAGTGGCGGCTATTCAGGTGAAGTAGGTGAAGTGCTTCTTCACCAGGAATAATAAACAAGCAAACATCTAACTATATTTATTATATATCTCTTAAAATTTAAGTTTTTACATTCATTTATTCACCTAATTGGCAAAAAATAAACTGTACATCCCGAATAAATATTTTACTTGACCGTTGGCGGCATGTCTTTTAGAACTTTCAATCGAACTTTATTATAACAACTAACAGTGGCGCAAACCGCTTCGCCTTTGCCGGAGGTGCTATGTTTAGTTTACGATTTTCCTACTACGTTGCCATGACAACGCGAAGAATAATGTTAACCAACGCTATCGGTGAATTACAAACAAACAAACAAAATAAGCTTTATTATCATAAGAGAAATACCCTCATTGACAAAGCAACCTTAAAATTAAGAATGTGTAATCTTATGGGTCTAAATGTTAATAAAAGTAAAATATGTACAAAAATATAAAATAGATATACATATAAATGCAAAACATGATAATGTTAATAAAACAATAGACAGTAAAAACCAGACAAAACAAATGTCAGGTCACAAATAGATACAATATTAGGTATACACATTATAGAGGGTTTTCATAAAATTCCTGCAGGTTGTAATATGCCTTTAGCTTAAGAATATTCTTAAGGGTCCTTCGAAAGGACTTTTCAACAGTAATTGACTTCAGGTACATGGGTAAGTGATTGTAGATCTTAACATTTTCATAAATTAATGAGTTTTTTGTTAAGGCAAATTTGGGTATCGGGAGAGGGATTCTGTAACTGTTTCGGGTAGTATATGTACTGTTTCTAGAAAAATAGCTATATTTTTTGTGCATCAAGCAACAGGTCTCCAAGATGAAAATGGAAATAACAGTTAAAATTTCTTCCCGTATGAAAAGTGGTTTACAGTGTTCCCTAAATTTGGCTTTACATATGTAGCGTAGTGACCTTTTTTGGAGAGAGAGATTGAATTAAGCAGTTGATGGTTACAGTATCCCCAGAAAGCTATCCCATACCTTATGTGACATTCAATTAAAGAATAATATGCCATTTTTGCAGCGTGAGGACCCAACTCATTGTAAATTACTCTCACTGTGAAGCACCCAGAAGCAACCTTTTTACTAAATATGAATACCCAAAAATTTGGTGACAGATGGGTTTTTTATTTGAATATTATTTAGATCTATGCTATTAAATGTACACTTAAAAGTAAGAATGTATGATTTATCACAATTAAAACTTAAATAATTACAGGTACACCATTCTTTCACTCTCTCTAAATCCTTACAAATGATATTTATTAAAGTGTGGCGATCAGTTCCCCTCCAAAGAAGAGTTGTATCATCTGCGAAAATAGTGCAAGTCCCTTGAATATCTAGAAAGGCAAGGTCATTTACATACAATAAAAATAGGATTGGGCCCAATACAGAGCCTTGTGGAACACCATCATTTATATGTAGTATAGTAGATTTTCCTTCTGGTGTTATAACGTACTGTCTTCTGTCTGTAAGGTATGACTTAAACCATTGTAATGGAGATCCCCTAAAACCATAGTGCTCTAATTTTTTTAAGAGCAATTTATGATTGACACAATTGAAAGCTTTAGAAAAGTCACAAAAAACCGCAGAAGTAAGCTCATCTCCGTTCAGACTCAAGAAAAGGCTTTCAAGGAAAGAGAAAATAGCATCGACAGTAGACCTACCCTTTTGAAAACCAAACTGACACTTGGTCAAAACTTTATATCGTTCTAGAAAAGAAATCAGTCTGACCTTAACGAGCCTTTCGACAACTTTACCAAGCGTAGTGAGTAAACTGCTAACGCAGTACACTACACCCACGTGTCGTTTAGTTTGGGGTGGTTTTTTACTTTTATTTTCGCGGATTTTGCTGCAACCAGTTAGTTCCTTTGCAGTTTGCTTGACTGTTTTGTCTTTTATTTATTTATGGTGTTGTTACAACTTTATTTGGTGTCGGGTTTATTAATTTACATTATTGATGAATCCGATCACAGACGTGGTTTGCATTTTGTTGGAAACTCCATTTAATCGATGGAAGGAACAAGATCAGAGTTTTAATCGTCATCTTGGTTTTCGGCGTACAAATGGTTATGTAGTAGTCAAATATTACAAAAATTGTTTTGCTGGCCTTGTTTACTAGTTTTCAATAAATATTCAGTGTGGAATAAGGAAGGAATTGCAGGTATGTTAAATATATGAAGGTCTTTACATAAACATGAAGACTCGGCTGAGCATTTAAAATGCGAATTAATGCTAAAAACATTTGTAAAAATTAGTGATAGAACGATATCACTTTTTTTTGCCGATACGATATATCGGCCGATACGATATTCACGTGCCGATATACCGATATATCGTATCGGCACACATATCGCCATCTATTTATACACGATCAAAGCAAAAAACCGGGGAAGTCCTGTTATATAATTAAATTGCGAGAAAACGTTTGGGATTGCGCCATCTATTTATACACGACCGAAGCAAAAACCGGGGAACTCCCGTTTTATAATAAATATAAGGAAACCTTTATTATTGGTCGTACGTAAGTGACATTTCGGATTTCGGGGAAACCCCTCATATTCTGTTTCTGTTGTGCTTTATAACACTGTGCCCGGCGTTTTAAACTTAAATAACTGTGGAGTTAAAATAAATAATAAATACAAAAATATATTCTATTTAAATGGAGAGTTCAAATGGAATGGAAGCGGGAACGGGAGTTGGTAGAAAGAGAATGATTACAGATTATTTTGGACAGGGTAGTAGTAAAGAAGCGGAAGATAAAAAAATTAAATGTAATGACAAAGGTAAAAGGAGCATCTTTTGGAATCATTTTGAGAAGTTGCAGACAGATAAATCTGAAAACGATAAAGCGATGTGTAATATCTGTAAAAGGAATATCTTTTTGGGTGGAAGAGGAAGACATGCGAATACTTCAAACCTAAAATCACATTTGGAAAAGTATCACGATGAAGAATTTCGCAATGTTATGAGAAAAGATAAGTTGGATTTATTTATTCATTATATTATTTTAACGCAGTGATAGTTATTATGGCCAACATATGGGAATTTTTTTTTATTAGGTAATTGCACAATCCAAATACAAATATTGCCGAAAGTTGGTGCATTTTTGATATTAGTTTTTGAGAGTTTTTGATGCAAAATATTTTAAGGAAAATTTGTTTTTATTTGTAAGGTATGCCTAAATAGTCTAAATACCAAAATATGGCCTCCTGAAAAAAAAAATACTTGTAAAAATAATTCTAACTTTCACTACTGCAAATGTTATATGTAATACTTTTGTATTTCAGTAAATAAGGGAGTATTGTTTTCAAACCTAATCTGAATAATTATCGAATATGCATCAATTTGAGGCAATACCTGGATCTTAGTTGTGCCATTATTAAAAAAAAAACATTATGCTGCACACTTAAATGTTCCCATATGCAGTGTGTCTATGCAATTTTTTTTTCGGTTGAGATGCCCCGTATAGTGAAACACGCATAATTTTTTTTTCTTTATTTCCAGATGTTGGGAGGCCCAACGAATCTACACAGAATTTGACAGCAGCAAAAGACAATTCTTCTCAATCTGATATTGTGGAATATTTGGCATCAAAAAATGTATGGGACATAAATAGCAATAAAGCAAAGGAGTATCACAAACTAATTGGAGAAATGATTGCAGTTGATAACCAGCCATTTTCAGTTGTTACTGATATGGGTTTTAAACACCTTATGGCAAAAGCTGTTCCTAAATATAAAATACCTTCAGAAAACTATTTCAAAGAGACTATTTTGCCTAATATCTATGAACAATGTAAAAGGACTCTGCAAAAGAATATTGAAGCAAGATCTGGAAAAATATCATTTACTACTGACATATGGACCAGTAACAGCAATAAAGCATTTATCTCTCTAACTGGACATTGGATTAGCAATGGAACGCGATATTCCTATGTTTTAAACACAAACAGTTTTCCGGGAACTCATAGTGGTGAAACCATTGCCAGGTGTTTAACAGAACTGCTTAATGGTTGGAATCTGGCTATAAATGATGCTCATGCCGTAATTGCTGATAACGCAGGCAATATGAAGAAAGCAATGCAAGAAGTAAATATAAACTACGAACCATGTTTTGTTCATACACTTCAACTAATTATTCATGATGGTATCAACAGTCAAAGAGCTATTAATGATGTAATCGCAAAATCTCGGAAAATTGTGGGACATTTCAGTCATTCTCAATTGGCATGTGAAAAACTTGAACAATTTCAAAACCAGTTGAATTTAAAAAAAAAGAAGTTAATTCAGGATATTCAGACGCGTTGGAATTCTACTTACTATATGCTTGAGCGTATGTTGGAACAAAAACAAGCAATCAGTTTATATATTTCCAACAATGATGGTCTTACCAACCTAACTTACTCTGAATGGGAATTGGTAAAAAGCATCCTCAATATTTTAAGGCCATTTGAAGAAATAACAAAAACCGCAAGTAAAGAACAATGTTGCATTTCTGAAGTGATTCCATTAGTCGTAACCTTAACAGAATATTTATCCAAAGAGGGACCTAACTTTGCTGGTGTAGGTACAATAAAGAACAAACTTCTAACAAGTTTAGAGAGACGACTTGGTGATATGTTATTTCAACGAGAAAATCTTTATGTTGCCACATTCTTAGACCCTAGGTTTAAGATGCATTTTTTCCCAAAAGATACTAAAGAACAAACATTATTTCGTATTAAAAATATAATAAAAACGCACTATACAGTACCTGAAGCGGATCCACAATCTTCGGAAGATGACGATAACGATAATATTCCCTTAAGCCATTTACAAATAAGCAAAATACATTTTGAGAAACTTTTGACAGTATTGCCTCTACTTTGGCTTCCGAGACCAGCACTATGAAACGGATGAAGCAAGGATGGGAAAATGAAATAATATTATATTTGGCATCTACAACTCTAATAAAAGATAAATCTCCTTTTGAATGGTGGGAGGCGGAAAAACAAAAGTTTCCCAGTTTGTACAAGGCAGCTTCAGTCTACCTTTCAGCACCTGCTGCCAGTGTGACAAGTGAACAACTTTTTAGTGAATTAGGTAATATTTATGAGCCTAAAAGAAATAGATTAAATGCAGATAGGGCTGAAATGTTGGTGTTTTTGCATCATAATATTAAAAAATTAAACTTTAAGTATTAAGCATAAATAATCATAATGTATTTAGTTAGTACCTGTTACATTAGGTATATTTTTAATATTATTTTTTGTTAGTAGTGTTAGGATTTGTTTTACTTTCTTAATAAAAATGTTACCTTTAGAATAAAAAAAAGTTATTTTGTTTTAAGTGTTTCATTTATATGCACTAAAAAGAGCGAAAAGCGCAAAAAAATTTTTGACGATATATCGGCAATTAGCTTGCCGATACGATACGATACCGATAATCGGCAACAGTTGCCGATATGCCGATATACCGATATCAATATCGGTATCGTTCTATCACTAGTTATGTAGTAGTCAAATATTACAAAAATTGTTTTGCTGGCCTTGTTTACTAGTTTCCAATAAATATTCAGTGTGGAATAAGGAAGGAATTGCAGGTATGTTAAATATATGAAGGTCTTTACATAAACATGAAGACTCGGCTGAGCATTTAAAATGCGAATTAATGCTAAAAACATTTGTAAAAATCAAAGCACTATAGCTGACACTTTAAAAGAAACTGCTAAACTATATAAAATATATTTTAACGAAAACGTCCGATTGAATAGACTATTTATGTGCTTGGTAATTGATGCAGTTTCATACCTTACAAAACAAGAGTTAGTCTATCGCGGCCATAATGAGAGCAGCGAGTCAATAAATAGGGGGAATTTTAAAAAGCTTTTAGGTTTATTAATATCGAGAAGTTCCCAAGAACTAAAAGATCATCACGAAAAAATTAAAAACTATTGAAAACGAAATAACTGAATGCATTTCTGATTATTTAAATGATCATGTAAAAAATGAAATAATGAACACATAGTTTTTTTCTGTGCAAGTGGATGACACCACTGATATTACGCAAACCTCCCAGTGCTCCATAATTTTAAGATACGTTAATTCAGAAGGTTCAGTAGTCGAGAGATTCTTAGGATTTTATAATGTCAGCTCCGATAGAACGTCGGAGAATTTATATTCTTTATTGGATCAAATTTTGGACCAATTTGACTATAAACATAAATTAATAGAGCAATGTTATGATGGCGCAAGTGTGATGTCTGCCCATCTAAATGGCCTTCAAAAAAAAAAAAAAAAGAAAAAGCGCTGCAGGCTGTCTTGTGCATCGTCAACCTTGTGATGCAGCAAAGTTTAAAAATATTTCTAAATGTCAAATTTTTTTTGCAAGCCTTAGTGTTATTCCCTCATTTTTTCATCAGTCAGCCAAACGAACGTATGCCCTTACCTCTGCATCTACGAGGCATATTTAATCATTTGCCATTGAACATCAGAAGAACAAGCAATTACATGAAATTTAGAAAACAAGTTAAGCACCTTCTTTTGGATAAGGCCTAGTATACTTTGATGGACTACTTTTTTGACGACTTTACAACTGTTCTTGGGTATTATTTCTTTTGTATGTATATATATATATATATATATATATATATATATATATATATATATATATATATATATATATATATATATATATATATATATATATATATATATATATATTTTTTTACTTTTTGCCTAATTGTGTGTAAGAAAATTGTGTCTTTGGTTCTATAATGATATTGTCTATATTTTATGCTTAGGTTCATGTATGAGCCTTTCTTGTCTGTGAACATGTTTTATTCTACTTTTTTTTTGTAAGTTTTAAATATTAATTACGATTTCTGTTACCATGTTAGTGTTTTTTTCTTTCTCTTATTTCTAAGTTCTGTTATGTGATTCGCTTATGTATTTTAAATCTTTATTTTGGACGCATCTTACATTATATCTCCTTTTTGAAATAATTTATTTATAATTAATTGTATTATTCTTTACAACTTTGTCAATAAGAACAGTTTCTTTCGATAATAAAGCATATTTTGACTTTAACTTTGACTATACCAACAATTACAGAAACTCGTTGGTCTTCAAATTCGAAGTTAGTAAATGTGATTGTTCAAGACTGGAATAAATTAAAAGACATCTTTGAATTTATTACAAACTGTGACAAATCTGATGAAAAATCAATCCGGCTTTAAAGAATCGCACTGTCGAGGAATTCCGTGCTGAATGGCACGAGCTAGCAGGACTCAGACAGTCTAAGGTCTTCATATCAGGCCCTTATAGCCGTTTTGAGTCTAATAGACTTCTAAACCTAAACAGAAGTCAACTTAGAACTATTACCGGGGTCCTAACTGGACACTGGCTAGTGAAATATTACCTGCATAAGATTGGACTCGACAACAATCCATACTGCAGGTTTTGTGCTGAGGTAGATGAAACTACCGAGCATCTAGTCTGTCGATGTGACGCTTTAGTCAACGCCAGACTGCTTTGCTTGGGTGACACCTATGTGGAACCCGAGCTTGTGGGACGTGCGCGACCTGAAAGGGTCCTTTCCTTTCTAAAAAGGAGTGGGCTCTTGGCCTGACACGCCTACTTGGGGGATAGCACAATGGGCCCCAGTGAGCCTAAGTGCTGCCCTTGTCGGGCTCCCCATCTATGTCTATGTCTATGTCTAATCCGGCTTAAGAAAGGATTTTTAGGTGAGATGAACGATTTTGAATTCACGTTTCTGGCATTAGTGTTTAATGACATTTTCTCTTCAAAAAAAATCACTTGACATTCCTTTTTGCATATCCAATATAAAACGCAGTCGTGAAGCGCTCTGTAAAAAAAGAAATGAACATTTTTTTGATGTTTGATAAAGCAAATCTATTACAGAAATAAATCATTACAAACATCAGCTTGATAAGCTTTCACCTGAAAAAATTAGGGCTAAGTATAGAACTCTTTTTTATGAAATATTGGACCATATTTTAATGGAAATGGCACTAAGCTTTCAAGACTGTGAAAAACTTACATTTTTATGTTTGGCAGATTCTGCTAAATTTTCCGAATATAGTTATAATTTTCCAACTAGCCTGAAATATTTTCAAAAAGTCAACAACTTAAAAATCAGCTTGGTCTTGTTTTTGCTAATGATAGTAATTGGAATATATCGCTGCAAGAGCAAGTGAAAAAAATTAATGAAAATAAAGATATTTTAACCAAAGCATATAAAGTGTTTTCCGTTATTTTGACAATACCGTCGATAAGTGCTTCAATTCAATTCAATTCAATTCATTTTATTAATCTTTATAAATCACATTACATGACATAGACAGGTCAAAACAAGCAAAGATACAAGCTATAACAGAGATTACATATTACAAGTAATAGTTAAAATTTACATAAACTTATTACTAGAGCATTCTACATGAAAAAACGTCAGAACTTCACAGTCGTGGACTTGTTTGAAAATTGAGGAACTCATTAAAGTTGTAGAAGCAAGATTCATATAAAAATTGTTTTAAAAGTGTTTTAAATCTACCGGCAGTTGGTGCTTCTATCAGTTTGTGGGGTAGTTGGTTGTATATCTGGATACAGGCATAGTGTGGAGATCTTTCAAAATGGGCCGTACGATGATTTGGCACAGCCAATCCTTCTCTGGTTCTTGTGGAATATGAATGAAAATCACCGTTTTGTGTAAATTTTGTCTTGTTCTCATAGACATGCACAGCACACTTTAGTATATATATTGATGTCAACGTTAGTATTTTTTGTACCCTAAAAGTATGCCTTCAGTCGAAAGAAGTTTTCCTTACCTCATATGAGTAAAAACTTATTTAAGAAATACAATATCTCAAGAAAGACTTACTTCTCTAAGCGATATTTCAATTCAAAAAAAATTTCTGGAAGGGATTAGGGCAACTCATACATTTTATGAGGATGTTATAAATAAATTTGTTGCTATGAAGGATAGGAGAATTGATTTAGTATACAAAAATTTAGGTAAGTCGTAAAAAATATTCTACCCCTTCCACACATAAAAAAAATTCTGGAAAAAAATTTTTGCGATATTTTCTTGCTTCATTTGCACTTCACTTACTTTTTCACCGGCTAGCTGCCACTGAAAAAAATTATGAGTAACTTCCCAATTTAGTTTTATTATAGTATGTCCCAGCTGAAAGTGATCGATTTTGAAGGTTAATAATTTCTTAATGGTTATAGTTAGAACCGCGCGGTTTGTTTTTTGAAGACCTTAAGCATAAACCATTTCCTTGACATTTAGATATACAGGATGTCTCATTAAAAATAAGTGAGATTTTTCAAATTATAAAATGAGATTTTTTTGGCCACTCTGTAGCCTTGATACAAAATCATTTATTTTCACAAGAAAACCTATGGGTTACAGAAATCGATCAAAACAAACCACACGGTTCTAAGTATAACCGTTTAGAAATGATTAACCTTCAAAATCAATCACTCTCGGCTAGGACACCCTGTATTTTCAACAGAAACTGAGGTAACAGGGATGCTGTCAACCCACAGTGTACTTACTTTGTAAAAAGGTGGTAATTTATATTCATCTAAACACTTATTTAACATTTCCACCAGTCGGATAAGAGAATCATGACCACTTTTAATTTGTATTCCCAGAAAGGTTCTTGTCCTTTCTTCATTACAGTAAACTTTGACACAGTCGAATAATATCAGGAATCTGAAAATGCAGACAGATATTAAGAATACTGGTAAAAAAATGAACTTTTAGTTTAACTATTCTCAACTAACAATATTCCTTCTATAAAGAACGTTCTTTCCAGAAACTAGTCCAAAAAAAAATCCTTATGACAGAGGATATATTTACCATTCTTTTTGTAAGTTGCCAGTGTGCTTACTCTTTTAATACTCCAAAATTTGGTACTGATAACTAAAAAAACATTATATAAAGAAGAGGAAATTTTTTTAGATTACTGTTTCTGGGACTTTATATTTTTTTATTTCAGGAATTCTGCAATTTATATCAGTAAAACCATATTCTGGTTATTATTTACTTACTTTTTGAAACCTTCTACATTTTCCTTTATGGTCTGCACAAATGAAGAAATCCAATGGTATTTGAGAATCACAGTCTTAGTAAGGCTTATATGAAAATCTTCAGATATTTTTATATTGAAATGTTTGGGTATAATGTCTTCTATAAAAGTAAACAGCTCACTGAAACCAATTTTGGCTTCGACTAAAAGAAAAAATGTTCACAATGAACACATATATTTCCTTATAAACTGGTATGTTTGCAAATGCAATAACCTACATGGAATATAAACAAATGTGGCCCAGTTGCCCCTTTCATGGGCAAAAGATCTGGTTCTACCATCGTGTAATGAAGGATCATCAATGTGTTCAATGGTCCTGTTAGATTTTAATAAATCTGCAGGTAAAGGCAATCTAAAAATGAACAGTAATAACAATAATTTCGGCTAAATGGAAATGTTAAGACTACCTTTCGAAACGTTTTTGTGGCTGTTCAGCGTCAGCTTCTCTATAAGTTCTTTTGGTGGAAACTCTAGGGCCCGGTACTTCTTCCTCAGAGGAATCGCCTCCATAGTTAGCTAAAAGATCTAAAGCATTTTTTACAGACATCACTTTTTAGAAACCAAAAAATATTTAAAACGTAAATAAAAATATAACCTTAAAAAAACTGCTTCATTTATTTACATAATACAAATAATTTTAATTTGCAGCATATTATTTTACGTCACGTGTATAGTAGGCTGCCTCATCTTAAATAAGATTTTTATTATGTTTTAACTATTATACAGTAAAATTGTTGGTTTTAATGCGATATTGTTTTAACACAATTAAATAAGAAATACCGAATTTTATGATGCACACAACAATATGCACGGATGTACTCCAGCCAATCTCTGCTAGCTTTATGAAAACAGAGCAGGAGTTTCGTTCATAAATATGGAGTTGCGCTTTTCCTGTGCCTATGGTGAGAAACATAGAGAGCTAATTTAATTTCTGACTGCACGTGCATTGCTTGGAGTTCACGCTTGGCTCCTAAATGCCATTGCGCCCGGTTCTTTGTCATCAGTTTCTCGTCATCTCATGATGATCTTCTTCATTACCATCATACTATCTATTTAGAGCGCAAGCTCGTCCTCTGGGTACGTTTTTCAACTGTGCTGTCCTCTGAAGGTTGTTATTATTATCCATTGAAATGCTGACCAAACTTATCTAAGCCGCCTTGACCGCGTAGGTCACGGTTAGATCAGTTTTCAATTACTTCACCGTTTATTTCTGTCTTCTGGGTTGTAGTAGGAATGTGGGTCACCTAGGTGTGAGTTAGTAACACCACTGGATCACAATGGTTCACTGATTTTTGAACTCCAGTACTATAGATTACGTTGTGTCTTCTTTCGATCCTAGCTCCGTCGAATGTAATGTCTTAAGTCCAGGTTTCTCCGATCATGAAGCAATTTTCACAAAATTTTCAATTACATCCAAAGCCAAAAATTCCTCTAGACAAGTAGGCCGTATTTGTTCGGTTAAAAATTTCATTAATTTCAAACACCTATGTCAAATAACTGACTGGGACTCTCACACTTATGATGTCGACACTGAATTTTCTCGTTTTATAAAAACTCTAACTAATATAGCTTCTGAATCTTTTCCTCTTAGGCCTATCAAAAATAAAAGAAGTAAACCCTGGTCCACTAAAGGTTTACGTATATCTTCTAAGAACATGCGGTCACTATCTCATTTAAAGAAATTTTCGGAGTGTCTTTTTTCATAATTATGTAAAATCATACAGAAAAATTTATCATAAGACTATTAACGCCGCCAAAGATATTTATTACAATAATAGACTTTCTAACGCCAAAAATGTAGCTAAAGAAACCTGGTCTATCGTAAATGATTTAAGAAACAAAACTCCTTTATCCAACACTATCCTTACCTCTCCCGAGGACCTAAACAATTATTTTGTAAATGTAGCCAAAGATTTGACTAAATCCGTATCTCAATCTAATGACCCAATTTCATATCTCTCTAATCATAGGGTAAACCTGCACAGTTTCTTCTTTTCACCAGTAGTTTTATCAGAACTTCGCAGTACAATTAATGATATCAAAAATAAATCTTCCTCGGGAATTGATGGGCTTACTTTAAAAATGTATTCAAGTCTGCCGGAGTGCACTCTAGAGCATCTGACTGCTTTGATAAATATGTCTTTCCAAAATGGTACTTTTCCAAGCTGCCTTAAAACTGCAATAATCATACCTCTTCACAAAGGAGGTGTTTCAGAAGAAGCTTCGAACTATCGCCCAATTGCACTTCTCCCTACGCTATCTAAGATCATCGAAAGACTGGTTAAAAAAAGGCTTTTATCATTTCTGTCTAGATATGAAATACTTACAAAACATCAATTTGGATTTTTAAGTAACAAATGCACAAGCGATGCCATGTTTTCCCTTCTTAATAGAGTTTACTCCAGCCTAAACAACCATCACGCTACGGCAACAATTTTCTGTGATTTTTCCAAAGCTTTCGATTGTGTGAATCATAATATATTAACTAACAAGCTGCAGTACTATGGATTTAGAGGGGCTCCTCTCGATTGGTTTAAGTCATATCTTAGCAACAGAAATCAAGTTGTGAAAGTTGACAACAGGATGTCTTCTTGTAGGCCAATGGAATATGGAGTGCCTCAAGGCTCGGTACTAGGCCCTATCTTGTTTCTTCTGTTCATAAACGACATGGCTAATTTAAACATTAGTGGAAAAATATGTCTCTTTGCGGACGATACCAGCTTTACGTGGAGCCACCCAGATGTCACGGACCTACATAGGATTGTATCTAATGACCTAATCACCATTAAATCCTGGTGCGATTCTAATCTCCTATGTTTGAACATCTCTAAAACGAAAGTCTTGTCTTATAAAAACACGCTGCAACCCTTTGACCTTAATGGCACTACTATTGATGTCGTAAACTCTGTAAAATTTCTAGGGCTTCTTGTAGATGATTCTTTAAAATGGGATCCACATATCGACGCTTTATCAAGGAAGTTAGGTTCTGCTTGCTTTGCGTTAAGATCTGTTTCCGAGGAGCTTAGCTTTTCTACCTCTAGAACTGTTTATTTTGCTCTTGTTGAGTCGCACCTCAGATATGCTATTCCATTCTGGGGTACATGTTGTGCAACTCAATTTGATCGAATTTTTATACTACAAAAAAGAGCTGTTCGTTACCTACTGAGACTTAACAGTAAAACTAACTGCCGAGATTTCTTTAAAAGATATAAAATACTAACCCTTCCTTGCTTATTCATTTTGGAATCGGTTTGCTTAATTCGTAAGCACGCACCTGCTCTATTAGAGAGACCTTCTCACAACTACCCTCTCAGAAATACTGAGCACGATCTCTATCTTCCAACCCCACACTCAGAGTTAATTAAAAGATCAGTAATCTACAATGCAAAAAAAATGCATAATCACCTGCCATTTAACATCAAATCCATAATATCTCTGACTTCATTTCGCAAGGCTTTGAAATCATTCTTTCTGGAAAGAGCCTTCTACACCGTGAACGAGTTTTACAACACATAATTTTATCCTTATGAACCCCTAGTGTGATAGTTGCCATTACCAACCATTTTTACCGAACTTTGTATATGTATTTTTTTAATTGTTTCGTACTTTTTTATTTTTTACTTTGCTTTTTTATTTTTTTACATTATATTTATGAAAATGTTTATAACATAGTACGACTGACAAAGTACATTTCTAATGTACTTCTTTTAGGATTCTATAATATTAATATTCTAAATTCTTGATTTAAATATTATTTTTCTATAATATTTATGATGTGTTTTTGTCTTGTTTTGTTTGCTAATTTTGATGTTTGTAAACTATTTTTTTACAACAGCTTTGTCCACAAAATTGTAAAATTTTTTTTGACAATAAAGCATTTATTTATTTATTTATTTATTATCCATTATCTGTCTTTACTTGCTTATATCTCAGGAAGCTTATATGGCGTGTGGGGTCACTCGTATGCCACTTTCTTTGTGTGGTAAGAGTTATCTTTTAACCCCAAATCCACCGTGACAAGAATAAGCGTTCGACGATTCTTTAAAATGGCGATGGTTAAGAACACAGTCTATTTGTTTTGGAATTCATTCACATTCTGTGTCCACTTTCCACTTTTTTAAACCAGACATCTTAATAGATTTTTTTTAAACCCTTGGCATCTACAATTAATCAGTTGGCCAGTTAAATATGTTAGTGACTGCCACATTTTTCCTATAATTTCAATACATACCATAATGCACATCCCAACATTTTCATAAAAATTGAACAAATAAAAATATCTATTTAAAAAGAAAATACAACATGAATTGTGGTGCGGCTTACGTCCTTTGGCCGCGCTGTTTACTGTCTACTCATAAAACGACCCCGGTAAGCTCAAGTTCCCAACAAAAACTTTCACGGTGTACCTCCGCTGCAGGCCGATCCAATTAGAACAGGTGTACAAGGTAACGACTGATAATTCCCCAGTCACGTTATCAGAAACGCAAATACCGAATCAACTCGCGTTTCAAACGAAAACAAAACGCCTCCGCGATCGTAGTAGCACCTTTGGTGGTAGGTAGTAAACTCTCGTCTAAGAAGGGTTCGAATCCGGGTACTGGGTACCTTCTGCACTCGTCTAACGGCTAGTTCTTGTCGGCATTCACTACGCGTAATAAGTACTTTCCCTTTCGATGGTGTTGACTTGCTTTGGCGCGAAACGGCATTTTGTACTTCAAAACAAATTGCAGTGACAGCTTTTTAACACAGTGAGTCGACCGACGACTGACTGAGGGTATTCCCTCGTGGAATTTCCGCTACTGTAGACGAATGTCTGCAGACCATCAGGTTTATTTGACATTCCGGTGCGAAATTGTGATGTGATTTAATATTGAACTGACCGTTGAAAGAATGCGAGAAACCTGGACTAAGGAAGAGGAACCTAGATTAAGCAACGGGCACCCGGTGAGTAAAATGTACTTAAAAAGATGTTTTCTAAATTACGATCATTTTTACTTCCCTCGTAAAAGGGGAGTATTGTATCCGTAAAAAAATTGCCCTACGAGATTTGTTCAGATCTTTACGTTTCAGGGTCTTTAAACGCCTAAAAACATATTTTCGCAATTCCGTCGGTCTGTCGGTCTGTCTGTTCGCAGCATAAAAAATTACTTTCCCGACTGACTTCAAATTTTGATAAAATATGGGAATGGTAACTTTTTTAGTAAAAATCCAAAATGCCGGAATAAGAGGGAGACCTAGTGAAAGTTTGAACTTAAACTGGAACATTTTCGTATGAATAAAGGATAGCAAAACAAAATGGCGGCCTTTTAAAATTTTTAAAAAATTGGCTTGATAGTGCTTACTACTTATTAGATTAATTAATTTTAAATTTTGTGCAAGCATTAAGTGTGATATAGAGATAAACTGGCAAAGTTGTGGTACGAATTTAAGATAGCGGATCAAAAAGGCGGCCAAATAAAATTTTTAAAAATCAACGTAAAAAATCAACTGATTTTAAATTTTGCAGAAAAATTAAATGTGATGTATCTGGTACGAATTCAACATGACGTAACGAATTGGCGGTGTGTGTTATATATAAAAACTACTTATTGATATTATTTTAAATGATCAACCAAAAATCAAGTGTGTCATAGGTAGGAAGAAACTGGTAAAATATTGATAAGAATCTAATATGATTTAACAACATGGTGATGAATAAAAATGTTTTAAAAGACAGTATATTATACAGGGTTATTCACGAAACCCGTTCATTAAAAGATTTTGATGATGCCGTTTAGATACAAATTTCAAATTTTGGGATTAAGGTAAGGTCAAGGGGTACTTCTTTTTTGAAATATTTTCAACTTCCTGTCACTTCCGCGGTTTAACCGGAAGTTGGTATCAACTTGCTGACTTTAAATGGAACACCCTGTATTTTATAATATTTTTGGATTCTACGAAGAATTTTAATGCTATTTTATGTAGCATGTCCTATACCTAGGTTCAAACGTTGTTAAGATACTTGACCTTGAACCAAAAATGAGCCTTCGGGGTGCCAAATTTTAAAATCTCATATTTTTGTAAGTTTTGAAGATATAATCTTCATATTTTGCACACAATCGGTAAATAATCTTGGGTTTCTATTTTTTTTATTGAATTTGTCTATTTTTATACAGGGTGTCCTAAATTCAACGGCAAACATTCACATTTTCAAAGCCGCTAAAGTCCGTTTTTTTAAATGGGACACCCTATAACTTTATGCACTATCAAATGTAGAATTTAATTTTCTATCGAACTGTGTTAAGATTCCCTATACCTATTCGTAACCATTTTCGAAATAATCAGGTTTTTATTAAACTATCATATGTATTTGCTAAATGCTTACACCTTCCCGTAGTAAGCCATGGAAAAACAATTGTTGTGCTAAAATAACACTCAAAAGCTGATATTCTCAATTTATTTTATATTCGCGGAGAATGTTACAAAATATTGGAGAGAACGTGCCATGTTTTTAATGAAAAACATCCACATTTATCGCCAATGAACAAGAGAAAATTGAAGAAGATTGAAACGAAATTTTTCGTTTCGGAAAAGTTAAAGTTAGAAAAAATGTAATAAATTGTTTACATTATTTTTAACGATATCTACTAAGTTCGAGACTGTTCTAAACTTGTTTTAGTGAACTTAAAAATTATAGCAATCTAACAACAACAATAAATAAATAAAATAATAAAATTTAATTATCACAAATGTTCTATATGCTGTCCGTTCATTTGAAGACACATTTCAATTCTTCTTTGTACAGTTGCTGTGGCCCGTTGAATTTGTCCGTTTTTGTTGGTTATTTACTGGGGAAGTATAGACTTTATCTTTGATAAATTCCCATAAATAAAAGTCTAGGGGTGTTAAATCAGGCGATCGCGGGGGCCATCTCCAAGGGTCATTGGGACCAATCCAGCGATCTTCAAAAATTCGAGATAATTGGAGATAAACTGCAGCGGAATTATGTGCTGGTGGCCCATCTAATTGATACCAATAATTTTGCAGCTCACCAATAGGAATTTCTTCTATAAATTCAGAAACCGTCCCTCGTAGAATTTCCAAATACTTATCACTGTTTAACTTGTCTTCATAAATACGGTACCGCACCTGATCATATACTATACCGAAAACATTGAAGCTAAACCTCTCTTGAGAACGCGTTTCGCGTAAAGCGTGCGGATTTTCTGCGGCCCAGAAATGTTCGTTTCTTCTATTTGTTATTCCTTCTCTAGAAAATTTCGCTTCATCGGTCCAAAATATTTTTGAAAGGAACTGAGGGTACTCTTGAATTTTCAAAAACATGAATTCCCGTTTGCGTGGAAATAAGCTAATGTGTTTATTACGTTATCCTCGGCATTTGTCACTGGTTTCGGAACATTTTTTGTAACTTTAACCTTGCCAAAACGCAAAAAGTTCGTTTCAATTCTCTTGAATTTTGACTTGTTCATTGGCGGCAAATCAGGGTGGCGTTCATTAAACACACGACACGTTCTCTCCAAAATTGTATAACATTCTCCATGAATATAAAATAGATTGAGAATATCAGCGTTTGAGTATTCTTCCATTTCGATTTAGAAAATTTAGTTTATCACTGACAGCTTTCGATAAATAACGCATACTAATCATCTGTCATATTGGATCTCAATTGTTTTTCCATGGCTCACCATTGGAACATGTAAACATTTAAGCAAATACATACGATATTTTTATAAAACCCAATTATTTCGAAAATGGTTACGAATAGGTATAGGAAACCTTAATACAGTTCGATAGAAAATGAAATTCTACATTTGATAGTGCCTAAAGTTATAGGGTGTCCCATTTAAAAAAAACGTATTTTAGCGGCTTTGAAAATGTCAATGTTTGCCGCTGAATTTAGGACACCCTGTATAAAAATTGACAAATTCAATAAAAAAAATAGAAACCTAAGATTATTTACCGATCGTCTGCAAAATATGAAGATTATATCTTCAAAACTTACAAAAATATGAGATTTTAAAATTTGGTACCCCGAAGGCTCATTTTCGGTTCAAGGTCAAATATCTTAAGAACGCTTGAATCTAGGTATAGGACATGCTACATAAAATAGCATTAAAATTCTCCGTAGAATCCAAAAATATCATAAAATATAGGGTGTTCCATTTAAAATAAGCAAGTTGATACCAACTTCCGGTTAAACCGGAAGTGACAGGAAGTTGAAAATATTTCAAAAAAGAAGTACCCCTTGACCTTACCTTAATCCCAAAATTTGAAATTTTTATCTAAATGGCATCATCAAAAACTTTTAATGAACGGGTTGCGTGAATAACCCTGTATATGTGTTACTCAATGACTAGGTATGTACTGAACTAAATTGAGACACACTTCAATATTTCTAATAAAAGTAAAGATTCATCTAGGCTTAGGATAATTATGCATTTAAAAATCTAAAAATATGCATGCAAATATGCTCCGAGACAAGGGAAAATATGCACTTAAAAATACATTTATTATCGGATCAAAAAAACAGACACAACACAAAAGTATAGCAATAAAAATATTATATTATTTACACTTCAAGGTATCCTTAAGACGCTATTTTTACCAGTGGTTATTACATTAATATAATTATATAATAAAAGTATTTTTTTAAATAAAGTTTTAATATATAGCTAACTAAACAAACTAACTAAAGAATAAACCTGTTTAAAATTTATTGTTTACGCTATTCAACAAGTTGCGGTTACATTTTGTAACTATATGATGTAACAAATTATCAAATCCAGCAATACGATACTTAACCTGAAACAAAAAAA
>JAUTXW010002017.1:0-38709 GCA_030620095.1 Kuschelorhynchus macadamiae
TCACAATGCAGAATCTGCGGCAGACGAACAGAAGGAGATGAATAACAACTGCCAAGGCTTGACACGTTCATAGCGTTTGCTCCCTTTCTAACGGGGTCGTTAGTTTCCACTCTAGGGTTGAGTCTCCCTTCCCCTCCGAAATAAAGCAGCAAAACCGAACACGTGGAACCACTTGATGTTAATAACGCAGAGGTCTGCTTTCGATGAGATGAACCGGAAGACTGAAAAATCTATATATGACGATTCCACTAATTGGGTTAAGTTGTAAATCGTCATCTTGTCATTTTAAACACAAATTTTCAAAGACATTTAGCCGTAAAAAAGATGATAAAGAATTTTATTTACAGTCAATGCATAAAGCTAAACACTAAACCAAAAATTCATGAACTCTCTTATTTTAAACTTAATTTTTAACTGCCTTATTACTAGTTTCTTCTTTGTTTCAATATAGAGTTGGCTGCCACTTTTTTGCTTTCTCCAGCTAATAGGTAACGACCACGGGTTGTCAACAAGTAAATCGTTGTGTATATTTTTTTTTTATCTTTGAAAAAGCACATGGTTTCCGCTATCAAAGGGTTACTTCTACTGTTGTTGACGTATATCCCTTGCTTTCAAAGCCACTCTCGGACTTGCGCACTACCGCACGACCTTTGGACTTATTAGATAAGCCTGTCCAGAGGAAGACATGCATTCCGACATCCCCTAGGACTCTCCGCCTCACAGCAATTGATCCGTTATTTAATACGTTCCCTAAGCGGTTTTTCACAACGGTTGTTGAACACCACGGAAAACTGCACTTCTTTCCCGCCGTCAGGTAGTCTTAACGGGCACGTGTTTCAGCTATTGATCGAGCGGAAGTCTCTATTACTAAAGTTATCGAAACATGAACTCACCTATGTATTGCATTTTTCATAAAATATACGCAAGATTGCCAGATTGACCATCTGATGCTTAGCGCAACACTTGATTATTTTAGGCTACAAATAAATGATGTTATAGAAAAATATTTGCTCTGTATTTCCGAAGTTATAAACAAAAATTGACCACCACTTTTCAACTAACTTTTGAATGCATATGTGCGCCGCCATATTAAATGCAATGCACATACCATTTGAAGGAACGTTTAAATGCCAAATTATTCCACAACTGTTGCCAATTCATTCGATTAAGTAACATTTCTGGAGAGAAAAATTATCGAGCTCCTTTTTTGATTAACCTCAAGTTATGTTTTTTTTTTCGCAAAAAAATCTTAAAATTACTGTTACAAATTACAAATTGGAAGGCACATTTTACGACGTAATAAATATTCTTATTAAGATTTCTTTAATTTAATACATTGCAGTTTTTGCATTTTTTGTTTTATTTATATTTCTATTCCTGGTCGGTTTTTTGTTGAGAGTCCTTAATGAAACATCAAAGTTAATATAGATTAATTTTTAAAAAATCCTCCTAAGGGTTTAGAGCACAACAGTAACAAAAATGAGCCTTGTTTCTACCAGTTTTTTATAGCACTTGCCGAAGTATTTTCGTACATAAGGGAAAAAAGTATCAGCCTTCTCATAATCTGCGTATCCGAATCTACGGCCTAGTAAACATTCGTCAAAATCGGCTAAAATTAATTTGAATTTCATTAAAAAAGTGTTTCAAACTTATTATTACGGAATATAACACAAATGTCAGCAGCCAAGTACGTCACTGTCGGGAGACAAACGTGAGCGATATATGCAAAATAGTCAAACTGGCACCGCTGTAATATATCCCCTCTTAAAGTTTTCATAATATACATATTATATATTGTTTTGGCATTTTAAGATAAAAGAAAAATTGATTGATCCATTGGTAATTTGAATCAAAACGATTAAAATAAGATATATTTTCTATTTTATATTGAAATTTTGTTTGTGTTAATGTAACAATGGGTAATGTGTTGTTTGTAACTTCTTTAATCAGCAGTATTATCCAATACTTACATTGAAATGATCTTCACACACATGAAGAGCTTGAGTATTTTGTGAAATATCGTGTAGGTCCCTTTGACATGCTCTAAGCCATCTTGTCCTGCGATTACGATCATCTGGTAACCTAATAAATATTTTATTCGGCGTTTTAACGGTTGTGTTTTCACAAAATAGCACTAGACAGTATTTATAATATGCAGAATTATGGTTTTCCATAATATGCAAACACAAAAGGGACGGAAACTCCGCAAAAGAACTAATTTTGATATAATAATAGCAATAGAAGTAACACAACACAACGCTTGCAAAGTGACGCTGGTCGTTAATAGCAACTAAATGACATCATCTGCACAAAACACACACCTTTGAAAGTAAAGTGAAATGCTAAATGTAAAAAGTAGCATTAAGAAAAGCGCCATCTAGCGACATATTTTCATGAATGTATACTTTTCAATTTGATTTTATAGCAAGCTTTTGCTTTTAAGTTTTTAAAACAATGAAATGCAAAAAAACTCCCTAAAAACTTAATAAATATATATTTTTTACTATACTTATATCTATTGGAATAAAAGCCTCATGGATAGACGGATAGTATTTATTTGTGTTAATACATAGGTATGCTTACGAAAGAAAATTATATCTCCCATATAATATTTCCGCAATAGACCATATTATACAATTTTGTAGAAATAAATGAAAATATTCAGATAATTTAGGTAAAACGTGGCTAATAAATCAGACCCAGTTTTTTTTATATATAAGCTATAGCGTTGTTTGATAGCTTTTTCAAACAACGTAATAATTTTTATTGTTTGGCGCTCTTTCACCGTTGGGGGCTGAATTAATGGGTATAAAAAATCTTATTCATTAAAAAGAATGGTAAAAGAAGCTCTAATTATGCATTCTTTTACAGTTTTTGGTAGGAGAATGCAATAATTTTAAGAATAAAATTGTGTTGTAAAATGAACAAGGAAGAGATGTGGCAATGTGGGAACCGCAGGGTCGAAATACGCTACTGATTGAAATTGAAAACCGCTCTGTACCGTGTAAACTGCGGACGAATTAAATTTCTCCGTTATTTCCTTAGACCTCTTTCCTGGTCTAAGCTGCGGACGAATTATATTTTTCCGTTATTTCATAACTTAACCCAACAATTTGTAGTTTGCCTGGAAGGTAAGGGTCTTCCGGTTCGTCTCGTCGAATGCAGACCTCTGTGTTGTTAACATAAGTGGTGCCACGTGTTCGGTTTTGCTGCTTTATTTCGGGGGGAAACGGGAGACTCGACCGCTCAGTGTGGAAACTAACGACCCCGCTAGAAAGGGAGCATACGCTGTGAACGTGTGGGGCCTAGTTGTTCCTGCATTCTATTCCGTTCGTCTGCCGCAGTTCTACATAGAATATTAGCGTAACGGCCGCTACGTGGCGTGAGTGGGAGGGGTAAGGGGATAGCTTGAAAGAAAGGGTTATCTCGTGATACAGTAGTACTCTCAAGGGGCACCTAGTGGAAGCCAAGACGCATTTCAGAAATTAAAAAGAGGAAAAATTAAAAAGTATTGGAAAGATTCAGGAAATCCGGGAGTTTAGAGCTCGCCATCCGGAGATCCTACCGCCACCACAGCGGCCATATAGTCCTAGCAGCTCAAGGCCGTAAAACAGAAAAAAGAAAGAAAGTTTGCCTGGAAATTGTTAAGAAATAGTAAATAGTGCAAATTTGAAATCACGTGTAAAAATATGCAGGTGCCCTGTTTTCAAATAAAGCTGAGTGTAATGTATTTAACTTACTATTAAGAACACTGAACTTTTGATCATATGGCCTGAACAATCTACAAGCATATCCAAATAAAACTAAAATTAATATTAATAGCTACTAAAAACAATACGTAAACCAAACTTGAGTAATTACAATACAAGGGGCTTAAAGTACAATGGCTTCTGCCCTAAAAGATACTAATTCTAAGGGTGAAACAAATATCAGTTCTGAAGTGGATGGCAGTGAAGATTATGATTTGGAAGATGGATCATTAGCAGACGAATTGGAAGGATTTGTCGAGGGACATGTACTCTTGGAAAGTAAGAATTATTAGCAGATTATTTTAAAGTTACTTCTTTGTATGCATTGTGGGGTCAAAATGGTAAAACGGAAACACAATTTTCATATTTTTTGAAAATTTACTCTATATTTGTCAAAAATTACAAATGTAGAATATCAATGAGTTTTGATAAAACCTTACTGGGTCATTTTATTTTTTTTTCTTTTATAAAAGCACAATAAAGTAAAAAATAATATTTTATTTCATCTTTATGAAGTCAACATCAAATTAATTCTTAATTACTTAATCACAAAAAGACATTATGTATTAAGTTTCAATATACAGGACATTCAGTGGCCACTCACAAGTATCTGAATCTGGAAAAAATGTAGTTACCCATATGTTTATATTTGTTATGTCATAAATGTTTGCTAAATATTTCCAGTAAATAAAGAAAAATAACACTAATAGAATCATTACACTACAGTTTTTCTCCTATCCCAAGTTCAATGTAATCAGTTTATCCAAATCAGAGATATAAACATTTGAAAGAAAAAAAGTTTGATCTCCTACCACTTTATTATTGAAAATAGAGAAAAAATGATAAGTAGCAAAAAGCTGCATAATTCCCTGAAGAATGTAATACTTATATTTTTGAGAAACCCTAACAAGAGAAATTCTATTCAAGAGAAAATCAGCAGTTCTATTTTTGAGATGCTATTACTCCCCGTAGCGACCATTTTTCCAACTTGAATATAATTTCCAATGATATCTCTTGGCCAATTTACCCATAAATATATTTTCCCCATAATTGTGTCATCATGGGTTACCAAGCTATGGCCGGAGACTATTTTCAATGTATCACCCAGTATACTATTGGTGAAACAGAAAAAAATGTGTTATAATTTTTTGCAGAATTTACCGAAAGACAGAACTCAAACAAACAGATGTCGATCAAGCATGAAGGCAAGAAGTTTCCAAGAAAAAAACGCAAATGCACCCCCGAGAAAAGGAAGGAGGTAAGTTATTTATCTAGCAGATACAAATACAGATTTGCTCTTTCTATTTTAGTATAGAAGAAGACACAGAGAAAAGTACAAGGCCATACTCAAACCTCCAGAGGAGAGCGATATATACTGTTGCGAGTACTGTCCGAAGATTTTCAGCACTAATGCTATCTATTTTAGCCACCGATTGGCACACAAGGAATGCCGAAACATCCGGTGTCCCTACTGCGAGACAGTGTTGGATACTCCCGCCGATTACGAAGTCCACAGGACAGACAGTCATAGTGACTTTGTTTGCGATCTTTGCAAGGAGGGTTGGCCCACTAATGATGATTTAATACGTCACAAGTACTACAACCATAAGACCAAGAATTTTAAGTAAGTATTTTTCACAATAATTCTTTTTATTGAATGTCAGTTTTTATCAATCCAAGTAGACTGTATGAAGACTTCCAACAATATCTATCCACAAAAGTGATCTAATTCTTTTTCTTAGTACTCGAATGTGGTGGCCCTATTTCAGATAACGGCCTATAACATTCCACCCAGTCGGCACTTTGAATAGTTTAAGTTCTTAACGTAACTAGTTTATGTTAAACACTCAAACAAACCTCCAAGCACAATATAGTATCATCAGCGAAAGAGATTAAAGATTATAAATAAAATATGTCCCAGAACTGTACCTTGGAGAACACTGCATTTCTATAAAACTACTAAGTTTCTTTTATTTATTTATTTATTTATTATTTATATGGCCAATAGACAGATAAAAAATATCACCTCTTAATGTCTCTGGAGGAACATAAACTTGACATTTTGCAAGTACCTAGTTCAGACCACATTATATATCCATTTATGATTTTATAGGATAGCATAATATCAGATATTTCCCTACGTTTAAGAAGGCCCTTTAGATTAATCGATCTTTCAATAAAAGAATAATTAATATTTTCCATTGCTATGCCCTTTTTGAATGCAACATATCTGAGAAATTTGCGTTGCACAGCGTCTGACTTATTAATGTGAACCTGAAAATAGGGATTCCAAATGTTAGAACAGTTTTCCAGGTGTGGCCTCACAAGGGATGTATAGAGTAGCTTTATACAGCTAATATTCTTAAAGCTTTTAGTAAGTATTTTGACAAAACCCAATTTTCTTAAAGCTTTGTTTTGACAATTCTCAATCTGTTGGACAAATGAAAGTTTGGTGTCAAAAAGTACCCCGAGATCATTAACAAGATTAACTTGTGCAATTTTGCAATTATTTATATAATATCCATAGGGCACAACATTAGAAGATTTGGAAAAGTGAATATATTTACACTTATCAATTGTTAATATCTTCCTGAAATTGTATACTACCAAAATTATTATTATTTTGTTTGAAGATTTTTAAATCATATCATAAATATCATTAACATATAAATTAAAAAGTAACGGAGCGAGGTGAGAGCCCTGGGGATCCCCTGAAGCAACATGTATGGGATCAGAGAGATGGTTGTTAATTTTTACAATTTGTTGCCTGCCTGAAATATAAGATTTAATCCACTTACGAATGCTTCCTTTGTCACATTTGACCGTGTTATACTTTTAGACGATCTTCACATTGGTCGGTGGCTCCCAGTTACGTAATATAAAGATCATTTAACGTCGAATCAACTTTTCTCATTTTACCGACAAGTCTGCAACAACTCTGACACCAATTACAAATGCTTCGCCACAACTGAACAGTCTTGTCATGTTCTACCAGAATGTCAGAGGGCTTCGCACAAAGATTGGTGAGATTTCTCTTGCAGTTTTGTCCTGCGACTATGACTTGATATGTCTCACTCAGACGTGGCTTAACGCGGATATTTCAAACAACGAAATTTTTAATAACAAATATGTAGTTTTTCGTAGAGATAGGAGTTATGAGGAACTAGGGCGTCATCGCGGCGGTGGAGTGTTGATTGCCGTTTCTTGTGCTTTTCATGTAACTCTGTTTACTACAAATAATTATATTGCCTTATATGATGTTTGGGTCCTGGTGTGCGCGGGCAATCAAATCAAATCAAATCAAAATGTACTTTATTGTCAAGAATATAAATGATTCTATTGACAAAGCATGTTAATTCTAGCAAATAAAATCTAAAATAACAATAAAGAAAGAAAAAAAAAACAAATAAAATAACACCAACCCAGCATGAGTTAGAACCCATGTTGAAATAAACAAATCATTGCATTCATGGGTGTCAAAAAATTATAAAAATACAAAAAATTTAAAAAAACAGTCAAGGTAAACACACAATAAATAAAAACATAAAAAGACACATTAAAACATCTACATAGGTTCAATATATGAAAGTTAATAAGTTATATAATTAAAATTAGACATTTAAATAATGTAGGAAAATCAGCAGTCAAACCAACCCAAACAAAAAAAAAAACAATTGACATCTTTTAAATTAGCCTATCTGCATAAAACTCACCCAGGTTATAATAGACTTTTTTAGAAGTACGTTCTTTAAGGTTCTTCTGAAAATCCTAAGTGAGCCGGCATTTCTAATGTGAATTGGCAGATGGTTGAATATTTTTTTACCCTCGTAGATAAAAGACCTTTTTGTAAATTCCCTAGTTGGTATAGGAAGGGGAAGATGAGAGGCTTGTCTAGTATCGGGTCTAGATGACGGGATTTGAACGTTATTTATGTTTTTAAATACCAGGGTAGAAATTTCAAGTATGAATAGAGAGGTGAGTGTGAGAATTCTCAGCGATTGAAAATGAGGTCTGCACGACTCCCTTTGGATGGCCTTAGCGATGAAACGAACGGCCTTCTTCTGCAGTAAAAAAACGATATTTAAAAGAAACTGGCTACTGGCGCCCCAAAACGGAATGCCGTACCTAAGATGTGATTCGAATAATGCAAAGTAGACTGATCGCGCCAGCGCCGGACCGAGCTCACTCCTAGCAATCTTAATTGCAAAACAAGCAGACGATAGTCTCCCACTCAACCTTAGTATGTGGTCTTCAAAGCGAAGATCACCGTCTATAAAAACTCCCAAAAATTTATTCACGTTTTCCTGCAATGCAAGTTTGATTTTGGGCTGTGTTTATTTTCCACCTAATTCTAGCCAGGAGTGCTATCAGTCTTTTTGTGATACCTGCGAGTCGTTGAGAAACAGATACGATAGTCACACATTTTTTGTTTTCGGGGACTTTAATCTTTCTTCGGTGGAATAGGTTTATGAGGATAACACACTTGTTCCAAAATCTCTGCCATCTCTAGCTTCTGAAACTCTTATTGTTTCAATGAGCTTTTTTGAATTTCAGCAAATGAACTCATTGTGCAATCACATGGGCAGAATTCTGGATTTAATATTTGCCAGTGACTTTTTCAATGCCTCCTTTTTAAAATCCGGTTTTCCCCTCGTAAACATTGATCCCTACCATCCAGCAATTGAGATAAATTTTAAAATTAAATATGTTTATCCAATGAAAAATTCTAATGAAGTTATCGTTTATCAGTTTCATCAAGCGAATTTCCACAATCTAAACCTTTTTTACAATCAATCCGACTGGTCTTTTTTATCAGTAGAATCTGATATAAACAAAATGGTTGAACTCTTTTATGAGGTCTTGTTTGAAGGTATCAATAATTGTGTCCCCAAGAAGACGGTAGTCGACTGTAAATATCCGAAATGGTTCGACCTTCCTCTGAGAAAACTTATTGGACAAAAGAATCGTCTATACAAAAAATATAAAAGGTCCAATAAAGATGTTGACTATTTTGAATACTGCGACATACGACGTGAGGTTAAGCTTCGGACTGATATGTGCTATCTTGCATATGTCACACAAACTGAATTGCTTATCCCAGAGAATATCAGGCATTTTTGGTCTTTTGTACGTAATTTGAGAAGAGACTCTGGGCTGCCCAGTGTCATGAATTATGACGGAGAGGAAATTACCGGTTCGTATAACATCGCTAATGCCTTCGCCACTCACTTTGAGTCTTGCTATTCACGTCACCGTAGTTTAGATTTTAGCAAGATTGGCCCTATAAGCTGTTCGGGAAAATTACTATCAACCTATTGTATTACAGAGGCGGAAATCTGCAATAAAATAAAAACCCTTGATCTTTCTAAAAAGGCTGGTCCAGATGGAGTTCCCACTATTTTATTGGAACGTTGCTGCGAGTCGTTGTCTCGGCCCCTTTGTAAAATTTTTCAGAAATCTTTTAATCTGGGTTCCTTTCCCGAAATGCCGATCTTTAAATCTGGGGATAAGACATATCGAAGGCTTTTGACAGGGTTTGCCATCAGCTTCTGTTATTCAAATTGCAGCAAATTGGTTTTTCTGGAACCTACCTGCAATGGATAGAATCGTACTTATTCAATCGTCGTCAGCGAGTTAGCGTATGTGGTTCAATTTCTAGAGAGGTTGTTGTGACATCTGGTGTCCCACAGGGCTCTCATATTGGTCCAATTCTCTTTCTACTATTTATAAATGATATAGTATCATGCTTCAAAGTGTCTAAGTGTCTCTTATATGCAGACGATTTAAAATTCTTTTCACCAGTTTCCTCTGAATCTAATCCACTGCAATCGGACTTGGAAAAGCTTATCAAATGGTGCAACATTAACCATCTTCTTCTTAATGTCTCTAAATGTAAAGTGCTCCGTTTTCATAAACGCATTAAACCCATACTCTCCTCCTACTTCATAGATAACGTGAGTCTTGAAGTTGTTAGTTCCTTTACAGACCTGGGCTTTATTTTTGATGAGAATTTAACTTTTGGTCTGCACATTGATAGTATTGTGCTGAAGGGTTTCAGGCTGTTGGGCTTTATAAAGCGGCAAACAAAACATGTCACAGATACTAAAGCAATTGGATGTCTTTAAAACTCACTTGTTCGCAGCGTTCTGGAGTATTGTTTTACAGTTTGGAGTCCATCGTATCAGTGCCATATCGATAAAATCGAAAAAGTCCAAAATAGATTTGCCAAATATCTTTTGTATAAGTTTAATTTTCCGTACCAGGGTTTATCATATAATACCAGGGCTCTTCTGTGTGGCCTTCAAACACTTGAGTTTCGAAGAAAGAAGGCACTTCTAGTTTTTCTTCACAAACTGCTCAGTGGAGATATTGATTGTCCGATGTTGCTTGAGTCGGTCGCATTTCTGGTTCCTATTAGGAGAACAAGGCAATCTCAACTCTTTTTTGAAGGGTACCATCGTACAAATTATGGGCTTAGCGCATTTGTCGATCGACTGGTACGCAATTACAATCGTCACTTCCCTGATTATGACATTTTCAGTTTAAGCACTTTACAGCTTAAAAGGCGGTTAAACGAATTGCTTTTATGATTGTTTTATATCTATGTATGGTTTGTATCTATTTTTATTCACTTGTATTTTAATTATTTATGTATTATGTTGCTTTTTTGACGAACTATTGTGTGTTCTTTTTTTTTTTTTATTTCTATTCGACATGCCTCTTAGGGCTATTTTACTTTTTACTTTATCTATTTGACCTTGCATGCGAATTCGTACCATTTGGAATGTTTAGCATTCTGTAGTGTACGTTTCAGAAGGGCCACTTGTCCGATGCGTGCATCGGCTACGTCCTTACAATAAAATCATTTAGACAGAATGTGTATATGTTATTGGTCAGTAGTTTTCGACTTCTATTTTTGTACTTTTTTTACAGATGTCAATTATGTCCTAAAGAATTCAGTACCGCGAAGGCTCTAAGACACCACGGGTGTACCCACAGCAGCGAGAAACCTTATTCATGCCAGCAATGTAGCAAGAAGTTCGCGAAACGAAGCTATCTCAAAGTGCACAAGAATTTTAAACACACGGAACAGAAAAAATACCAGTGTAATATTTGTGATAAATCCTTTGTCTACCCTGATAACCTTGAGGCACATTTGAGGACGCATTACGGTAAGATATTTAAATATATATTAAATAGTATCCCTAAAAATTCTAATTCTGCCTTTTCCTCTCTAAAAAGTGGGTAAAAGACCACGCATACCTGTCAAATTTAATGAAATTTTGGTATGTTACTCTCGACCACCTAATTAAAAGTCTTAATTTCAGGCAGTGGCGGTACGTGATTTTAGAAATTAACAGTGCTGATTGATGGTCATTCAGTAAATAATATTCCTCGCAATATTCAAAGTCACCATAAAATTAAGAAAAAAACACTGTTCGTAAACAAAACAAAATTTCTGAAATACTTAAATAGCTAGAAAATATTGATACAAATAATAATAATAATAATAATAACTTTATTGCCAACAATATGATCACAAAGCAACGTCATAAGAGAGTACATGATATGCTATATTGAAATATAGACAATGAAAATATATATGTGACAATTAAAATAAAATAAATTAAAAGGACCACACTTTAATAAGTAGGTCAACAGATAAATATGACAAATATATATGACAAATGAACAAAACACAAATTAAAAAATTTTTTTTAAAATTTTAAACATCTTCAAAATTAAAAGAGTAAAAGCATTTAGCTTGTAAATATTGGATAGTTTGGTTCCTAAATTTTGAAATGCTTTCAATTTGCTTTGTTTCTGTAGGCAGCATTTGAAATGCCTTTATGGCCCGATATAGGGGACATTTCTTGAAAAAGGAGGTATTACGGAGAGGAATGATAAGGTTGGTTCTTTCGGAGTCACAACATTCATTTCTGACGAATAGTGATCCAGATTTCTGTCAAAGAGATTTAGTTGTTTTTTTATGTACATTACTAAGGCCAGAAAGTACAGGCAAGGAGCAGTTAATATATTTTGGCCTGAGAAGCAAGGTTTGCAACTCTCCCTGGGATGGAGGCCATACATAGTGCAGATGAACCCCAGAACAGTATACCATAATTCAAGATTGATTGTATGCAAGACATATAATAAATTCTTACAGTCTTTGCGGTGAGAACATCCCTCAGTCGACGTATTAGTGCACAACTGCTATTTAGTTTTGATATTAGTGACCTATTATGCTGAGTCCAATTCAAAAGAGGGTCCAAATAAACACCCAGGAATTTAATATTCTCTGACATGGGTATGGATCTGTCACCCGATTTCACATAAAGTGACTCACTCTGTTTAGTTTTACCAAATAGGATCTGACCTGTCTTGTCAGCATTGAGCTTTAAGAAGTTATCCTCACACCAGCAGCCCATTGCCCCCACTGCACGCGAACAAGACCCCGACAGTTCAGCCATGGCAGGAGCTGCCAGCATAACTGATGTATCATCTGCATACTGACAGACTAGGCCACCAACAGGAAGTCCCCCGGAGAGCTCATTCACATACAGTAGAAACAACAAGGGTCCCAGAATTGATCCCTGAGGCACCCTCTGCTGCAACCCTTGAAAGGATGAGTAATGTGTTTTCCCATTGTGTAGGATGCAAACTGATTGCTGTCTGCCTGTTATATAGGATTGTAGAAGGAACAGACATACACCTCGTATACCTAGCCCATCCAGTTTTTTAAGGAGCAGATCATGATTGATCGTGTCAAAAGCTTTTGACAAGTCAAAATAAAGGCCTGCTACTTTTTGATTTTTGTCCAGATTCTCCACAACATAACTGACAGCCGCAAAAATCGCCTGCTCTGTGGACTTTTTTGGTATAAAACGATACTGAGAATTTATTGGGAAGGTTCATTAGTAACCTAAGAGTCTCATGCTGATCTAAAGGATACAGAAATATTGTTGGATACCCAAAATTATTATGAGGAGCATTGGCATTACGATATTCAAATGGAAGTGTGAAGTACTGGCTGAAAAGTGCTGAAACCTCTGCAGGGTCACTAATTATGTTATTATTTTCTTCAATTATTGTTACTTTTAGTCTTTAGTTTATTAGAAATAGATCTATCATAGTCTGATAAATAACTTTTATATGTTTTTTTCTCAGCCTTGTAGTGTAAATAAGCTTGCTGACTTTTGGTTTTCTGATACCAGACATACAAGTCTTTTATGCAAGAACAATAATTTTTTATTTCTTGAGTTACCCAATTGCCGGATTTTGAATTTACTCTAGAATTTTTCATTGGAAAGGCCATATCAAACCAGTAAAAGAATTTTCTATAAAAAGTGTTATATTTTTCATCTACGCTCTCAGCTTCCCATACTTCATTCCAAGATTCAGTACTAAGTAAAGCAATAAAATTTACAATGTTCCTGTCAGAGAACACACGTTTCCGAATATAAACAGGTTCCTGATTAGGTTTTTGCATACTGATTTTCAGAATTTGAGAGTAATGATCAGACACGTGTGATATATGAATTTTACAGTTTACTTCTGTTTGATTTAAATTTGTAAATATGTTATCTATTTGTGTTTCTGAGTCCCTGCCAACCCTAGTCACTCCTCTCACTTGTGAAGCAAGGCCAAATGAGCTAAGCAGTTGCAACAGAAAGAATGCATTATTATTATTATTTGAAAAATCAGTATTGAAATCGCCACATATTATAAATTTTTCCAGTGAAAATATACTAACAAGCAAATCATTTAAATTGTTCATAAAAACATCAAAATTCCCAATAGGAGACCTATACATAGTAAGTAACAAGCATTTTCTTTTATTTATTACAAATTCTGATATACAAAATTCAAAAGTTTTTTCAGTGGACTCTACCTGTGTCTTTACTTCTGAGGCTTTTAATCCTCTTGAGAAGATGGCGGTTCCTCCACCTCGATAAGTTTCTCTTGAGGAATACGAGTTCAGGTTATAACCAGTTAAATGCAGTTTTTCAATGTCACGACCCTGAAGTCAATGTGCGGTAACACAGAATAGGGTTGGCTGTACGTCAGACAAGGTCCAGGTCCAGATAGTCTCCCTGTTGAATTTTAAAAAAAATCTTCATTCTCTTTATCGAGACCTCTATGGTTGCTTTTTAATTATTATTATTATTAATTAAAGGCGGTAGGCGCCAAAGTGCCGATGAAACCGCTATGAGTCTATTTTACTTTTGAAGTTAGACTGTGCACTGTTGTTGCCTAATTCGAAATTAAAAGTAGTGCACCAGTTCCCGGTCGATTCCCCTGAGATTAGCATCTAAGCGGTTCTTGAAGGAGTTGACTGTAGAGGCATCTACTGTTCTCTGATCAAGTCTGTTCCAAACATAAACTATGCGATTTGTAAAAAAGTTTCTGCGGCAGAGCTTGGAGCATTTTTCTTTACTGAGTTTCTTGCTGTGGCCTCTGAGATTTGTGTGTTCAGCAATCTGAAGGAAGGCAATCGGGACACTGTAGTACCCAGATAATATTTTGTGGACCTGTATAAGATCGCCTCGCTGCCTTCGCTCTTGAAGAGTTGATAGGTTCAGACGAGAGCAACGATCCTCATAGGACAGCATCTTTAGTTCGGGTGGAATCTTGGTTATCCGTCGCTGGACCCGTTCAAGCAGCTCAATATCTTTTACATAGTATGGGTTCCATGTGCTTACAGCAAAATCCAGTATTGGTCTGATATAGGTTTTATACAGACGCAAAATTGTGTCAGCAGAGTGATCTTTAAAAGCTCTTCTGATAAGAAAAAATCATTGAGTTGGCTTTTTTGACAATTTTTGCAATGTGGCTCTCCCATTTGAGATCAGTGGTTATAAAGACTCCAAGGTCTTTTTGTTGATCAACCACCTTCAAGGGTTGACCCATCATAGTATAACTGTGCAGTGGATTCTTGGGGCCAATATGGAGAACTGTGCACTTATCCACATTGAGGGACATAAGCCATGACTTGGTCCAGTTTTCTATTCGGTGAAGGTCAGTTTGGAGCATCTCACGATTGATTGATGGATCACAGTACAGCTTGGTGTCGTCCGCGAAAAAGCATATTTTCGACTTGATGTTTTCTGGCATGTCACTCACGTAGACCAAGAAAAGGAGGGGTCCGAGAACTGAGCCCTGCGGAACTCCACTTCTCACCTCTCTGCTTGTTGAAACTGCTCCATCAATTCTGACCTGATATTGACGTTTGGCAAGAAAGTTTCCGATCCAATGTTCGAGTTTATGCTGCAATCTTCTGAATGGTACTTTATCGAATGCTTTCTCAAAGTCGAGGTAAATGGTGTCCGTCGGACGTCCAGTATCATGTTGCAGCGTCCAATCATTTACACAAGTGAAAAGGTTGGTGTCAATTGACCGTTTTGGTAGAAACCCATGTTGTGTTTCTGGTATTACACCATTTAGGACAAGAAAGCTTGTCAGTTCTTTTACTATTATTTTTTCCATGCATTTCGAAAGTGTGGACGTTAGGCTGATCGGTCGGTAATTTTCTGCACGAAAACGGTCGCCCTTCTTGAAAATTGGGGTGACTATGGCATTTGTCCATAGATTGGGGACACAACCAGTCATAAGAGAGTTAGACATTGCCGATGCCAGCGGGACAGCCAAGGTAGCGGAACACTCTTTTAAAAATACTGGTGGAATACCATCCTGACCCGGAGAGGCATTGCTTTGGAGGGAGTGAATTGCCTCTGACACTTTCTGCGGGGTGAAATCGATATTGCTCAGAGAGTCAGCAACACGGGTCTCGTTAGGAAGATTCGGTAGTGCCCCATCAGGTTCAGCCGTGAAAACCCCACTAAACTGCTCAGCGAACATTTCAGATATTAGTAGTGGGTCTTGGACCATTTCAGCAGTTGTGGGATCCTTAAGTGTAAAGTTTGATACTCTGGCATTCAGGCATCTGTTAACATAGGTGTAAAAGCTTTTGTTGTTGTTAGCTGCAGCTATATCATTTTCGTACCTTCTCCTGGCCTCCTCTGTTATGGTTTTTACCTTGTTATTTGCTGTTTTGTACTTATCATAATTTGCAGTGCATTTATTTTTAGCATAAATGTCCCATAGATTCCGTTTGTTTTTGATAGCTGCAAAAATTCGCTGATTCAGCCAAGGTTTTTGTGGATTAATCTTGGTTTCTCTGAGGGGAATGTAATTCTCGATGCAATGGTTGATGGTATTGTAGCATTCTGCGATGTCACCATGTATGTTGTTCTGCAAGTTTTCAGAGATAAAACTATTAATTTCCGGATAGTTTGCTTTCCAGATATTTCTTTTCAGTACTTTGTGGGTTGGTTTTTTTCTTAATGTTAGCTGTGTAGTTGCTCCCACAACAATATGGTCACTTTTGCCAAGTGGAGGATTTTCTGAAATGTTGGATATCAGCTTCCCATCACTAACCAGTAGAAGATCCAAAAGAGAGTGCTGGTCATTTCTAAATCTTGTGGGGAACGTAATAAGCTGGACTGCGTTCATTTCATTATAGTTTCTGATAAAATCAAGAGCTTGTACAGAGTTTGGATTCAAGCAAAGTGTAGCCCAATCAATCTCTGGGAAATTGAAATCACCAAACACAAAGCAGGGTGAATTAGTGTTAAATGCAGTCATAAGGTTGTCGATCAGAGACTTATTTTCATGGTCCGTTGTGTAGCCAGGTCTATATATACAGGCAACTGTGAAACTGATTGTATCAATAGCAATGGACAACCACAGGTGCTCTGTAGGAGGTAATAGTTATTTCAATGACAGGAGAAGCAACTATTTTCGTGTTGTTTAGTTTATTTTTAATGTAGGCACAAATTCCTCCGCCTTTTTTGTTTTTCCGGTCAACCCGAAACAACCTGTAACCGTCGATATCGAAGAGGGCATCACCAACTCGTTCGCAGAGCCATGTTTCACATATTAATATAATTGTTGGCTTATCCCTCAGAGCAATGACCCGAAGCTCGTCTATCTTGGTTAGTAAGGCATCAGCATTTGTATATAGAAACGTCACTTCCACTATTTGGGGAGTGCTCTCTGCTCTTCTTCTTGCGAGTTTTTTTGATTAGGTGTTGCTGCATGAACAGACTGATTATCGTTGATTAATTTTATAATTTTTGGAACCCCTTTTATATATTTGACTTTGATGTCTGTCTCGCCAGTTCCTTTACGCTTTTCCAGTTCAGTCATGACTTCCTTTAGATACTGTCTCTGTGACGGTGTTTGGTCACTCTTCATGTAGACTCCAGTTCTCAGCTGTTCCAGAGTAGACTTCCTTTTCAGAACTCGGAGAGCCTCCTGTCTACTAGCCAGACTAATCCTTAGTGGCCTTCTTTTGTTATGATCGTATCTACCCACTCTGGATATCCTAGCATCGTTTGGGAGTTCTGCATTTATGTCAGAAAGTATCTTTTGAACTGCCTGAATATCCAAATTTTCCCTTTTGGCCCCATCGTTCTCCTTTGACTCGGCAACACCAAAAAGAAGGACGTTAGCAGCACGTCGCTCGCGTTCTTGAAGCTCATTAATTGTTAGCTCTACAACTGCAGCAGCCGTCATTGGTACCCTATGGCTAGTTTTTATAGTTTTAACCTCTTGCTGCATAGCTTTGATTTGACAGGCCATCATTTACTTTATTAGCAAGCTCTTTGAGCTCATCTCTGACTTGTTTCACCTGATCAGAAAGTTTAGGGATTATTTCTTTCAAGTCTTGTTGGTGTTGACTCACTTGTTTTTTGATAACAGGTAGCTCTTTGAAGCTTTCTTGACAGTGTAAGAGGCAGTCCTTGCATAAAAAGGGCAAGACCCTTGTAATAAGTAAAATAGCTCTCAGCTCGGTAGTAGAAATCTTAGTACAGTTTCTGCAAAAAACACGCCTACAAAAATCGCAGGGATATCCAAACAGATCCGATTTGGATTCCTTGAAAATGCAGGCTTTATTACACTCAAAACATACGCCCGACATTCTGATGCCAGGTAATATGAAGGCTTGAGACTGTCTAGAGAGTGTTAATTAATTTATTATTTCCACCCAGACAGAGTCACGTCACCACCTACTCGGTTCGACAATGACCCAACTCGCCCGAATGAGCTGGTAGATTACCAGCTTCACAAGTAGCCCAGGTCGCTAGCGCCACCAGACAGTTCAGAAAACGAAGAAGAGGTTTCGGGATTAGCAAATCTAACCCTACTTTCAATGATATGAAAAACTGCTATTTGTTCAGGATATTTTCGCAAAAATTCGATTGATCCGCGGAAAACCAACAAGTACACCACCACAGGAGCACACCACCTTCACTCTGGACACCAAAAAGTCTCGCGCAATTCCACTTGAAAGGTAAAAAGACAGCCAAAAAGACGCAGCGCAAACAACAACTGACACATGTAACTTGTAAAACGTGGAATAACTCCAATGCTAATGGGATTTTTCCCTCTATCTGGAAAAATACTTTTGTAATTCCAATATATAAAAATAATGCTATAAATTACAGACCTGTATCTAAAATATCTCTAATTCCTAAAATAATGGAAGCATTGATTTCAGAACATGTGGAGGGATTGTTTAGTAACGTCATTATGCCTAACCAACATGGCTTTATGAAAAAGAAGTCAATCAATACAAATTTATTGCTATACCCGAATTTTGTCTCTGAAAGACTTGAAGAAGGATATGATGTGAATGCTGTATGCACAGAGTTTTTAATTTACTTTTTTGTTGCTTTGTTGACATATTTTTAAAATTCTGGGGTAATTTATTCCATATTTTTACAATGCTGTATGTTACATTTCTTTGTATGTATGAGAAATTTGCCCTATCGATTAGTAAATTATGTTTATATCTTGTTTGATAACTATGATCACTTTCCAGGTCTGCAAAAAGAGAATAGTTTCTGATGACAAACATAACACATTCATATATATATATAAGCTGTACAGAGTTAAAATATTTTTATTATTAAAAACAGTTCTACATGTCTCAATCTGTTTCATTTTAAATATAGACCTTAGACACCTCTTTTGTAGTATAAAAATTCTATCAGACTCTACAGAGTTTCCCCAGAATATGATACCATATCGAATCCTTGACTGCACGTAGGCATGATACGCTGACAAGGCCGCATCAACACTAACCTCACTAACAACAACCCTGAGAGCGTAGCAGAATCTAGCTACATTTCCAGCAAGTTGTTCCGTGTGTGACTTCCAATCCAGTCTTCGATCTATGTGGACTCCCAGAAATGATAGGCTCTCCACTGATGCAACTCTTTTGTTGTTATATTCAACTGAAAGATTGTGTTCTGTAGGGTTTCCAAATGAGATAAGTTTAGTTTTTGAGACATTCAGTAAGAGATTGTTCATGGAAAACCACTCATTCAAGTTACTAAGAACACTCAATATACTAGCCTCACACTCCTTCTCACCATCTTCTGCACATACTACTGAAGTGTCATCAGCAAACAGTACCATAGGATTCGGCACAGCATCCACTATATCATTAGTATAAAACAATCTTCTTTAAATGACGGTCAATTCCTGAAGGCTGTCCGAAGTCAAGGCCACTCACGCCCAAACAATATCACCAACAATCAAAAAGCAACAACGTCAGCCGGTTCTGTCGAACGGTCTAAGCAACCACTGATTATTGGTACAGGCACAGAAAATGGACCACTTACAGCTGGTGAAAGACGGCAGTGGCTATATCTTGGCCGGTGCGACCCAACAACTACAGAAAAACACAAAATTGAATATATGGAAAATCAACTCTGCATATCCGACGTAAAATGTTTTGTTCGACGTAACATCTCTTAAAATAGGAGTTAAAGAGTCGCTTTTGAAAGGCTTGCTCGATCCAAATCTTTGGCCTGCCGGTACTGCCGTTAAGGAGTTTCGTCCCCGGCGCCCTCTCAGAACGTCTACTTCAGCGAATTTTCAACGTCGAACAATAGCAGACAATCCCCATTAGAATCTCATACCATCTTCTACCAAAACGTCCGCGGCCTTAATACAAAGCTTAAAGACCTTTTTTGTGCTGCTCTGTGCGAAACCTACTCCATAATTGCACTTACAGAAACCTGGTTGGATTCCTCCGTGAATGATGCTGAATTTCTGGACTCGCGGTACGAGGTATACAGGACCGACAGAAACACAAATAACAGTACAAAATGTCGTGGAGGTGGTGTTCTAATCACAGTCGACAAAAAGTTAAAATCTCGTCGCTTAGACATTATCAATCCTAATATTGAAGAGATATGGGTATCAGTGAAAATAGGCAACTCACCTTTCTGTATTGGCTGTGTTTACATTCCGCCATCAATAGACATATCATATTTAGAAACTCATTTAAGATCTGTAACTAATGCCTGTGAAAAATTCGTTAAAGTGCTAGTTTTAGGAGATTATAATCTGTCTCATATCACATGGTCTCCAACGAGTGAAAACTATCTTGCATTATTACCAGGTAACATTAAATCTCCAAAAGAAATTTTGCTGTGTGACAGTGCTGCTTTTCTTGGGCTGTCACAATACAACAATATTCTAAATGAATACAATACTATTCTGGACCTTTGCTTCTCCACTTCTGAAATTAGCTCAATTGAAAAATGTAATGGTCTAGTAAAGTGTGACCTATACCACCCAGCTTTTACACTATCTGTAATGTCTAAAAGATCCTACATAGAGTATTCTAATGACTACTTCTATGACTTTAAGAATGCGGATTTTACGCTCATCAATAATTATTTTTTGTTATTTGATTGGCCAACAATCATGGATGACGATCTGGAAAAAACTATAAATAACTTCTATGCTGTAGTCTTTAACTGTTTTGATATGTTTGTACCTTTGAAGCAAAATCGTTTAAATAACAGATTTCCTGTCTGGTTTTCAAAGGAACTCAAATTTTTAATATTTCAAAAAAAGCTGCTCACAAAAAATACAAACAATCAAACAAACCTGAAGATTACAACACTTTCTCTTTGCTGCGTAGTCAATGCAAGACTCTTACCAGGGAATCCCATGATCTTTATATAACAAACGCTGAAAGTTCAATTAACGCAAATCCTAAATTCTTCTGGAATTTTGTTCGTTCACAAGTAAATCAAGGATCCATTCCCGCAGAAATGTCCCTTGGTACAGTTAAAGCTGAAAATACTGTCGACATAGCAAATCTCTTTGCACAATTTTTTTCATCCGTTTACAATCCTAAAAATCCTTCTAACATAAAAAATACCCCCCCAAAGAAATTTGAAGTAATTTCTGAAATTATCATATCTCCCACAAACATAGAGAAATCGTTGTCAGAGCTTGACATAAACAAAGCCGGGGGTCCGGATGGACTTCCTAATATAGTCTTAAAACAATGTTCACACTCTCTTTACCTTCCTCTGTATCACATATTTTCCAAGTCTCTCAGCTCCGGAGTATTTCCAGAAGTTTGGAAGTTGTCATATGTGTGTCCCATTTTCAAGTCAGGTGACAAAAGCAAGGTCAAAAACTATAGACCAATAAGTATTATTTCTGCGATACCGAAGGTATTCGAGCATTGTATTGAAAATGTCCTTTCAAACGTTTTTCAACAAATAATAGTGAACCAACAACATGGTTTTACCTCAGGCAGATCGGTAGATACTAATTTATTTCTGTTTATCAACTTCGTTACCACTTCCTTTGAAAAAGGTATGGAGACACATACAATATATACCGATTTCAGTAAAGCCTTTGATAGGGTCAATCATGCCATACTACTCTCCAAATTATCTGGTTATGGAATCTCTGGTCACTTGCTCTCATGGATGGAATCCTATTTATCTGGCCGAAAGCAACAGGTAAGGGTAGATAGACACCTTTCTGAAATTTTCAATGCAACATCTGGTGTACCTCAAGGATCCCATTTAGGGCCCCTCGTGTTTAGCTTATTTATCAACGACCTTAGTAGTTTGCTTTCTTCCAACGTATTATTATTTGCTGATGATATGAAGTTGTTCTGCCACATATCTTCTCCTCAAGACACTATTCCTTTACAGAATGACCTCAACAGAATATTCACCTGGTGCCAACATAACGACATGTCGTTAAATATCAACAAGTGTTGTTTTATGAGATTTCATAGAACAAAGAATGTTGTTCCTACCCAATACACTATTAATGATGTAGTTTTGACTGAGGTGATCAAGGTTAAGGATCTGGGTGTTCACTTAGATTCAAAGCTTATGTTTACTGAGCACTTTGAAAATATAATAGGTAGGGCCAATAGGATGTTGGGTTTTATAAAAAGGAATAGCAGGGATTTTAAAAATATTATTGCCATAAAAACTTTGTACACTTCGCTTGTTCAGTCCATCTTGGAGTTTTCCAATATTGTTTGGTCGCCATATTATCAGATCCACAAAAACCGTATAGAAAATGTTCAACATAAATTCATTAAATATGCAAGATATAAACTCTCCTGTAATAATATTGATCTTAATGACGCCCAAACCATGTCCTTCCTTAATTTACCAAATCTTTCCAATAGAAGGGAGTATTACGATGTCTGTTTTGTTTTTAATGTATTTAACAACTTCATCAAGAGTCCAGAGTGCACTGAGCATTTTAAAATTCATGTCCCTAATTACCATACACGTCGTCAGGCCCTTCTAAATATACCCAATTCTCAAACCTGGTATTCATTGTATAGCCCGGTAAACAGAATGTCGGCAAATGTAAACAAATACTATGATAATTTAGATTTTTTTAGTTTAACCCAAAGCGGGTTTAAGGCTTTAGCCAAACGGACCATCTTAGAATAGTTAGTATAGCTTTAGTATATATTTACATGTAAATGTTGTATACGTAAATAAATAAATAAATGATATAGAGAAGCGGACCCAGAATAGATCCTTGGGGAATGCCCTTTTGCACATAAAGATAGTCAGACATCAGTCGATCTCCACTTATGTCATATTCAATTACCCGTTGTCTCCTGTAAGTAAGATATGATCTAAAAAGCTGCAGCGCCACCCCTCTTATACCATATAACTCCAATTTTTTCAGAAATATTTCGTGGTCGACGCTGTCGAATGCCTTGGATAAGTCGATACACAGGGTAGATGTTATTTTGTTGTTGTTCAGTAATTCTATGATGGATTTTATTGCTTGGTAAATTGCAGTCGGGGTTGATTTACCCCTTCGGAACCCATTCTGTTGCTCCGCAAGAATGCTGTGTCTCTCAAAAAATACCACAAGGCGATCAAATATTGCTCTTTCAAACAATTTATTCACATTTGAGAGCAGCGAGATGGGTCTATAATTATCAAACTTATCCATATCACCCTTTTTGTGAATAGGTCTAATCCAGGCCTCCTTGAGCGTCTCCGGGTAAATTCCGCTAACAAATGACAAGTTAATAATGTGAGCCAGTGGAACAGCAATGCTGCTCGCCACTTCCTTAAGAATCGAGACAGGAATCTCATCACAACCTACAGATTTTTTGTTTTTCATTTGTCAGTTGGTGGAGTTTGCAGTCGATGACGTAAAATCGGTCTATAGTCAGGTAAGGAAAGTGTGCAGGCAAATAACACGGATGGGCATGTTTCAGTTTTACCATATAGTGAACGAAAGCTCATGGGCCTTTATGGAGTATGACATTGATGTGCATCGGAAGTGTGACAAGCTTATTGAAACACTGGAAGGTGCATATCTTCGGTCGTTTCCTGAAAGGACCTATCTTGTGAGATCTGACCAATCAAATAGGATCACCTGGTTTAATGATGAACTCAGAGCAATGCGGAATCATTTAAATTTTCTAGAAGAACTGAAAATGCAATATAATTATGTGGGTATTGAACAACAATTTAAAGATTATAAAAAACTTTATACAAATGCTATAAGCATAGCAAAAATTAGAGATAATGATGATTTTATCAGGACATCTTCAAATCCCTCTAGGTCTATGTGGCAGTTGATAAATGACCAACGGGGTAAAACTAACCTTTATGATGCATGTAATGACCTAACGCCAGACGACTTTAACAATTTTTTTTCAAACATTGCCCTACATTTAACAAAAGATATTCCCCCTTCAAATACTAATCCAGTTCATAACTTATCACATCTCGCTGCTCCATTTAGTTCATTTACATTTACTGAGGTAACTTTTAACCAAGTCAGGGATGTTATTAATAATTTAAAAAATAAAAACAGTCGGGACATTTTTGGCTTGAATGTAAAATTAATTAAATCTGTTCAAAACTGCATTTTGGCTCCATTAACAAAACTAATTAACCTTTGTTTTCGAAATAATATTTTTCCCAATAGTCTGAAGAAAGCTATAGTTGTGCCAGTGCATAAAAAGGGTGATACATCAGTCCCAGAGAATTTTAGGCCAATATTTTTTTTGCTAATAATATCAAAAATTATAGAAAAATGCATGGCATTTAAAATAATGCAATTCTTTGAGACTAACAGCCTTTTTACTGACTGTCAGTTCGGTTTTAGAAGGGATAAGAATACTGTCCTCGGTATAATAAATCTTGTGTCCACAATTTTGGAAGCATTTCATAAGATGCAGTATGATTCCGTATTGTTCTGTGACCTAAGTAAGGCTTTTGACTGTGTCGATCATGGTATCCTCCTGCGAAAACTTGAATTCTACAACTTTCATCCAGATAGTATACAGCTACTGAAGTCGTATCTTGGGGATAGATGTCAGGTAGTGAGGTTTAGTGGAGTGTTGTCGGCGCAAAGCACAATTAATATGGGTGTACCACAAGGATCAGTGTTGGGTCCAATCCTATTCTTAATTTACGTAAATGACCTTCCTGCATGTGAACCAATGGGAAAGTATACGCTTTTCGCTGATGACACGACAGTTTCCTTCACTGCTGACACACTTGAGGGTTCGCTGGAGGGGTTGTCTTTGGCGCAGGAGAGGGCTAAAACCTGGTTTTGCTCAAATAGGCTCCTGTTGAATGAAGGCAAAACTAATAGAGTCGTATTTTCAATGAGAGAACTGCAGGAAGTAAAAAACAATATTTCTGAGGTTGGCTTTCTTGGTGTGACCATGGATTCAAGGCTACAGTGGGGCTCACATATTAGTAAACTAGCAAAAAAGTTAAATACGAGCTTGTTTGTGCTCCGAAGTCTCTCAAGGTGTGTCTCTGCGGTTGTATTAAGAACGGCATATTTTGCCCTATTTCAGTCTAATTTAGTGTATGCAATCCTTGCTTGGGGACACTCCGCTGAGGTACACCGGGTTTTTCGTTTACAATGGAAGGCGGTTCGTCTGATGTCTGGCCTCTCTTATAGAGATGACTGCAAACAAAAATTCTCAGAGTTGGGACTATTGACTGTACCATGTATGTTTATTTTAGAATGTGTCTTATATGTTAAGCGGAATGGAGAGTTGTTTAGGGCACACGGGGATATTCATGACTACAATACCAGAGAAAGAGAAAACTTGTTGCCTGCATACAGGCGACTAAAGAGGTGCCAGGATGGCCCGGGGTACTGGGCGATTAAGTTCTATAATGTTTTACCGGGGTATATAAAAGTTTTAATAGGTTTAAGTTTTAAAAAGAAGGTTAGGGAGATTCTAATAAGGCACACTTTTTATTCTTTTAACGAATTTCTTAACTATAATTTTAATCTGTTGTAAAGCTGTTAAACGTATGTGTAAATTGTATTTTTCAACATTTTATTGTATTAACTATATTCTTTTCTTTGACGTGTGTAAACATTGTATTATGTACTTAGCATGAATAAATTATTGAGTATTGAGTATTATGTATGTAAGCACCTCAAGTTCTGTTATTGGATTACAGAAGAAACTAGGCCCTAATGGGCTAATTTTAGAGATGTCTATTTGTTTATTTTTGTTTATGTCAGGACAAGCAGTTGTAAAAAAATTGTTTATTTCATCAAGAATGTTTTTTTTATTTTTATTAGGAAAAGAATTAAAAATTGAAGTGTTGGTTTTGTTATTTTTGTTCGTTATATCTCTAATAAGAGACCAGGTTGCTTTTGTTTTATTTTCAGATTTATTTATGTAAGAAGTTTTGCCCATTATTTTAGCCTGATTTGTTACCTGTTTTAAAATTCTTGAGTACTTCTTGTAATATTCCTCAGAGATCCTACCAGCTATTGCTTCTTCATATAGGGCTCTTTTTGTTCTACTTGATATTTTAATTCCATTTGTTATCCATGATCTGGAATGGCCCTTCTTCCTTTCGCACTTTTTGACAGGAAAAACAGCATTTAATTCCGACCTAAGAGTCGCATCAAATCTATCATAAGCTTTGCTCGCATCGACCTCTCCCAGTACATCATGCAACGTGCAGGTCTGTAGACTTAAGGTAAATTGTTGAATTTTATTTTTTGAAAATATCCTATTCCTTACAAAAACTTTGTCAGCCTCTACCTTCTCGACCTTTACCTTGATAAATTGAGCTAGATGGTCAGAAAGACCCGAAATTTTAATTGAGTTATATTCAAATTCCTTAAAGTTTACAAAAATATTGTCGAGTAGAGATTGGGTTGTTTTTGTTACCCTTGTTGGTTCAATTATCGTATGAAACAGATTGAAACTCCCGAACATATCTAATAAGTTAACTTTTATTAAAAGTTGGCCTAATCACTGACGTTAGGGAGAAAAGTATGTAATTTGTTTTACTGATATTGAGCGACAGCTCTCGTGCATCCAGCCAGTTTTTAACTTCTTTAAATCCTGTTTCAGTTTTAGTTTTAGTTTCTTTCCAGGTATTACCAGAGAAAAGAATTGCAGTATCATCTGCATATGATATGATTGTGCTATTAGTGCTTAAGTCCAATAACGAGTTTATGTAGCTAATAAAAAGAATTGGGCCTAGATTTGTCCCTTGCGGGACACCGATTTGGATTTTCAAGGCTGTACTGAGCTCACCATTTACTCTGACACACTGCTCACGATCTGTCAGGTACCTCTCGAAGACCTTCAACACCATTCCCCTAACTCCATACTGCATTAAAGTGCTGATAAGTTGGTTGTGTGGAACAGTGTCAAATGCCTTCGAGAGATCAATAAAGACAGCAAGACATTTTCGATTGTTATTTTTATATTTGTTATTACCAAGTCCTTCCCTAAAACCGAACTGATTTTTTGACAATATATCAAATGCATTATAAAATTTGGTTAACCTATCCTTGAGGAAAAAGTATGGGATCCGATGGGATACCTTCCGTCTTTCTTAAACAATGTAGTCACTCCCTCGCTGGCCCGTTAAGTCTCATTTTCCAATTGTCATTTGAGCAAGGAACCTTTCCAAGCATGTGGAAACACTCATGACTTATGCCAATATTCAAGTCGGGTCGCAAAAATGACATTAATACCTATCGTGGTGTGTCTTTGCTGCCAATTATGTCCAAGGTGTTCGAATCCATAATCACTGATGAACTTTTCGAATCATTCAAGCATTATATATCAGGATTTTTTAAAAGGAGATCAACCTCAACCAACCTTGGAGTATTTCAAAACTATGTAGTAGAAGGCGTGGAGAGTGGCAGTCAGGTGGACGTAGTGTATAATACAGATATCTCTAAGGCATTTCTTATTAGAAAATTATCTGCAATGGGACTGAGTGGACCATTCACTGGATCAGTTCATATCTAACCAACCGAAAGCAAACCGTCAAGATTGGAGGTATTGTGTCACGAGACATAATCGTAACGTCAGGCGTACCGCAAGGGTCACACATCATCCATTCCTGGAGCACTATCATTTTTAAGAGAGGCGATTTGTGTTATTATTTCCTGCTCAGATACAGGGGTCAAAAACATAGAGGCATTATTGTTTTTAATTTTAGTGGTAATGACAGAAGTATTAATGTTCTTTGCCATTTCAATACCAATATTAGTAAAATATTCATTGCAATGGTTGGCCATTTGAATGTTATTATTAAAAGGTGTGTTGTTATCATTATTAAGGGTAAGACACTCTTTTTGTTTTTTGTTACCTACATTAGTAGCATCTTTTATAATTTTGTACATATTTTACTTTATAAAAGAACTAATGACATAAATATTTTAGTCCACTATAAGACTGAAAGAAAAAGCTATAAAGGCTACATTCGCAAATTTAAACAAAGCTATAATGATAATATTATTACAAATTCCAGCAATATAACAAAATCAACTTGGCGGCTGCTTAAAAACTCTCTTAATGATAAAAAGTCTAAAGATATTGAAATTTTAAAAGATGATTTAATAATTAAAGATCCAGAGGTACTTGCTAATTTATTTGCAAATCAATTTGATTTAGATTATATTCTTGGTAATAACAGTATTAGTTGAAATATTCAGCCAGTGCCTTATTCGTTTTTCTTAAGACCTACAACACCTGATGAGGTAAGTAGGATTATCAATATGTTGCCAATGAAGTACTCAACTGGAGTAGACGAAATTACAATAACTATACTTAGACATGTTTCAAAATATATTAGTATTCCCATGTGCATGGTTATAAATAATTGTATGGAAAGTGGTGTTTTTCCGGATAAACTTAAGATTGCCAAAGTCATACCGGTTTATAAAAAAGGCAACTCCAATGATATTAATAATTATAGGCCCATATCAATTTTACCCATTTTTTCTAAGGTGTTTGAGAGAATTGTTTATATTCGAGTTTTGGATTATTTTCTAAGTAACAAATTATTTTACAGTGGACAACATGGTTTCCTTCCAGATCATTCAACGATCACTGCAATATTTCAGTCACTAAATTATATTCTGGAACAGATTGATAAGGGGCAATTGGTGTCTGGTATCTATTTTGATTTAAGTAAGGCATTTGATCTGATTGATCATGAGTTACTGCTTCAAAAGCTAGAGTGTTATGGTATTCGTGGTGTTGCCAATAGATTTATAAGATCATATTTAAGCAATAGGAAAATGACAGTTTATGTCGGATATGGGGGCAGTAAATCATACTCAAAGTATAAGTCCATTTCTGCTGGAGTGCCTCAGGGTTCGATATTGGGACCTATTTTGTTCTTAATTTTTGCAAACGACTTAAACCAGAAAATTGACTTGACATCTTTATATCAATTTGCAGATGATACATCATGTATTATCTCTTCATCTGATAAAACTTTATTGTCACAAAGATCATCTAGTATAGCGCAGGGTGTGTTGGATTGGTGCACTAATAACAATCTTCTACTAAATACTGGTAAGACTGCCCTGGTAGTATTTCGGGACACTGGTCTAGAGTCTTTATATGTCACCATTGAAGGTAAGAGCATAAAACAGACGCATTCTGTTAAATTTCTTGGTATTACATTAGACAGTAATTTTCAGTGGACTGAACATGTTAATAATGTTTTGTCTAAAATTAGCAGTGCATCATATGCCTCTGTCCTACGTATATTTTATATGGCAGCTGTTCAGTCTATAATATCTTATAGTATTATGTTTCTGTCGGTTTCATGCTGAAAATATATTTTATATGGCAGCTTTTAAACTTAAAGTATAGAGAATCATTATAAATTTATGTTATTAGGGATAATGACAGTTCCCTTCATGTTTATACATGTTCTTTATTTGTAAAAGAATTTTAAGTATTTTTAGAAATATGTCTCCAATGGCGTTAACACTAGGGGTCAAAATAATTTGGTTATTCCAAATCATCGCACATCCCTTTTTAAAGGGCCCCCTCTTAAATTGTATAAAGGTGTATAATGCTTTACCTACCAATATAAAATTAATTTAGGGAAAATATTCATTTAAATTTAGGGAATTTTTATTAGGGAATTTTATAGTTTGGATGACTATTTTAATGTATTACCTCTAATGTTTTTTAATATTATGTTTATACTTATTGATTTGTTTGTTTTCTTGTATTATGTATAATGATCTACCATATTATCTTAAGTTTCTTTTTTGTAATCTGTAACGTTGTCTATGTTCATTTTTGAATGTTTTATGACAATAAAAGTATTATTATTATTATTATTATTATTATTTTTAAGGTTGTTTTTGTTGTTTTCAATTTGTGTCCTATAGTAATTAAATTTTTGTATCTTTAATGATTTATTTAAATAATTTCTATAATGCTTTCCAATGCTGGTGGGAATTTTCTTAAGAGATTTTTCTTTAATTTGTCTCGATGTTTTATTGAGCTTATTAATCCTTCTGTTATTCAATCATTAATTTTTTTATTAGGTCCATTTTTTGATTTACATATAGTTATGGTTTCTTTTTTTATTTTTGTAAATATATTAATAAATATGTCCGTGGCCTCATCTGAGTCATCAGAGTTTAAGACTTCTTCCCAGTTCAGGGTTGCAATTTTCTCTTTAAACAGCCTTTTATTAAACACACTTTAGGTGTTTTGGGATGGTTTTATTATTTTATCTGTTTGTATTTTATTGTTATGTATGGATAACATTATTGGTAGGTGATCAGTTAGTTTTTGTCTTAGGAATATGTGGTCTATGCATGAGGACGTATTGTTAGTTATTCTAGTGGGAGAGTTAATATAGGAAAGAAAACCCTGTTGCCCCATTACAGAGAAATATTCATTAACTATGTTGCTTTCTCTATCAGCAATGTTTATGTTAATATCCCCTGTGTAAATTTCAATAGAGTGACAGATATTTTGTTCAAAATAGGTTTGGAGATCCTCAATAAATAGATGTTCTATGATAGGTGGGGGTTTGTATACGGCTGCCATACCCAAAGTAAGGTCTTGGAAGGTCAAGACTATTCTACTGATATTTGCTTTTGATAAGTTTAATTTTATATGTTTCACCTCAGCATTGATTTATGACTTAATAAATGAGATTACCCCATCGTTTCTGTTGTAATCTCCCTTGTTGTAGTATGTTTCATAACCTGGGACCTGAAAACTCACATCAGACAACTGAAAACATTCGCTAAAAACAATAATTTATTTATTTATTTATTTATTTATTTCAATCAGTACACTACAGAAATAATATTTCCAAATGGCACTACCAAAAATTAGAATAAAATTACATGTCAGTGATATTATTTAAAAATAGTCAGGAGTATATAAGAAAAAGAAATACCACACTTAAATGTTTAGACAAAAATCAAATTAAAAACTATCAAACTGATAGGTAAACCTTAAAATAATAGCTAGTCATTTTTTAGCGGAGCCAATGTTATGTCAGAAAATGTACAAAATAAAATTTCCAAATAGAACACAAATACACTACAATTCTATAAACTAAACAATTTAAAGTATAAACTAAACAACAATTTAAAATACAATGCGTTTTATTTGATTTATCGACATATTAAAGATGTCAATATCTGTAAAGTTTTCATTAAATATATTACACAGTCTGTCGACAACAGCCTTTTGTCTGTAATTAGTTCTGTGTATTAAACAATTGAATAAGAGTCTTTGGCGAGTATTTCTGTTAGGTACACGAAAATTTATTGCTTGTAAGAGTTCTTCACAGTCCATGTGCCTATTAACCAGCTTATGAAGGAAAAATAAAAAGCTGTTTTTACGCCGAGATTCTAGGCTAGAGTATCCAACTAATAATAAACGAGTTTCGTGTGATATGTCTGTGTATGGTATATGTTGCTTAAATAGAATAAACTTCACAAATTTTGACTGTACTCTTTCTAAACGATTTATGTGGACTTGATAAATTGGTGACCAAACAATAGACGCATATTCCAATATACTTCTAACCAATGAATTGTACAGTGTCTTTAGAGCTTTGATGTCCTCTATATATCTACAATTTCTTTTTAAAAAGCCTAACATTCTAAAACTTCTAGTAACTATCCTATCAATATGTTGATTAAAACTCAGCTCACGGTCAAAAATTACACCTAGGTCGTTAAATGTTATTGCAGATTGCAGAGCATTATCACAGAGAGTATAATGAAATATCACAGGCATTTGTACTTTGTAGAATCTCATGATTTTACATTTATTAACATTGAGCTTCAAATAATTACGTTCACACCAATTATCCAGTCTATTGAGATCACTTTGTAACATTTCAGAGTCATTGATAGTTTTTACTCTTGCAAACAATTTCAAATCGTCAGCATATAGTAGACATTTACAGAACACAAAATTACAAGTAATGTCGTTCACAAATAATAAAAACAATATTGGGCCCAGATGAGATCCTTGGGGAACTCCCGAAGTAACATCAATTTCACCAGAAACAGCACCAAACAATTTAACTGTCTGTTTTCGAGAAAAAAGGTAGGAAGCGATCCACGCCAGGTAGGGTCCACATACCCCTAAGCATTTAAGCATTCAAGCTTACACAATAAAAGTTTGTGACACACACTGTCAAACGCTTTTGAAAAGTCTGTATAAATGGTATCTACTTGATTACCCTCCTCTAAGGCACGCACGAGGAAGTCCTGATATGCTGCCAGATTGGACGTCGTAGATCTGTTCTCAAAAAATCCGTGCTGTTGTAGAGCGATGTGCCGTTTAAAGGCATAAAATAGGTCCTCCGTTACCATGGATTCAAATATCTTTCCCAAGATGCAGAGCAGAGAAATCCCTCTATAGTTCTCAATGTGGTCTCGATCGCCAGATTTGTATATTGGAAAAATGGTGGATTGTTTCCATTTAGTTGGGAATACTCCAGTTGAAAAAGATCTCTGAAATATGCTGCAGAGAGGCCTAGAAAGAGAAATGGCACAGGACTTAAGGAACAGCGGAGACAAACCATCTGGTCCTGCACTCTTACTACAGTCAAGACTTCCCAACTTAGTTGCGACTTTGTCGATTGTGAAAGTATATTGAAACAGATGCACCACAGGATAGATATGTTCCATTGGTAAGATGTTAACATCATCGTGGTCGCAGTAACATGACTGGAAATGCCTTGCAAAAGCACATGCTATTTCCTCTGGCGAATGCAGTTCCTCTCCCTGATACTTCATGTTAACAGGGATTCCGTTATTCTTGTTCAGGCTGTTTAAATATGACCAAAAGTACTTTATATTGTTCGGTATCATATGTTCCGTGTTAGACACATATAGCAAGTAACATAAATCAATATGGTACTTGCATTCACGACGTATGATAGAGTATCGTTCATAATCTTTCTGATCACCAGTTCTTTTGAAAGTTTTGTGAAGCCTGTTTTTCCTGTTTATCAGCCTCTTTAGTTCTGGACTATACCAACTAGGAAATTTACTATCACAGATATACTTCGTTGGAACAAACCTATCGACAGCAGTATACAGAATGTCATAAAGTCTATCAACCAACATGTCAATTTCCATCACAGTGTCCATAAAATTCCAATCCTGTTGTCCCAGAAACTCATTAATTCTTTCATAGTTAGCTTTGTGAAAAACATGAACTTTCAAATTTGTTTTTATGGATAATAGTGCTGGACAGTCGCCACGGAACTGGACCCGTAAAGCTGGATGAAATTCATCCAACCCACATAGCTCAGAAGTTCTGGCGACTGACAGTTCGTTGAAGCCATTGACATCATCTGCGAGAACCAGGTCAAGTGTTTTGCCAAGGTGATTTTGGATAGAATTAATCTGTTTGAGTTCTAAGTAGAAAATATGGTCAAGAAGAACATCGGCAGCTTCACCTCGATAGTCCGATGCAACTAGTACACCATCATTCAATTCCCATTCAATTGTTGGAAGGTTAAAGTCCCCAGCGATAAGTAATCTTGTTTTAGGGTGGCTATTCTTGATCACTTCAATAGATTCAACAAGTGACCTATAAACTTCAGGTGGAGAACACGGACAGAAATAAATTGCACCCAGAATTATGTTATTCCCTTTGCCTTTAATCTTAACCCATAATTCCTCATAACACGTTGTAGTCGTTTGTAGTATTTCGGATTTGAATTCACATGCTGCGGCAATTAAAACACCTCCTCCTCTGGTACGATTGGTCCCTTCATAGTCTCTGTCTTGGCGATAGACCTGGTAGTTTGGTGGAAATATTTCACTGCTTTCGATGTCCTTGGTCAGCCAGGACTCGGTAAAAACAATGAAGTCATAGTTCGTAGCACTTACAGAACATAATGTCTCCACGGTTTTTGTTCTTAAGCCTCGTACGTTCTGATAGTATAAATGTAAGGTTTCACATACCGGTTGCACACCTAATATATTTGCCGGTGGGTTATAGTTGTCGTTGTCCCTTGCGTTTTGAGTGCTATCGAGAACAGACACTGAATGAGAATGACTCACCAGTGATGACTGCCCCTGTATCTCTGTTTAAACGATAAAAAATGACTGCTTAAGCCATCAATGACGTGACTTCGAACAATATAAGTTACTAGTTCTTTCTTACTTTGAAAATCTAAAATGCCATCCTCTTGAGAACAATGTAAAGGTATAAACACACCAGGATTTCTATCATAGAATGACTTGAGTAAAGTGTTTTGCATGTGTAAGAGATTATTCAGAACTGGCCTAAAACTATGATAAACACTACTGATAACAATCAGGTTTGTATTGGATGTCATCTTGTTTAATTCAATTAATTCTTCCTTAGAGATAGGCTTACCTTTAATTGCATTGTGTGAGGGAATGAAGATTAAAACAAAGTCATCTTTGTCTAGGTTTTTGCAAAGAACCTTACATTCATGTAGGAAATCATGAGTGAAAGAATCATTTCTCATTTGACAGTTTATATCAAACTTTCTATCTGTCATCTGTTTGAACTGATTTATACATCCTTTTACATTTTTGTCTCCCATTATTAAAACGCGCCTTCTTTTAATTAGGACATTATTAACGACACTACTCGTTTGCGATGATATTTGAACTGACGAATTTTCTTTTCCAAATTCAAGATCCCACAAACTTTGCCTCAGTTGTTTCAGATCATTGATGTAGGTGTTATTGTCGATTTCAAGAGTTTGAATAGTCGTTTGCATACTTCTGGTTATTGCATTGAGATCGGCGATTTGTTGTTCCAGATTTTTTTTCTCCTCCAAGAGGTCTTTAGATTGGGAGATATACTGTTGTTCTCGGGTTTTTAGTGTTTGAATTTCTTTATTAAGTTCTTCGTTGCGCCTGTTCAAACTTTCTAGTTTAGCAGTAAATTCATTTTTAGCCTCATAAACTGTCTGTTCAAAAGTTACATTACTTCTTCTTAATCGATTTATGTGTTTCTCTCTCTCGATCGCCTCTTTTTCCAGTTTGGCTAACTTTTCTTCGAGTATTCTTTTCTGACTATCATCATCATTATATTTTGATTGACATTCGGCAGAGCACAGTATTAGATATCCTCCAGTCTTCACAACCGTAGAAATGTTTCTCTCCATACAGCTGGGATGAAAGACTGCATGACAATAGATGCAACAATAGTTTGTAAATTCTTTCTTCTGACAACATTTGAATGTCTTCATCATTATAACGGTACTGTTATTTTTACGTTAGGCGCAGAATGCCTTCCAATCCTCCGTTGATTTTTTTTTTCTTTTTTCACCACCACTTTAAGTTGAAAAATAAACTGGAATTTGGAACGCAGCTGGAACTATAAAATGTAAACAAAAGCTTAACCCCAATGATGAAAGCCTCGTAAATCGTTATTTTTCGTGGGTTTTCAGGGTGTAAAATAAACTCATTTCCTTCTTAAATTCAATAGGAAATAATAACTCCACTTTTCTTAAATTAAAAAACACTTAAACTACGAAAAACTAAGGAAATTATGACTAGGCGATTTTTTACGTCACGCAACGCCTACGTTCCATAATTATAATCAATGTCATATATATGTCATATCATATATATATGTCAAATGTCATATATATATAATGTCACAAAAGTAAAGATTAAATTGTTCATAAAGTAATAGAAATTGATCAAAGTTTTTTTTAATGCTTCGAATATTAAGATGTAGCAAGTTCAATATTTTACCATCCCCTAACAGTCACTACTAAACCAACAAATTATTATTTTTTTAGGTGACAAGCCATTCAAGTGCCCCTACTGCGATACACACTTTAACATCCCCCCCAACAGGCACAAACACGTGAGAATATTTCATCCTGATCGACTGAAAGATTTTGCCACTTTCAAGAAAACCTATCAGAACGACGAGGTCAAGATGGCGCGCCTCATGATCGAATTGAGGAAGGCCCAAACCGAAGATAGCGCGGATGGTGTAGACACCTGACCTATTCGTGTGTGTTTGAAAATGTATCCAACAGATGAGTGTGATTAATTTACGGTGAAGTGGGAAAAAATGCACATTTAACTAAGACTACAAAATTATAGAATATTTGTGTTCGTTTCAATGCATACAGGATGTGATAAGATATATTTTTGATCTAAATCAAATCAAATCATATTTATTTGCACATATAATCTAGGTCTTTGCATCGTCAAATTGTACATTAAATAAAGTAGGTTATATCTAGATAAAATCACTTAGGTATAGTAGTAAAAGATAAAACACATTTAAGAAAAAAAAAATAATTAAAAGACTAATACTAAATGTTAAGGCACATCCGCACCACTTATACACTAAAGTAGGAGAAAAAAAAAAAGGTTATATAGGCCTCATCAGGTATTCAGCAACATCATAGGGGCTTATATTAATTAATAGATTTCTTACTGTTGTTTTGAATTTACTAGTTGGCATATTTTTTATTGCGTCAGTCAGATGATTAAATAGAGAAATAGATATATTAAGAAAACTTTTATGTGTCAAGGTTAATCTATGTTGTGGCAGAATAAAATTGTCTCGTTGTCTTGTTTCATAGCAGTGGTGATTGAGGTGTCTAACCAGTATATGTTGTTGATCCTTGACATAAAGAAGACAGTGATAGATAAATAAACCTGGAGTTGTTAATATATTGAGTCTTTTAAAATGAGGTCTGCCGGTTTCATTGTAGTTTAATCCAAGCATAATTCGTAAAGCTTGCTTCTGAACTTTAAATACTCGTGTCCAGTCTGTTGAATTACCCCAAAAAAGAATACTGTAACTCATCTGACTGTGAAACAGACCAAAATAGGCAGTTCTCATGACTTCTAGAGGTACTGTTTTAGACAATCTCCGTAAAAGAAAAACTGTAGATGACAGCTTACTACAAAGGCGTTGGATTTCAGATTTCCAATTAAGCCTTCCATCCAAGTTTACCCCAAGGAACCTGGCACTTTCCACTAACTCACCAGAAGAGTGAGTAATTTTCAATGAAAACTCCAAATATTTTGTTTTTGTAATATTTAGGCATAGCTGATTGTCTGAGAACCAAGTTTCCGCCCTGTTTATAAGAACACGTTGTTCTTCCGTGTCATTGGATAAAATAGTGGTATCATCCGCATACTGTATCACCACTGGGGCACCTGAGTAGGATGGTAAATCGTTAACATACAGTATGAAAAGTAGAGGACCTAAAATTGAGCCCTGGGGTACCCCATCAGTTACACAACGAGTAGATGATTTGTTTCCAGCACACTGGACTAACTGATATCTGTTTTCTAAATAAGACACAACAAAGTCATAAGACGGCCCTCTCACACCATAACAACCAAGCTTTTCACAAAGCAAGGAGTGAGAGACACAGTCGAACGCCTTTGAGAGGTCGCAGAATGCAGCAGTCGCCTCCCCCCCCTCTCAAAGACGTCCACTATTGAAGCAACAAGTTCCCTAACTGCCTGACCCGTGGACACATTTTTGCGGAATCCAAACTGTGTTGGTGAAAGGAGTTTTTTTTTTTGACTCAAGAAATTTAGTAAGGTGGTTATTAATAGCCAGTTCCAAGGGTTTAGATATAGCTGGAACTATTGATACAGGTCTATAGTTGCCAGGTAAATGAGGATAACGGTATACCGGAACAACCCTGCTAGTCTTAAGTTTTTCTGGAAACTTGCCTGATTGAAAACATTTGTCTATTATAATACATGGAGTTAAATATATATTTAAGTTCCTGCACATTAGTCGCCAACAGAAAGAGACTGTTAGAGGAAGAATATGAGGCAGAGGCAATCTGTATAGGACTAACATTAGTAGTGGGAAGAGATTCAATAACACTATTCCCTACATTTGAGAAATAATCATTAAAACTGTCAGCATCAATTACAGACCTATTGACCTCCTTAACTCACCTGGTTCATTAATAATCTTCCAAATCGTTTTAGGTTTATTTTTAGCATTCGAGATAAAATTGGAATGATATTTATACTTCTGTTCCTTAATTTTGGAACGATAATAGGATATCAGCTTTTTAATGTCATCTTTAAGATTTAGATTGGTGTAAAATTTAGACAGTTCAATCAGGAACCTAAGCTGATCTCTAATTTGTTTGAGTTCATTATTAAACCATTTTTTGTTTTTATTTTTAGAATGTATTGTTTTAGTTTTTTCGGGGAAATATTTATAAGTTAAATTGGTAAGTATGTCAAAAAAAGTGCCAAACATTGTGTCTGTGTCCATGGCGTCGGAAAGAACCAGCTGCCACTCTATATTACATAGATTCGCAACACACTGATCAACAGAGGACTCTGACAATGGTCTATATGTGATAATTGTTGTTTGGCTATTCTCCTTAATTATTTGTGCAATATTAGAGGGGATCCGTACCGAGAGACCCATATGATCTGAAATATCAGCGCAATCCTCAATTGCCATTTTTATATCCTTTTTCTTATAATTAGTTATACAATTATCTATGCAAGTTGAGCTTGTTTTAGTTAACCTAGTAGGTGAATTGAATAGAAATTCATAACCAAATGACTGTATAATGTCCAGAAAATCATTTTAATTTTTGTATCTAGGTTTAAGTTTATGTTGAAATCTCCAAATATAAAAACATGCTTTTTTGTTGAACCTAAGGTAAATGACCCAATTATCGACACCTTAAGAGGATCTTCTAAATTGAAATGAGCATAAAAGCGTATATCTTTGAGTTATAGTTTTAAAATTTTTACTACGGATTCTTATTATATTGATTATTGTTGTACAATATTTATATTTCAAATAGCAAAAAATACATTTTAA
>JAUTXW010002018.1:0-5000 GCA_030620095.1 Kuschelorhynchus macadamiae
TTCTTTAAATCAATCAAACTTCATAGAAATAATAGAATTTGTTTTTAACAATACCTGTTTCTCTTTTGACAATCAATTTTACAAACAAGTTTTCGGAACTCCTATGGGCTCAAAAATGTCTCCCATTTTAGCGCAATACGTAATGGATGATTTATTATACGATTGCATCCCAAAGCTTCAACTTTGAAATACCCTTTTTAAAAAAATATGTTGATGATTTAATTTGCGCCATTCCGATTGGAAGCGAAACAGAGCTACTCAATATTTTCAATAATTATAATCAGTACATTAATTTCACAATTAAAATGGAATCTGAGAGAAGTGTGCCATTTTTAGATACAAGACTTATTAGAACCAACAGTAATAAAATTATATTGGATTGGTACATAAAACCAAGCAGCTCAGGTAGATATCTAAATTATTTCTCATACCATTCAGAAAAAATGAAAATAAATCTCATACTTGGCCTAAAAAATAGAATTTTGTCAATCTGTCATCAGTCATTAAGTCAAAATCTAAAACGTCTAAATAACCTACTATTGGACAACTCTTACCCTCAAAGCCTGCTAAAGAAATTAATCTATTCAACTGACACTATAGTACCAAACAATTCACCAACTGTTTCTACTAGCCCTCCAATAATAAAAAAGTATGTTTCCTTTCCATACGTTCAGGAATTAACCCCTAAATTAGCGAACATATTCAAAAAAAGAAAATATTGTTATAGCCAATAAAGCCGTTAAACCTACGAGCAAACTTTTTAGTTCTCTTAAAGATAAAACAAAAAAGCATAACAAATCAAATGTAGTATATAAAATAGGTTGTTTACATTGCAATAAAAAATACATAGGGCAAACCTCAAGGCCTCTAAAAGATAGAATAATATCTCATAAAAGTGATATAAGAATAAAACCAACCCAACACGTAAGAGACACAGGTCATTCAGCAAATTTCGAAGAGGCGGAGGTTCTCGAATGTGAAATTAATTATTTTAAAAGAAATTTCCTCGAAATGGTGCACATAAATAATCAGGAAAACCCGATGAATAAAAAATCAGATATACAGAATCTCAATATAATATATAGCAATTTATTAAACCTTAAAACCAAATAATAGTCCTTGCCTTCAAAACACAAAAGGATTATTTTTTTTTTGCTATCTGGAAAAAAAGAAACAAATAGGTGCATATATTTTATTCTAGTTAAGCCTCGACTCCGGTCGAATACATTGGAAACCTACCTTTCAACGGTTTCGTGTGTAGTCAAAAAAAAAAAAATTTTTTTTTTGTTATTGTTTTTTCCAGTCTCTTTGATTTGTGTTAAATACTTATATAAAGAGGTGTTCCTTTCATTCACAGAAATGAATTTCCTATTGGATAGCTGTTTATATTTGTAACCTCACTTACAGAAGTCTAAAATATTTTAATAATTTACTTTATATTAACAAACCATTTTGTAGTGTGACTGATGAAGGATTAAAATAAATCCGAAAGCTTTCACAAAGTAAATAGAGTCATCTATTTAATGTCCCAGTAACATCAATAGGATTATTAGGCTGCAACCCCGCTATTTCGTGTTGTCCATTTCATTTTCAAACAGCCGTGAAATTATAAATATATATATATATATATATATATATATATATATATATATATATATATATATATATATATATATATATATATATATATATATATATATATATATATATATATATATATATATATATATATATATATATATATATATATATATATATATATATATATATATATATATATATATATATATATATATATATATATATATATATATATATATATATATATATATATATATATATATATATATATATATATATATATATATATATATATATATATATATATATATATATATATATATATATATATATATATATATATATATATATATATATATATATATATATATATATATATATATATATATATATATATATATATATATATATATATATATATATATATATATATATATATATATATATATATATATATATATATATATATATATATATATATATATATGTTATATCCGTTATAGCCACGTGTATTCATTGACCTTCAGTCGCATGGGAACGGATATGGCGATTTCAACATTTCAAGGAATGCATTGCAAGCAGTATTTTCGAGTTGCAGTTCTCACATGAAGGTGCTGCCTCATCATTTCAAAACATATAAATTAAGCACCAATTGTAAATATTAGTTAGTTCATATCAGATACTGTTATTATGTCAGTTTAAGTTTCAAATTATACGGTTTAAGTTTTACAATTATACAAAGTATTTTTAAGTGAATAAATAATATTTTTTAAAAAGTGAATTTTGAAATAAAAGTGTAACAAATTGGCGCAGTCGGTAGGATTCGTCTAACGTCGGCAGAACAAGGAAGACCTAACTGTTGACGGCGGATCGCAAATCCCTTAACGAAGAAAAGAATCATATCAAGGCGTCCTCACTCAAAGATAGCTGCGGAAGGAACACCTGGTGAAACCCCTGGCAGTCCTAAGAGAACAAGACGACCAATGCTCCTGTTTACGTAAGTGACATTGAATTATCCCGTTTTAAGTGTTGTATTTTATTTTATTTTACTGTTCGATTGTCTATACGTAGTTTTCTACCCTGATTTTAATTTTCGTATATTCTACCCTGAATTTGAAGAAAAGCTAAACCTTTATTTACCAATTTTGTAATTTGAAAAATAGCCTAATATTTTGTGTTTTTATTTTCAAAAAGAATTTTAATTTGTATTCTTATAAAAATTTAAAGCAATTAACAAAATGCCCGAAACACGTTCTCAACAAATCCAACCAGCTGCACAGCAAACAACACAAAGTGCTGAAGTAGAAATCGAGCCTTACAGGCTATCCGAAATATTTTCTATAGTGCCTGAATTTGAAGGCGATCAAATCTCCTTAGGTACCTTTTTAAACGCGTGCGATTGTGCCTATAAAATGGCAACAGCGGATCAAAGACTCTTGTTAACGATTCACATAAAAAATAAACTTAAAGGAAGAGCCGCACAATTAGTAAATTCGAGAAATCCAGGAACATATACCGAAATTAAACAACTTTTAAATCTCCATTTTGGCGACTCAAGGGACTTATCGTCTCTTATACAGGATCTTCAAAGACTCCGTCAAGTTCCCGGCGAGTCCGCCCTTACATTTTATAATCGGTTACAAGTTTTAAATGCAAAAATGCTTTCGAGTATTCAAAAAGCTTCTAACCTCACTAATGATCAAAAAGCTGCACAAAGCAGATTAATTGAAACAATGAGTTTAAATACGCTTTTAACCGGACTAGAACCTCGTCTAGGCCAAATCATGCAGGAAACCCGGGAGATAGAGGCCCACTCCCGCATTAGAAGAGAATTACAGCTCTCCTATTTTGAAAACCAAAAAATAAACAAACCAAATTCTCCGAAACCTCCTCAACCGATTAGGAAACCTTTACCACAAATTATAAAATGTCATAAATGTGGACGCACCGGACACATAGCTCCAGAATGCCGTACACAACCAATGTCCCAACCTGGTTATTCCCAAAATAGTGGTAACGTAAACTACCAAAGACAGTTTCCTTCTTCCAGCCAACCTCATCAGCAAAACAGACCCAACACATTTTCATCTCAATATAGACCTCCTGCAGCTGCCCAACAAAACCAAGCTGCATCCCGTCCTCCTATCATGCAGAGAAACTCAAATTTTTACCCAAACCAACAGAGAGCTCACCACGTAAATTATGATAACCCATATTACGAAGAACCCCAATATTACGAGTATTCTCAAGATGATAGTAACTTCGAAAACCAAGAATACTGTATTCAAAACGACCAAACTTTTACAAGTCATTCTGAAGAATTTGACAGCTCAGAATTTCAAAATTTTCCGTCTCCCCTTCACAAGAACCACCCTCCGGACAGCATTACCAACCCGATGTTGGAACTACAGAGTCAGATTCAGACAATGAATTTAGACGATTTCGACCCCAATGTGAACTTTCCGGAACAAGCGTTCCTTTGAACCCATTTCTTACTGTTAATCCCAAGAACCTGTACTATATTAACGATGCTTCAAATACCTTCAAACTTTTAATCGACACCGGAGCAGGGATATCTATTTTTAAAGAAAACACCGTCAAGAGATTTCCCCATAGGACAGCAGAAAACGTTACTATTCAGGGCATAACAAATCAAAAATTGTCTATATTTGAATCCACCCTTGTCCCTTTTGAGATAGGTAACCCACATAAAGTGTATATTTATAATCTAGATATCGATTTTGATGGCATCTTAGGACTTGATTTTCTTGAGCATTATGAATGCATAATCGATCTTAAATCAAAAAAATTAATAACCAATTTTAAAACGATTCCATTGCACAAAGTCGGTGCTGTTACAACCCCAAATAATGTCAATAAAAGTGAGATACACAATAAAATTTCTATCGATGCCCGCACAGAGAAAATATTCAAATTAACCTGTAATCTAAAAAATACTGACGCCCTGTTAACGGCTCAGGAAAAAGAAAAGGTTCGTCTACCTAGTGCGATTGTACATGTTAACGAAAACGGCGAATTTATGACTTCTATTTTAAACGCAAACGCCATCCCGAAATCCATAGATTTTTCCGATCTTTCTATAGAGCCATTCACGTCAAGCGACGTCATACTAAACTTAAATACTCAAAATGATTATGCGTCCGACCAAATTGATAGAGTACAAATAATCCGAAATGAGCTAAGAACGGAACATCTTAACTCCGAAGAAAAGGAGATGATCACAAACCTCTGTTTAGAATACTCTGACATATTTTATATTGAGGGTGATAAGCTAACGTTCACCAATGAAATCAAACATGTAATAGAGACTAACAACGCAAAGCCTGTATTCACGAAATCTTATAGGTATCCTCAGATACACAAAGAGGAGGTGAAAACACAAATAGGAAAAATGTTAG
>JAUTXW010002018.1:10000-394455 GCA_030620095.1 Kuschelorhynchus macadamiae
ACTGAAAAACTGTTGGTCAGAAAGGTATCAAATATAGTATTTTCTGAAAGCTAGTAATGTTATCTTTAACATGAAAGTAAAATATACAGGGTGTTCCATTTAAAAAAATTCAATCCAAGGTAAATTTGCAAAACTTGACCACCCTGTATAACAGTGAATAATTTTGAACGACTTACAAGCGATTATTGTAGTCCTAGATACAATACATTTTATAGAATATTTGGTTTTTCCATACCTGCTTCAATTGTTTTCAAAAAATGGCCGGAGTATAACCTTTTTTTCCACTTTAACCTCGTCCGATTCCCTTGGTATAAATTTTAGACCCAACTAACCTTATATCAAAATGATCGCAACGAATAGGAGAATCAACTAAAATAATAATATACCGGGTATCCCATTTAAAAAAAACACAAGTTTGGTTCACCACGAACTTTTCAGACCACCCTGTATAATGGGTATAATTTTAAAACACAGCGTTCTTGACTATCAATCATATCCTAATTTTTTTTTCAAATTCCTCTCCGTTTGCCCACAATCGTCCACCCCATCTTGGTTGCACCACCCAGTATATATATATATATATATATATATATATATATATATATATAAATGTATGTATGTATATATATACACATATGTATATATATATATGTATATATATATATACACATTTGTATATATATATACAGTGTGTATCAGCCAAATGGAATAAATTCGATAATAAATAAATGGGGGCGTGTTCGGAAAAACGCTTGGACCCGTCGATTGGTATTTTTAGTTGCTCATTTTCTCCAATAAAAACTTTTTATACAGGGTGTGTCCTGTAACAGTGGTCAATGCCAACTTTCTTATTTCAAATGCAACACCCCGGATATTATTTAATTTTTGGATTCTTTAGGAGATTCTAAACATATTTTATGTTCAATGTCCTATACCTATCTTCAACTATTTCGGCAATATTAAGTGTTTTCAAATTTATTTTTATTTTATTTATTTCGAATTTATTATTATTCATGAAAGTGGCTCTGGTTACTGAACTATTTATTTGATTACAAAAATTCGCTACAACACACTCAATACTTATTTACCATTTAGGTCTTCATATTAAGAATGTAAGCAAAAACCATTTTAGCGTTCCTTTTTATTGATATGGAACAAAAAGAGCCAGTTTTGTTTACTTTTAAGTTTTGTTTACTTTTGTGTAAAATGCCTGGCCTTTCTCTTTGCAAGACAGTAGTTGTCAGTGTCAGTGTCATAGTCTTTTGAATTTCGTTAACTGCATAATACCTAATATCAGAAAAATGGTTCATTTAACAGAAATGCATAAAATAACAATTCTACAAATGATTGGTTATGGAGATAACACACGAACACAAGTGGAAGTTGCTCGCTTATTTCATGAAAAATTTCCAAATTTGCCGCATATATCCCAAGGGACAATTAGTAAAATAGAAAAGCAGTTTCGCGAGCTTGGACATGTGAGGCAGATAAAAAAAGCAGCTGCCAATTCAATAAATGATGATACTAAATTGGATATTATGCTTGAGTTTGAGGAAAACCCATATATTTCTAGTCGACAAGCCGGATGAGGGCACCTTTACACTTCACGGTCATGTAAATCGTCAAAATTGCCGCTATTGGTCTAGGGAAAATCCTCACTGGATCAGCGAAGAACATACTCAATATCCTGAAAAGGTTAATGTTTGGGCAGGAATTGTTAGGGATCATATCATAGGCCCCTTTTTCATTGACGGCAATTTGAATGGCGATAATTATTTAGCACTGCTCCAAAATAATGTCGTGCCAACTTTGACAAATTTGTATCCGGATCCAGCAAACCCACAAGTTCCAACGAATATGATATGGTTTCAGCAAGATGGAGCACCGCCCCATTACCAAATTAATGTCCGGCAATACCTCAACGGAATATTTCCAAATCGGTGGATAGGGAAGAGGATCGATAGAATGGCCAGCGCGATCCCCTGATCTGACGCCATTAGACTTTTTCTTATGGGGACATATTAAAAATGTTGTATACAAAACTAAACCCCTCGACTTAGCTGACTTAAGAAGACGAATAACGCTTGCGATTAGATCGGTCACGCCTGAGATGCTAAATAACGTTAGAAAAAATTTCTATTTAAGATTAGGAATTTGCCAAGACGTTCGCCGCGAGCATATTAAACAGTTCCTAAATTAACTTTTTACTTTTGTTTATACATTATGAAGAAATAAATAATTTTATTTTTTTAATCTTAATTTTTGCAATAAATTTGAAAACACTTAATATTGCCGAAATAGTTGAAGATAGGTATAGGACATTGAACATAAAATATGTTTAGAATCTCCTAAAGAATCCAAAAATTAAATAATATCCGGGGTGTTGCATTTGAAATAAGAAAGTTGGCATTGACCACTGTTACAGGACACACCCTGTATAAAAAGTTTTTATTGGAGAAAATGAACAACTAAAAATACCAATCGACGGGTCCAAGCGTTTTTCCGAACACGCCCCCATTTATTTATTATCGAATTTATTCCATTTGGCTGATATATAAATATATATATATATACATATTTATATATATATATATATGTATGTATAATGTGTTTTCATTCCGGGTGTACATCCGTTCACTACTGTCGTTCTGAAAAGAACAGTATTGCTGACGTTTCGCCAAAATCACATTTGGCATTTTCGAAGCTTTCTTTCTCGCGTCCGAATAGAGACTGAAGTGTTGGTGACTGCGACGCTTCCTTTTATACCCCCACTCGGGGCCGAAGGTTATATCTGCGCAGGCGTTGGTCGTTATTTATGTTTTCCGGATGGTGCTGTTGTTGTTGCACTAATTGCGCTTGAGTTTTTGCGATTTTAGATTTGTCGATTATTGTCTTCCATACTGTTGGTAGTTTTAATGATTCGTCCCTTTTATTTAAATCACCTTGCTTTTCAATTTCTATGGCTTCTCGGATTATTCTGGTCTTATAATGTTCTATATTGGCAATCTCCCTACACCCATCGAAATTTATTTTATGGCCGGTTTTCTGATGATGTAGGAATAAAGCTGAGGTTGTTTGTTTATTTCTGATGCTGAGTTTATGCTCTTCCACACTTGCTGATATTCGCCTGTTAGTTTGCCCTACGTACAACTTTTCACAGTCCTGGCACGGAATACTGTACACTCCGTGGTTTTCCAGTTTGATTTTATCTTTTGGGTTTCCGAGTAGTTTACCTATAGTTGTTTGTGGCTTGTGTATTGCTTATATGTTGTGTTTCCTCAGAATTCTTACGATTCTGTCTGTTGTGCCTTTTACATATGGTAAGACTACTCGTTGCTTTCCCGGTTCATATTTTTTGTTGTTCGTTGTTCGGGAAACTTGTGCATTAATAGCTTTCTCTATGGTGCGATTTGTGTAGCCATTTTTCTTTAAATGCACTAGATATTACCTTAAGTTCGTTTTGTCTCGTCTGTGTATCAGTTAGTCGCACGGATCTAGATATTAGAGTATTTGCCACAGCTTGAATTTGTGCTGGGTGATGATGTGATTTTGCATTTATATATCTGTCTGTATGTGTTGGTTTTCTATACACGGTGTATTCGAAATGTCCATTATGTAGTTTTGTGACCAAAACATCTAAAAATGGTAGTTTGTTGTTTTCCTCTAACTCTAGAGTAAATTGTATTCTGGGGTGGATTGAATTTACGTGAGTCAGAAATTTTTCGAGCTCTGCATGACCATGTTGCCATATAATAAATATGTCATCGATATAACGAATCCATAATTTGCATAAACTTGCTTTCTCAAGAGCCATAGAAAACCAACACATACAGACAGATATTTAAATGCAAAATCACATCATCACCCAGCACAAATTCAAGCTGTGGCAAATACTCTAATATCTAGATCCGTGCGACTAACTGATACACAGACGAGACAAAACGAACTTAAGGTAATATCTAGTGCTTTAAAGAAAAATGGCTACACAAATCGCACCATAGAGAAAGCTATTAATGCACAAGTTTCTCGAACAACGAACAACAAAAAATATGAACCGGGAAAGCAATGAGTAGTCTTACCATATTGTAGTATGGAGTTGCATCACCCTGTATATTGTAACTATTGAACAATAAAGTGTATTGAACTAACAACATAATGTAGTTCAGCTGTGTCAGCAATTGCTGCCAAAGCAATGAACTTGTCTATTGCATGATTTTGTAATGTATAATATTAATTAGAATAAAACCATTTGATAGAACGAACAAGTCGTATCATTGACGTAACCTTAAGGGTTGAACCTAAATTACTACATGGCGACCCTGCCAGCCCTCTGGGTTACTATTTTACCACTATAACAACCGACAAGCGATGGGAAAGGCCAATTCTAAAGAAGAAATTGTTATAAACCAGGCGTCGAATGGAGATTCAAGGGGAGAAATAACCAATGAAAATAAGGGATTTTCTCTTTCCGAGTACCTTTTAATTATATTGATCTCAGCGTTACTGGCAAGTGTAACATATCTAGCAATAAAACGATGCAAAAAAGGGTTGAAAAAGACAATTAGGCGAGAAGTAAACAAAGAAGTTTTGCGCAGATCCACTGAAGGCTTGAACCAAGAGGAAAATGAATAAATTTTAGGGTTCTCTTTTAGGTATACACAAGTTAATGTATGGATATGGAAAATAATGGAAAAAGCAGTAATGGCATATGGAATAATATGGCTAAAGATACGAAGAAACAATAATTATGCATACATAATATAAACTAAATTAACGCTAAGTTCTACATGTAAGTGGTGATATTATTCTGTTATTTTGTAGGATTTTTTTATTACATAAATAGTTAAACTTAGTAATCGTTATCAGGAAGTAAGGACTCGTTATACGCATTTTATTAATAAAAAATGATAATAATAAGTTCTAATATAGTTTCTTATGGGAGATAAGCTTAAAGAAATTCTCAGCTCCTTAACTGTAATTAAGAATAATTTAGTAAAATCAAGTTACGAAAGGCGAAAATTGCCTATAACAGAAAAAAGAATCGATGAAGCTAAAATTATTTATAGCAAGCTAGAAGGGGAAATTTATGTTATAAATAAGAAAATTAACGATTCAGAATTAGATGACAGCGATATTTTAGTTCTTAAGAATATTGTTTCAAAAATAAAGATAGTATATAAGGAAATCTTAGCGTTTAGTCAACAAAAAAGTGTTAATTCCAGTGAAAATATGTCGTCTTTTGATTTAAAAGTAGCATCTAGCCTTTTACCTGTATTAAACGGATCGGAAGAAACTATAAAAAGTTTGATTGAATCAGCGGAATTTTATAATTCTATTCTTAAAGATGACGATAAACCACATTTAATAAAATTTATTTTGAAAACTAGGCTCTCAGGTAACGCGAAATTAAGGCTAAAATCTACTTATGCGTCTCTTGCAACCCTTATAACCGACATAAAAACTTATCTTTTGACCCAAAAATCAAGTACTGCCCTTCAAACAAAATTATTTTCTATCAGACAAAATAATAAATCTATCGAAGAATTTGGCAAAGAGCTTGAGGACATTTATGTCGAATTAACAATTTCACAAGCAAACGACGACCCTGAAGTCTATGACATTTTAAGACCTATTAACGAAAAACAGCAAAAAAAAGGTTTGCAAATGGCCTTAAAAATCAAAGACTCAGTACAATTATATCGTCAAGAAATTTCGAGTTTTTAAAAGATGCCATAAGAGAGGCACAAGATGAATCAAATTCTTTTCAACCATCAGATAATCCCCAAATTTTTAATTTAAATCATAGGGGGAGAGCAAATTATAGCAGAAATTTTCATAGGAGTTTTAATAATAGGGCACAAACATTTTCAAGACAGCATAATAATAACAGCTTTAATAATAGAATGAATTTTAGTAATCGTAATAATCAGCGTTTTCCAAGATATAATAACAATTTTAACCGAGGTAACAACAACAATTTTCGTGGTCAGCAAGGCCGGTCGTTTACGCGACATGGGTCTAGAGGAATTCGACGGAATAACAACATTAATTTTGCTGAGCAAGTGTTAAATGTAGGTGACGGAGATAACTCGTCGTCAAGCGGGGAAACCTTTTTTCGTCCCTAAAAATGAAAAATGTAGTAAACAAATATTTACATATTCGGACACATGCTCTAATGCGGTATCTTTTTATGTAAATAGTAAAAAAGTGAACTTTACCGTAGATTCCGGAGCTACTTTAAGCGCAATTAAACTGTCATATTTAGACTCAACCATACCCTTGTTCAAAGAAAAATTAGAAATAAATGGCATAGGAGGTAAATTAATTTCCATAGGTTATAATTTTTTAAACCTGTATGTAGGAAGCGTACAGTTTAGAGTAAAATGTTATATATTCGAGACATTACCATGTCATACCAGTGGAATAATTGGAGAAGATTTTTTAAGGTCATACAAAGCTAAATTAAATTACGAAAAAAATACTTTAACTCTTTTAAACAATAAAAAAGAAGTAATCTTAAATTTGAATGCTACAGATAATCACATTTTGGTGATTCCTCCCAGGTGTGAAATTATTCAATACATTAAAACGGGACTAAAAGATGAGTGTGTAGTTTTACCGAATAAAATATGCCAGGGTGTATTTGTGGCAGGTGTAATAGCACGACCAGAAAAGAGCGAAGTACCGGTTAGAATTTTGAACACGCGTGAAAGTGAGGTTTGTTTAAAAAATTGTTTGCCTAAAGCCGAAAGCTTGAATGACTATGAGTGTTGCCAATTTGGTACTAATAGTAATTCGGTCGAAAGAGTAAAAAAGTTGTTCAGCATGCTAAAATTAAATTATTTAAATCACGAAGAAAGAAGCTCCATAGAAGGGCTTACTGCTAAATTTGCGGATATATTTCATATGCCGGGGGATAAACTATCTGTTACAAATATTTATAAACAATCAATTCAAGTCAAACCAGGTACACAACCGGTATACGTGAAACCTTATAGGCTGGCAGAAACCCAAAAAGAGGAAATAAATAGACAAATTTCTCAAATGTGTGAAGATGACATTATTGAAAGAGCTCAGAGCAAATGGTCCTCTCCAGTGTTGCTAGTACCAAAGAAGAGTGATTCATCGGGACAGAAACGTACAAGACTCGGGTTAGATTACAGATTTTTAAACCATAATTTAGTTGATATTAAGTTCCAGATAGCACGTGTAGATGATATTTTAGATTCTCTTGCAGGTGCTCTTTATTTCTCTCATTCAGATTTAAGTCAAGGTTACTATCAAGTAGAGTTAGACGAACAAAGTAGGAAGGTAACAGCTTTTATGACTGACCGAGGTCAATGGCAAATGAAAAGACTGCCAATGGGGTTGAAAATTAGTCCTAGTGCTTTTTCTAGGCTAATGACAGTCGCAATGGCAGGTCTCAACTACGAAAAATGTTTTGTTTACCTAGACGATTTAATTGTTTCTGGGAGAAATTTAGAGGATCATAATAAAAATCTTATGGATGTTTTTTTAAGGTTAAGACAAGTAAATTTAAAATTAAACCCCTTAAAATGCGACTTTTTAAGGAAGGAGATACTTTATCTAGGGCACATTGTCAGCGATAAAGGTATATCACCTGATCCGGACAAAGTAAAAGCCTTGAAAGAATACCCTGTTCCTAAAAACGCTGACGAGGCAAAACGGTTTGTAGCTTTTGCAAACTACTACCGAAAATTCATTCCAAATTTTGCGGAAATATCTGTACCGTTAAACAAACTATGTAGAAAGTATGCAAGATTTGAGTGGACGATTGAATATAACAAAAGCTTTGAAACCTTAAAAAATGCTCTTATAAATTATCCAATTTTAGATTATCCTGATTTTTCAGAGCAAAATGAGTTTATTCTTCAAACGGACTCGTCCAATTTTGCTATCGGGGCCGTGTTATCAAATAAAAATAATAAACCTGTAGCATATACGAGCAGAACTTTGAATAAAGCGGAAATTAATTATCCCATTATGCATAAAGAATTACTAGCAATATTTTGGGCAGTGAGGCATTTTAGGCCGTATTTATATGGACGTCGATTTAAAATACGAACAGACCATAAACCACTTTTATACTTATTTAGTTTAGCTGACCCTTCAAGCAGATTAACAAAATTTCGTTTGGGGCTCAAAGAATATGATTTTTATGTAGAATATGTAAAAGGTAGTGAAAATGTCACTGCCGATGCTTTATCAAGAATAAAATTAACTTCAGACGAGTTAAAAAATATAAACAATAACTTAGTGGCCGTTATGACTAGGAATCAGTGCAGGAATGTAAAAGAACAAAAATTAGAGGTAACTAAGAGTAATACACATGTTGGGATTGATCAACCGAACGTTCTAACAATTCTTAAAAAACCAAAACATTGTACTGAGCTAGTCATAACGACATACTCAAACATAATATCTATGCAAAAAGACGTGACAGAACACGTGGGGAACTTTTATTATGTACCATTACACTCTACTTTATTTTATTGTCAGAATACCGGATCAATGTTGGCGCGAGACGAAATGTTGAGGGATCTGACTGAAATAAGTAATAAAACAAAAGTAGAGGAGTTATATATTTTAAAAGATGAGACTAGTAAGGAATTTATTAAATGCGTAGGTAATGGCATAAAAAATATGTTAAATTGGAGGGGCCCCCGTATACATATTATAAAAGGAGTAAAAAGAATAATGGATGTGGATGAAAGAAAAATTATATTAAATGATTTCCACTTACTCCCCACTAGTGGTCACGCAGGTATAAATAGAATGTTAAATAATATAAAAAAGCATTATTTTTGGTCAGGTTTAGATAAGGACGTTAGAGACTTTGTTAAAAAATGTGATAAATGTCAAAAACAGAAGCATTCTAGTCACTATACCCGAGAACCTATGGTAATTACTTCTACTGCTGACTTCTCTTTTCAAAAGGTATATTTAGACATTGTAGGACCTTTGCCCACTGATATAAAGGGTTTTACATATATTTTAACGATTCAGTGCGAAATTTCAAAATTTGTTGAGGCATACCCTTTAAAAAATAAAGATGCTGTATCGGTCGCAAGATCTTTTGTGGAAAACTTTATTTTGAGATATGGGATACCACAGGAGATTGCTTCGGATAGAGGATCGGAATTTATCTCTTCCACAATGAAGGAAGTATGTGTTCTCTTAAAGATAAATCAGATTTACGCCTCTAGCTATAGACACCAGAGCGTCGGCTCCTTAGAAAATTCCCACAAGGTTTTAGGGGCATATCTAAGAATGCAAACCGAAAATCTAAGCGACACTTGGAGTATGTGGATTCCCTATTGGCGTTTTTCGTATAATACAACGGTTCACACTGAAACTAAATATACCCCTTTTGAACTAGTTTTTGGTAGAGAGTGTAACATACCAAGTAATTTAAGTAATCCTGTGGAACCTCTTTATAATTTTGAAAGTTACCCTCTTGAACTAAAGTATCGATTACAACGAGCACACGAAGATGCTAAAACCAATTTATTGAAATCAAAAATTAAAAAAAAACAAACTTTTGATAACAGAGCCAATCTGATTGAATACAAAAAGGGTGATTTGATTTTGGTAAAAAATGAGGTAGGTAATAAATTAACGAGTCCTTGTTTCCTAGGTCCATATTTAGTTGTTAAAAATGACACAATGGACACCCCAAATGTTACTATATTAAAAGATAATAAGGAAACTGTAATTCATAAAAATAGAACTAAATTGTATTTTCAGTAAGAAATTAGATAGTAAGCAGTACTAGGGATACTAATTATACTATACTATATTTAAGGTATTATGGCGCCGCTTTTCTATACGTCTATTTCTCTACTCTTTTACTTCCTTGTTTTCCTTTCTTCTGTTCTTTCTTGCATCATCTCTAAATTATAATATTAACCATTATTTTATTAATTATCCAATAGACATGTGAAAGAATTTCCATTAAAATAAAATGTAAATTCTTTCAATGTCTCAGGGGAGATGTAGTATGGAGTTGCATCACCCTGTATATTATAACTATTGAACAATAAAGTGTATTGAACTAACAACATAATGTAGGTCAGCTGTGTCAGCAATTGCTGACAAAGCAATGAACTTGTCTATTGCATGATTTTGTAATGTATAATATTAATTAGAATAAAACCATTTGATAGAACGAACAAGTCGTATCATTGACGTAACCTTAAGGGTTGAACCTAAATTACTACAATATGTAAAAGGCACAACAGACAGAATCGGAAGAATTCTGAGGAAACACAACATACAAACAATACACAAGCCACAAACAACTATAGGTAAACTACTCGGAAACCCAAAAGATAAAATCAAACTGGAAAACTACGGAGTGTACAGTATTCCGTGCCAGGACTGTGAAAAGTTGTACGTAGGACAAACTAACAGGCGAATATCAGCAAGAGTGGAAGAGCATAAACTCAGCATCAGAAATAAACAAACAACCTCAGCTTTATTCCTACATCATCAGGAAACCGGCAATAAAATAAATTTCGATGGGTGTAGGGAGATTAACAATATAGAACATTATAAGACCAGAATAATCCGAGAAGCCATAGAAATTGAAAAGAAAGGTGATTTAATATATATATATATATATATATATATATATATATATATATATATATATATATATATATATATATATATACACACATCTTCCGTCATTCGGAAGCCCGAAATGTCATATTCCACGGGCATTCGAAGCCCATTGCGACCTTTGGAAGTCCACCTTCAGGCTTCATAAATACAAACGTGTATAAAGCTTTCCTACGTTCACACCAAAGTTAAAGAAAACTGTACCTAATTTTTTGCTTGGGCTTCATATTTACATGTTACTTTCTAAAAACATACGCGTAAGGGTTCACGGTATCGTACTGTAGTTGGCGCTCTAGTCGTTGTGTGTAAATAATATACAACTCTGTATAGGTTCTACAGGTTTGAAAAGTCCCACTAAATACGACGACTTTAGCCGTACGGGCGACATGGCAGCGTCGCAGAAAATTTGGATTATAATTTTAATAAGATTAGACATTTGTGTATTATGGTTATGAATTCCAAGTGGGAATTCGTGGCCCGGGCTTCAAAAAAACGCGCGAAAGTGATTATAGTGAATATTAGTGACATAGAGGAGATAACAAATTGTGGCTGGAATATTTTTATATTAATGAAATGTTCAAAGCGGATTTTAGAACTTGCTTTAGGCACTTGTATGAATGTTAAAAAATGTACAGCGAAATGGTTTTGATTAATTGTTAAGTGGTAGGGTTAATAATACTAGCATATCTTGCTCTAAAGACAAAATAAATCCTACAAAATCCTCATTTTGATCTTTGACACATTCTTATTAGGTTAATATCATTATATTTTTAATTAAATTAACATTCAACTATTTTCTACGGGTTAATATTTAGAAAATTTGTTCAGAAAAATATATAAAATACAACATTAGAGAATGTATTTAATTAGAAAAATATTAAAAAGTGTATCGCACGGCAGTATGTTAAAAGCACACACCCATAAATTTCATACCACATAAAAACAATGCAAACCAATCAAAAACCAGAACATAACTCAACAGAAATGCATGGAAACAAGAACGACCTTAAAACGTTAAGTACATCTTTAAAGAAATAATCCTAGTTTTTTTCTTCAGTGTGAATCCTGTGCTAGGCAATTTGAAAGGTCTGCACAAAAGATCGTAATTGACAGCTAAGTAAAATGTTTCTGTATTTAGTATAGTTAAAAGGAGTTATTTACAGTAAAAAATAACATATATGAAAAAACTTTGCTGGCCTTTAAAACTGCCACCACAAAAATTGTATTTTTCGTAATTTTAGTGTTGAAATCCATTTGTTTGTATGTTTTGATAACCCTGTATATCGGACCTAAAGTTTATTACTGTCTAAACTATTTTTTCTATAAGCACCAACTTTAATCAGAAATAAAAATTTCTTAATGTATGCCTACTTAATAAAGTTTTCCATATGTTGCATATTTTTTTGGACACACTTGGCATATTGTTGTGAAGCATTAGTCCCGCCTGTGCACTAGCAAAAGTATATTCTAAACATAAACATATATATATATATATATATATATATATATATATATATATATATATATATATATATATATATATATAAAAAAAGATCATCTGCTTTTAAGCAGATTTAGCAATGAAACATGAGGCCAGCTTTCGAACTAATATCAAATTGTATTTAATGTCCAAATTTTGTATTTACTTTGATACAGGGTGTTTTTTTGATTGGTGACAAAAAATGCAGAACATAATTTTTGGCTCACTTTAGGGCTAGAAGTTCATATTAACATGTGCTTGCAAGGCATTCGTTTTTGAGATAGGGAGTGTTAATATTTTAATTTTTTTAGTTTTTATTCTGAAACATTTGATGTACTGTATGCTGTGAATAATGCCTACAGAGTGGCTATGAAATATTTCAGAACACTTTATAGGGCATTACTTTTTCCCAGGTTGCGACTCCTTTTACCTCACAGGAATTTTTACTACAGTGCCACTAACCATTTTTATTATAAATGAAAACTCCTTATTCTGTTCTGTAACTTCTTGGTCTTTTACATTAATTTAATTTTTTGAACTGTTTAGAACTTATTAATGGAAATGTATATTTATGCTTGGTCATGGCACACATGGCTCGTGGAAAATGGGAAAAAATGGTCTAACTGTAATTTTGTAAATAGGAAAGAAATTTCAATTTGACAAGGTCTAAACCCAAGAACCATGATTTCTTAGTTGACTCCAGCTGTGAGAGCTTTCGTACTAAATGGATGCTTCCTTTGATTCTTGTGAAGTCCCTGATTTCTTGAAAACATTAGAAAATATTTGTTAGGGGATGGGTGATGTATCCTTGTAGACAAGTCTAAATCATTCATTCATAACTAAGATGGAAGATCTCATTTCACAATATTTAAGTTTTATCTAGTAAATATTACAATCTTTTAGATCTATTTTACATTATAAAAGAGATCAAACATATATATAAATGACCCACTGATTGGGAACTTTAAATCTTTTTGAACAATTGGTTCCAATTACCCCCCTAATCCGATTGTTATAAATAGTACTTGAAAGCAGTTAGTTTTAATGTGTTAGTAACTATATAGACTTAAATAATGTTGAACTATTAAAACTTTACATTTTCTATAGCCTTCCGGTGAGTAGTAAGGTGTCACCAAAAAAAATAATAAACATTTTCTTGTATTTTATAATCATATTGTTAAAAATAGTACTTGACAGCAGTTAATACTTTAAATATGTAAATAACTACACATTTTTTTAATAAAGTTTTATATCCAAAGAATTAGTTTTATTTTCTTTTATTAGTTAGTAATGATTACGACTTTTAAATATGCAATAATTTTTCAACAGTGAAAAATATATACATATATTTCAGTTAGTCTGCAATAGATGTTCTGTGTTTGTATTTGTTTGACAAAATGTCAGTCCCATTTACTACAACTACATTTCATTAAAAAAACTATAGACGGGTTGAAAATATTCATAATATAATTTTTTTTTATTTTGTTAATTGTTTATTAAAACTTGTGTCAGTGGACAATTTCTGCCAATCGAAAGTTGAGTTTCTAGTAGCACATAATTTTATGGCAGAAGGAAGAAAATTGATCTCAACTATGAAAAAATTTAACATTATTATTTCTGCCAATTGTTAATACACCTTGGACACGTCTGTCAATACATTTCTTAGGGTTTACTTTACATATCAAAAGTATCTTTCGAATGGCAGATGGGAGAAAGTATAATATAATATACAGTACAATATAATTCATCTTCAGGATGAGAAAATTGTTTTTCTTGAAGAAAAATGTAACTTTGAAAAAGGTAAACAAACTCATAATAGTAATATCCAACAACATATAAACTTGTGTTTTCTTCTAGTGATCTAACAATCTGAGTCCTGCCCAGAAGATAACTAGATATCAATTTCAAAAAACATCAATGAATTCCAATATGTTCCAAGCAGGCAGATGAAATAATACTGACTGACCAGTTTTAAGAGGTTGCTTTTTTGGATAAGCCTAATGAATACTAGATCAACAGATTTATTTTATGTAATACCTAGAATTAACTTATATAAAAAACATCCAGTTTGGCCTTGTTCATAATTTTATCAAGTATTGTGCTTTAATTGATCCATTTCCAGTGAACTTTGGAAATTTTAAATTTCGGTTGAAAGGTAGTTTGCTCTGAATGGGCCAGCAAATTTAAATTTTTGATTTAGAGATATATTAAAGTAGTTATTAGAACCAATATGTAGTTTCTAAGGTGTACCTACAATTAGCTTTGTAAGCTTTTGATGCAATAAAACACTCTGCATAGGGTATTAAACACAACAGAAGTCTATTTAATAGAATTGGACTACCTTTGTTAAATTTCTAATACATAGATAGTTCTTAGTGCCCAATCCACTGAAAAAAAACATGGTATTACATATGAAATATAATAAAGAGGAAAAACCCTAACCCGACCAAGGAAATTGAGCAGTCTGGATACAAATCAAAGTACTAGAATATTTTAAGCATCTTTTACAAAACCTCATTTCCTTGTTAGTCGCCTTTTCCCAAGTATCCAGTCCATTATCAATAGATCAAAATGTAAAATATCATCTAAACATGAAGATTTTTTATAGGTAGAAAGATTTAGTGTAAACAAATTAGGTGCTTGCCAGAATTATTTAGTAAAGAACATTGAGAGGGATTTCCAAATGGAAGTTGTATACATGGATCGTACAAAAGCTTTCAACTGAGTGAATCGTAACATCAAATGAATAAACCCAACAATTCTAGTCCTGAATACACAAAAAAGCATTCCCTTTGAAGAAGCAATATTTAAATTAAATAACAAATATGTAAAGAATTCACTGTTGTATTGGAAAGACAAAAAGAAATTCTCGAAGAAATCTATATTTAAGTTTTAAAAAACTTTCACACTTTGTATTTTCAAAACAAAGCCATTCCTAACCCATGTTTATATGAACTTTTGTTTTAAAAGCAGTTATAGCTTACAGTTTGTCAAATATTTAAATAACACCCTGTTTAATTCTTAAAAACTGCATTTTTTTAAATATATTTTATATTATTTTCTATAACATTCTATTTACATCCAACAAGCCTGGTTAGAGAGTTTAACAAAATTGCTGAGGTATCTTAAATTTAAAGTTGGTTTTGACTATTGTTTAAATTATTATGTACCGAAATTCATAGTTAAGTTGAAAGCCTTGAAGTCCAAAGAAAAAAATTTTAAAAATCCGAATGTTTTTTTAAAAACTATAATCATATGAAAACTTCCAAAATCTTTTGGCACTTATTCGAGCAATTCCACTATTTCAGAACAAACTGTAGTTTAACCTTGTTTAATTCCTACAGACTTTCTAATTCCTTCGATCTCAACTTTTTTCGCACCACAAGTTAATACAGAGTTTTTTGAATGTTCAAATGAACATGCACTCAAAATAATCTAGCATCTTCCATGTTTGTGTGATTTTTCTATACACAATAAATTTTCTTGTATTACATATAGTTTTTCCTTCTTGATTCTTAGGTATGCAATATTAGATTTGAGTATTTGTATATTGTTATATTTAAGTATTAGTGTAATAGAAAAGCCAGGATAAAAAAAATATATATTTTTTATTTCTATAGAGTCAAGTTTGGCTCTTGGAACAAAATTTATTTTTAATTTTAACTTTAGTATTTAGAACGCTTTTTTTTTTAGTTGTTATTTAAGACTAACCTGAATGCTGGTTTCGTAACACTATATGTAACCAATATACAAAAAATCTTTGAATATTATCTACATATCATGTACTGAGTATAACCGATTACCCGTTAATATAAAGAACGCTGAAACTTTAACTAGACTTATACTTAAAAATCTTAGGAATTGGTTTTGTCAATATTTCGATGAAGAACTGAATTTTAAATGACAAATGAAAGCTGTATTGCTAGATTTTAAGAGTGAATATAAGGTAAGTTCTGACTGAATAAGTTGACGTGTTGAATATGTATTAAGGATAGTTTTAATAATTTGATGTGTCATGATAAAGATAATATTAATTCAAAATTTTATTTAAAAAATGATATTGAATTAATTTACTATTCCCAAAAAATACCTAAACTTACAACTGTAATTTTTATTTGTAATTGTGTTTTAAATATCTGACTGTGTTTTTAGTTGGCCAGATTAGGCCTTTTTTGGGGTTGATGTAAAAAGTATATCTATTATAGAACAACAGGAGCTTTCAACAGTGTATGGTGTAAAATAATAAAAAGGAGTTCTTGAGCGGTAATTGCTATAAATTTATGATTTACCAAATTTATTTTCACAAAAATTACTGGATCCTTTACACTTTTTAAAACTAGAAATTAGTAAAAATAGACACTTTATTAAGATTTTTCAAATGGGTGAAGTGAAAGTAACTACATATAGCATTACAGACCCTGAATGCTAACACTAAAATCTGGTACATAAACCAAGCTTTATTTTTATATAATAAATATATAACTTTGGCAATTAATAGCTAATTGTGTAATTACCTACTCTTTAAATCATCACCGATTTTTGTTATACAGATAGATTTTGACAGTCTGATCACTAATCTGAAGTCAATTTTATTCAGTCAGTTTTCGTTTTTGAGTTATTCATCCTCAAAGTCCATAGACATTTTAACCCCAATTTCCCCACTTTTCTTTCTTCTTTTTTATAGAAATTAACTGGTTCGGTATGAAACTACTGCAAACAATTATAAAAGAAATAACAAAACCCCCCATTTTTTTGCTTCATTTTTTCTAAAAAATTTGGAACATTCGAAAACAACCTACTTCATTCTGTTTGGATTAGTAACTTTTCCTTCATGTTGATATCATAAAAAACCATCAGGCTACAACTTTAAAGATAAAACACAAAATGCAAATTACAGTGGTTGATAGGCACTGTAATATAAATTAATATTAAAATGAGTATTTTGTTATATACATTAGGTGGATCGGTATCACTATGTGGATTAGTACTGGATCAGCAACAGGTTAGGTGTCATCGTTAAAGCCCTAACACAAAAGGGGATCAATACTGATTGACAGCAAAGTGGCAGAAGTCTAACATTAATACTGTTTTATGTTAGGGCTTTAACGATGATGCCTACAGTGCCTAACCTGGTACTAATCCATCTAGTGCCTTCACTCTGGTTGGTACCAATCCTCCTATCTATGTAACAAAAGTATCCATAATTAATTTGTATCAATTAACATGTTTCTCTTTAAAGTTGAATCTTAATGGGTTTTTTTATGTCAAGTTACCAATATGAAGGAAAAGTTACTAGTCCAAAAAGTATGACTGTATTTTGAGTGTTCCCCAATTTCTCCTAAAAAAGGCAGGAAAAAAGAGAGCTTATTTTACATCTTTTTATAACGGTTTGCAGTAATTTTTATACAGAACCAGTGATTTTTCATAATAAAGAAGAAGAAAAGGAAAATAGGGTTAGGTCTATGAAATTTGAGGATAACTCAAAAACAAAAATTGCCCACATAAATTTGACTTTGGATTCGTGATCAGACGATAATTACAGTTATGCACAAGTGTTTGTCAGTAATAAAAAATTGAATTTTGAAAACTACAGATTCAAATCACAATTGTAAAATTTAATATTGCCACTTAAATACTTAACTAATTCTTTTTAAGCCTATTCTTTGGTTGGAACAATCTTTAAAATATGAGTTTATATCGATAGCAAAATTTGTGTGATCATTTTTTAAACATTTTCTTAAACTATAGGTACACAGATCACTCCCTTTGTAGGGTTTGTTTGGTAGGTTTGACCACAACTTGCTGATCGGCTCAAAAATTACTTTTTTGCCAATATAAACAGTTTTGTTATTATGCACAACCTTTTTAATGACTGAAATATCCCACATTCAGTGAAAAAATTTTCTTTTATTAAATTAATAATTAAAAAAATTCTTAACATTTTGCTGTTTCAATTACTCATTAAAGATTATAAGTGCAAACATTAATGTGCATGTATGACACAGGTACCTTCAAAGGTCATGCTAGTATAAAAATAGGGTTTTTAAATATATTATTTTAACTTTAACTACCTGCAATTAAAACTTCATCAGGCTGTGTGGTTTCGCCCTCACCCGAATCGCTAAGGTCAGAGTCGTCAGTATCATCTTTTCTTCTTGGTTTTTTGGACGCCGATTTCTTCGCAGGCACCTTCTTCCTTTTGGTCGACATTATGTATGCTGACTTTCTTCTTTGTCTACGTCTACAATTAAGGAGCCTAGGAAAACACAGCAATTAAGTTACTTTAATATGCAGTATAACATTGTAAAACCACAGCTTTTCACTAATTTAAAAATCAATACAGGTGGTTTTACACTCACCCAAGCCGGTATTAGTATTTTGAAAACAAAATGGCTAAATATACTGCTTACTTACTGCTTAGAAGGACGGATCCGCGTACCTGCCCTTCCGTCCCAAGCAAAATTTACTACTCTCCCCTTCTCTCCTTTTTTATTAACGGTATTTTTCCTTCTGATTGTACTTGTTATTACCAACATAAATGTTATTAATTTGAAATTCTAGTCCCATCACTTCAATGCTTTTCTTTTCGTTACATAAGTCGCTTCTTGAGCCCAGAAATTTGTAGGCAAGTTTTTATGACCAGTAGAACTTCCTAACAGTAACATCAGTATAATTTTGGTACACTAAAATTTGCCTTTAAAAGCTATAATTCGTTTAAGCAAGCACAACCCTACAGACCTACAGAGTCAAACAGACCTATGGAAGTTAAAAATATATTTGACGTTTAGGTTGACACTTGGGTTGAAGTAAGCAACAGCTGATTAGTTGATCTTTCGTCTAGTGGTTTTGTTGACTGTTTTGGGTCGTTCTGGGTTAGTTTTTAGAAATATTTAATAAAAAATAAGGGGATACATTATACAGAACCATGACAAAAGACGATAAACTGTTCTTCCACAAGACAGTTCTGCATTTAGCCAGATCATTGGGAAATATACAAAATACCCCATGGGAAAAGGTAAATACCTATATTTCCAAGAAAAAAACATGTATTAGTTTATAATTACATAATTAACTTAAGTATTCCTTCCAAAGGTACAAATGTTATATGGAATGTGTCCAGTGGAGTCACAGAATGGTGTTATTTCAATAAATTGCCGGCAACAGGATGCAGTTATTGCCTTGGGCATTTTTTTTCTTGAATCAAAGTTTCAACACAAAGAGAAAATTGTTAAATATTTGATAAATTTGGCAAAGCTATTGGAAAAAGCAACTTGGTGTGATGAATTAAAATATAATGCTTCTGAGAGTAAGTATTCTTTGTCTTTAGTTTTAACATATACTATTTTATCTTTCCTCTATTGATAGCTTCCATAACATAAGACATAAGAGTTTTGTAAGACTTAAGACTCTGGACATGCTGAGAATTTCATTTCAGTCAAATTCAAATGTCAGTGCATTAAACATTTTTGGTCATAACTACTCATTTTAAAAAATAAAAAAAGCAATATATACCATAAAAATGTAAACAATTAAATAATCAAGCTAGGCCAAACACCAAACAAAGTTAGGTTCAAACAATGAGAGTGATACATGGAATTATCTGAAGTTTGCCGATTCCATAAGCTGTAATATAAGAAATATAATTAACCATTTCTTATTTCTTATGGCTTATGTCAAATTATAAATGTAATAATTTGTTCTTATATGTGTATTTGTTTTAGGGCCTACTACTAATTCTTATCTTAAATTATGGAAACTATAAATCCACCTACTTTTAAGCTACATTTACAGTCACTTCAAAATCCAAGTTGAAATTGACATTTCATAAAAGTGCATTTACATTGAAAATGATATTCCTGAACAACTGATCAGATTTTTATTATTTTTCCAAAATATTAATGTAAAATACACTAAACTGGAGCAAGAAGATTGTTTAGTAATTTTTGTAAGCTCTTTGGATGTGGTTTTAGGCGTTTATGTCTACTTTAGTCTTGGCTATACCTTCAGAATTAACCCAAAAATATCCGTATAAAGGTTTTTTTTTCATTAAAAAAACATTTATATTTTTAAATAATTAGATGTGTGAAAGTATTAAGACATTTCTATTTTTAAATAATTAGATGTGTAAAAGTATTAAGAATTTTGTTAATTAAAATAAAAATTATAACCTAAAAATTTGACATTTATTGAATTTCTGCTTGCCATCGGCAAGCTCCTTGCTTTAATCTGAAGTCAACTTTGAAGTGCACTTCGAATTTTGTCTAATGTAAATGACACCATACTATTGCCTTTTGACAAGCAAGCCAATTTCATAACAAATTCGAGTTGAAATTGAATGTAAATGTAGCTTTAATGTTGATAATTATTAAGGTGGGTTTATACAGGAAATAAAATAAGATATAAAATAAAATAAGGATTCAGAGGTGGTTTATACAGAAAATAAAATTAAATAAGAAATAAGAAAAAAGAAAAATTGCTGTCAACCTGTAACACAATACTTTCCCAAGGTTTTCAATACTGCTGTACCTATTGGATTAATTTTTTAAACACATTTTAATTTAAAAATACACACAGCTCTTCCAAATACAAAAATATTATGTTCCAAGACAATGCGCAGGCAAATAACAAGATAAAAGTTGGTCATCTCTTATTTTATTTCTTATTTTATTTTATCTGCTGTATAAACCCATCTTTATTATTATTTTTTTTACTATTGTCTTATATAATTTATAACAAATGCATAATCAGGTTTTGGGCTTTCCAAAATGTTTTTTGGATTAGATCATTTTACTAAATTCACAACAGGTTGATAATATTTGTATAATCAAATAATAAATTTGTATAGTTTCAATAAATAAATAAATAATTTGACGAAACAATAATATTGATGAATTTACATGTATTTTTTTTTAATTTACTGTTTTAAGTTGTATGTTGTTTGTTTTTTACTTGTATTAATTATTATAAAGAAAAAATTACAGAAACTTTTATTAAATTATGCTAATAATTTTTTTTCAACATTTATTTAAAAAGCATCAATAAGATAATCATTCTAAAACAATATAACAAAAATAAATCTAATTTCATGTAATGTAAATATTGTTTGTTGACATTTTTGTCAGTGAATGAAACTTTACAATTTCTTATTGAAATAGGCCAAAAATATTGCTTTTAGTATTGTAAATCATAAAAATATATGTTATAATCATTGTGTGAATGTTTGTAGGATTGCATTAAAGGACTTGAGTCGTTGGTTGACTGTTTATATTTCAATAATGGCACAGATATTTTCAATTTTATAGTTAAATTTGTACTTAAAAATTGTTTAGAAGACATTTATGTTGGTTTTTAAGAATATAATTACAGTTACTCAGCATGGCTTTATTAAATGCAGTGGTGAGACTGTGGATTCTATACATACAGATTTTCCTAAAGTGTTTGATAAACTTATTATCGCATTCTTTTATGTAAAATGGATGGATATGGAGTGCATGGTCTGTTTTAAAAAATGGATTAAATCTTATAATTCAGGCACGTAACTATTGGCAAAACCAGGTTTTTAGCTTGAACTTAATATATGGTGACGTTTAATATTTTGTTTCAGGAGGCATTTCATATATGAATGGCTAATGGCTATATGTTGCACTGTGCTATATATATATATATATATATATATATATTTTATATTTATTTATTTATTTATTTATAAATTTTCGATAAAAGTTCACTACTTTCGATCATTCCGTTTACTAGCTTAAAAAGAAAAAAACATCATCACGTTATGCAGTCTCCTTTCTAGTGTGTCCAAACCAAACAAGAGAGTTCTTACTTGATAAGGAATATCTGTATAAGGAAAGTGCATTTTAAATAAAAGAAATTTGCAAAATTTATGTCGCTAATTTTGATTTAATTAATGAATATTTTCTTTCGGTAGATTGGCAATCAATTATGTCAGAGGATCTAGATGTTACTGTCAATAAATTTTATTCTGTACTTTTCGACTCCTTTAATATGTTTGTACCCATGAAGGCGCATCATTCTAGTGAGAAATTTCCTACTTGGTTTTCTTTTGAATTGAAAAAACTAATCTATCGAAAGAAAATTGCTCACAAACAATACAAACAGTCGAACAGTGAAGTTGATTACAATGTATTTAATACACTTCGAAGGGAATGCAAAAACCTAACGAAGGAATGCTACAATTTGTACATAAGTAATACTGAAGGTGCCATAAGCAGTAATGTAAAAATTTTCTGGAATTTCTTTCATTCCCAGTCTAATCAGGGCACTATTCCTAAGGAAATGTTTCTAGCCACTGAAAAATCATCTAATGGTATTGACATAGCTAATCTTTTTGGTAAATATTTTTCCTCTGTTTATAACCCCCAGAGAAATTCTAATGTCAGTAAATTTTTTGATCGATTTGAAAATGTTTCTAACATTGCTATAGATCCAACTGATATTGAGAAAGCTTTAGCATAAGTGGACATCAACAAGTCTGCAGGTCCTAATGGTGTTCCTAACAGAGTACTAAAATTTTGTTCTGACACCTTATATCTCCCCCTATTTTACATTTTCAACAAATCCCTAACTTCCGGAGTTTTTCCAGAGACATGAAAGCTTTCTTATGTTTGTCCGATTCACAAATCCGGCAGTAAGAATGACGTAACAAGATACAGACCAATCAGCATTGTGTCGGCAATCCCTAAATTGTTTGAACAGTGCGTTGAAAAAATTCTGTCGAATATATTTCATCAGATTGTTTATTTATTTATTTATTTATTTATTTATTTTATTCACCATAGCGGTATCATTACATACATAGGTTTCGTCGAACAATAATATAAATGTTAAAACAATTTAAAATAAAGTGTAAAGATAAAATAGTAAAATACAATGTTAATATAAACTTAAAATTATTATAGAGCTCCAACCGCCAGGGTTGATCAGCTAAAGCTGATTCTACATTCAAAAAACTCTTGCAGGGAATAAAAACTGTGTTTCAGTAAGATCTCCTTGATTTGCTTCCTAAATATGTGTATGTTTTTTAACTCTTTTAGTCTAGTTGGCAGATGATTATAAATTTTGATTGGTTGTATATAACTACTATTTGCTGTATGTGTCTTCGTATGCTGTGGCAGACGAACAGTGTCTACTGATCTCAATGAGTGAATCTGAGATTCATCACTTGTAGTGTCTTGTGATCAGTCAACAGCATGGGTTCACAGTCAGTAGGTCTGTTGACACAAATCTGTTTCTTTTTACAAATTTTATAAATTCACCATTTGAAAGCAGTGCAGAAAAGTATGCAATATATACTGACTTCAGTAAAGCCTTCGATAAAGTAAACCATAACGTCCTTCCTTCAAAGCTCTCTAGTTATGGTGTTTCTGGATCTTTACCTTCATGGATGAAATCTTACCTTACTAACAGAATGCAGCAAGTCAAGATTGATGGCTATCTATCTTCATGTTTCTATGCATCTTCCGGGGTACCTCAAGGCTCTCACTTGGGTCCCCTTCTTTTTAGCTTATTTATCAACGATTTAGGATCCTTGCTCTCCTCAAGTTTCCTGCTTTTCGCTGATGATATGAAATTGTATCGTCGGGTGACGTCCACTCACGACATGATTATTCTACAAAATGATCTTAATATTGTATATGATTGGTGTCAGCTTAATGACATGTCCCTCAACATTAACAAGTGTTGTTATATAAGATTCAGTAGACTCATCGATAAAGATCCTTTTCAGTATTACTTAAATAACGTCCCTTTATCTGAAGTTTCTGTTATAAAAGACCTTGGCGTATATTTAGATACTCGGTTAATGTTTACTGAACATTTTGAAGTGGTCATTGGTAGGGCTAATAAAATGTTGGGCTTTATTAAGAGAGCTACTAGAGACTTTACAAGTATATGCGCTATCAAAATTCTGTATACATCACTAGTCAGATCCGTTCTTGAGTCTTCATGCATAGTTTGGTCACATTACTATCAGACCCACATCAATAGGCTCGAGAGTGTGCAACATAAGTTTATAAAATTTGCAAGGTACAAACTTTTCCAGAGTGGTGTGTGTCTCAATGATGACCAAACTATGACTTATTTAGACTTAACTACTCTAGTTCGTAGAAGGAAATACTTTGATGTCTGTTTTGCCTTCAATATCTTTAACTACCACATAAAAAGCTCAAAATGTCTTCAGTGTTTTTATTTACACATTCAAAATTACCAGACATGAAGTACGTCTCTTCTGCACATTCCATATTGCCGAACTTGGTACTTATTATTTAGTCCAGTTAATAGAATATCTGCTAATGTCAGTAAATTCTATGAAGGTCTTGACTTCTTTAATTTATCGAAAGATAGATTCAAGTCTCAAGCTGAACGAATTATCTTAGGTTAGGTTAGGTTAGGTCTGTAATCTCTGGATAAACTTCAAATGTATTTTTATACGTAAATAAATAAATAAATCATTGAGGTGACAATTAAATTTAACTGGTTCTTTTCGACAGGAAAAACTGATATATTTACATTTGGTGCTGTTCAGAGTGAGAAAGTTATTGCCACACCATGCATTAAAATTATTAATGTCACTCTGTATAAATTCACAATCTTCGACACCATTAACAATGCGAAAGACTTTTAAGTCGTCAGCATAAAGAAGGCACTCACAGTCCTTAAATGCAGAGACAACATTGTTCACAAACAACAGGAATAGTACTGGACCTAAGTGAGATCCCTGTGGCACTCCAGAGGTCACTTTAATTTCTCTCGAAGTAACACCACTCAGTTTTACTCTTTGAGTTCCTCTGATTAGATATGATAAATATACATATGTATATATATATATATATATATATATATATATATATAATAATAATAATAATAATAATACTTTTATTGTCATAAAACATTCAAAAATGAACATAGACAACGTCACAGATTACAAAAAAGAAACTTAAGATAATATGGTAGGTCATTATACATAATACAAAGCAAAACAAAAAACAAACAAATCAATAAGTGTACATAAACATAATATTAAAAAACATTAGCAGGTAATACATTAAAATAGTCATCCAAACTATAAAATTCACTCTAACATCTAAAATAACACCACTTATGGAGAATATAATAACCTCAAAAAAGCATGGTTTTGTGCATGGCCGATCCACAACAATAAATCTATTAATATATGAGAATTTTCTGAAGAATGCAATGGAGGAGAAATGTCAGGTAGGAGCCATATACATGGATATCTCCAAGGCATTTAACAGAGTTAATCACGAAATACTTATAAAAAAAACTAAATCAAAGGTGTATTTTCAGTCATCTTTTAGAATGGTTTAAGGATTATTTAACAGGAAGAAAACAAATAGAAAGGTTAAAAAATCATTTTTCTCAAGACTTTGGGGTCACATCGGGAGTTCCTCAGGGGACACACTTGGCGCCTATGTTATTTATTGTCTACATTTATGACTTAGGTAGTTATGTTCATAATTGTAATATACTTTTATTTGCTGATGATCTTAAAATGTTTAGAAAATTAAATTGTGTGGATGATAGTCGTTTAATTCAAGAGGATATTGACCGCTTGTCACATTGGTGTATTTTAAATGGTTTTTGTGTAAATACTAATAAATGTAAAATAATGCAATTCAGCCGAATCAAATCAATTGTGTCTTTCGACTATAAGATAAATGATATCATTTTAGAGAAAGTAGCTGTAATTAAAAACTTACGAGTATATTTTGATAAGGAAGTAACTTTTAATTTTCATATAGAATATATTGTTAATAATGCAATGAAGGTCCTTGGTTTTATTTGCCGTACATTGTTTGATTTTAGTAACATTAATTGTTTTAAAGTATTGTATTGTGCCTATGTTAGATCAATTGTCAAAATTCACCCTTAAATGGGACTTAAATGAATATTTTCCCTGAATTAATTTTATATTGGTAGGTAAAGCATTATACACCTTTATACAATTTAAGAGGGGGCCCTTATGAAAAAGGGATGTGCGATGATTTGGAATAACCAAATTATTTTGACCCCTATTGTTAACGCCATTGGAGACATCGCCATTTCTAAGAAATAGATTAAAATTCGATTTTACAAATAAAGAACATGTATAAACAAACAGAGAGGGAACAGTCATTATCCCTAATAATTTAAATTTACCCCTACATGATTCTCTATACTTTAAGTTTAAAATAGTTCTTACGACTCTTTTTTGGACTACAAATACTCTTTTTGCATTTTCAGCATGAAACCGGTACCAAAACATAATACTATAAGATATTATAGACTGAACAGCTGCCAGATAAAATATACGTAGGACAGAGATGCTAACTTGCTGGCGCAAAAGACGAATGGCATATGATGCACTGCTAATTTTAGACAAAACATTATTAACATGTTCAGTCCACTGAAAATTACTGTCTAATGTAATACCAAGAAATTTAACAGAATGCGTCTGTTTTATGCTCTTACCTTCAATGGTGACATATAAAGACTCTAGACCAGTGTCCCGAAATACTACCAGGGCAGTCTTACCAGTATTTAGTAGAAGATTGTTATTAGTGCACCAATCCAACACACCCTGCGCTATACTAGATGATCTTTGTGACAATAAAGTTTTATCAGATGAAGAGATAATACATGATGTATCATCTGCAAATTGATATAAAGATGTCAAGTCAATTTTCTGGTTTAAGTCGTTTGCAAAAATTAAGAACAAAATAGGTCCCAATATCGAACCCTGAGGCACTCCAGCAGAAATGGACTTATACTTTGAGTATGATTTACTGCCCCCATATCCGACATAAAATGTCATGATCTTATAAATCTATTGGCAACACCACGAATACCATAACACTCTAGCTTTTGAAGCAGTAACTTATGATCAATCAGATCAAATGCCTTACTTAAATCAAAATAGATACCAGACACCAATTGCCCTTTATCAATCTGTTCCAGAATATAATTTAGTGACTGAAATATTGCAGTGATCGTTGAATGATCTGGAAGGAAACCATGTTGTCCACTGTAAAATAATTTGTTATTTAGAAAATAATCCAAAACTCGAATATAAACAATTCTCTCAAACACCTTAGAAAAAATGGGTAAAATTGATATGGGCCTATAATTATTAATATCATTGGAGTTGCCTTTTTTATAAACCGGTATGACTTTGGCAATCTTAAGTTTATCTGCAAAAACACCACTTTCCATACAATTATTTATAACCATGCACATGGGAATACTAATATATTTTGAAACATGTCTAAGTATAGTTATTGGAATTTCGTCTACTCCAGTTGAATACTTCATTGACAACATATTGATAATCCTACTTACCTCATCAGATGTTGTAGGTCTTAAGAAAAACGAATAAGGCACTGGCTGAATATTACAACTCGTACTGTTATTACCAAGAATATAATCTAAATCAAATTGATTTGCAAATAAATTAGCAAGTACCTCTGGATCTTTAATTATTAAATCATCTTTTAAAATTTCAATATCGTTAGACTTTTTATCATTAAGAGAGTTTTTAAGCAGCCGCCAAGTTGATTTTGTTACATTGCTGGAATTTGTAATAATATTATCATTATAGCTTTGTTTAAATTTGCGAATGTAGCCTTTATAGCTTTTCCTTTCAGTCTTATAGTGGACTAAAATATTTATGTCATTAGTTCTTTTATAAAGTGCATACATGTCCCTCAAATACATTGACCACTCTTTTATTTCGTCAGACACCCAACCTTGTTCTGCATTCATTTTAACTCTGGTATTTTTCACTGGAATATGAATGTTAAAATAATAATTGAAAATATTATAAAACACATCAAACATCTCCTCACAATTACGTTTCATTTACACTAAACCAGCTCTCATTCTCAACTGCAGTTTTAAAACTATTTACATTTTCTTCACTAAAATTTCTTTTATTACATGTTAAATTCTGATATTGTTTTTTTAACTTGTGAACATTTAAAATTAAGGCATAGTGATCAGATATGTCAGACTTTATTATCTCACTTGAGTACTCATCACATGCTAAATTAGAAAAAATATTGTCTAGTTGGCTACTTGTATTATTTGTGACTCTGGTTAATCCAGTAACATTTTTTTTCAAATTGTACATAGAGAAAAGGTTGATTATATCTACAACATCTTTCTCGTTTCTATCAAACTTTACATTAAAATCGGCACACACAAATAAAATTTTATTTCTACCATAAACTTCATTCAATAATCCATACATTTTTTCCAAAAATACAGTCATATTTCTATTCGGAGATCGATATAAAGAAATAACAACACCAACACTTTCACTAACATTAACCTCAGCACAGCAAAATTCACAGTCAACATCCACACCCACTACACTTGTTTCAACAGTTCGAATCATTACCCCAGACTCTGCAAAGATGGAAGTACCTCCTCCCTTGCATGTATTTCTACAAAAACTACTAATTAATGTGTATCTATTTAGTGCATACGTCTGAATCTCCTCAGAAGTTAGCCAGTGCTCGTTAAAACACAATATGGTTGGTTTTGTTTCATACAAAAATACTTCCAGCTCATTTATTTTATTTCTAATACTCCTAACATTGAGACATAATATTTTATTAGAATTATTAATATTATTGGAGTTGCTGACATATTTAAGTAGGAGGGGGGCGAAGTGGTGACGCTTCCCCTAAAAAAACAGGATTACGTTCGAAGTCAACCCCAGTAGCATTACCAGACCCTAGATCTAGAACCACTGAATCGTTGTCGACGACAGGGGATGCTACATCCACCTGACTTCTGACTGACAGGCCGCTAGTTACAAAAACTTCATCATTCACGCTCAGACGTGGGTTACTTGCTACGTGGTTATAACTAACGCCAGCCATGGTGACACTTTTGAGCAATATTTTAAGTGCAGAATTATAACTACACAATACATAACAACCTATAAGATTGCAAATTGAGAAGCTAGTATGTCTATAATAAAAACCTATCTTAAAATTTTCAACTATTCTGACCGATACATTGTACCGCTTTACAAAAGTGCTAGTATAACTGTAAATTTTTGAACATACACTATTAAAAACATTACTTTTTATTGAAAATATAACATTTGTAAAGTGATCCACTGACAATAGCACTCTAAGATCAGATATATTTATAAACCTTACAAAGGATAAATCCAACGAAATAATTACATAATCACTTTTTGAACAGTTTTTTACAAAATCAAAGACGCCATTTGCCAATTCCCTAATATTTGCATGAGGTTTGTTGAAGCAGAAAACACTGAATCTTTTTAGCCGTGGATTGGTTCTGAGGCAAGCTGCCCAGTCCTTACAACTCTGGTCCACATATACAACTCTGGTCCACTGCTTTCATTGTTCCCATGAGATGCCTTTGATGTGCGTAAGGAATGTCCGTTTTGGTCTATGTTGTTCTCTTTTTCTGTGTCTTTTATATTTGTACTATTTTTAAGAGTTGGAGAAACTATTTTGGTGCACAAACAAGAAGTTTTATTTATAATGTCACCTCTTATGTTATCCTGACATTCATGGCCATTCAAGGCATTATCTGAATACTTCTCTCTAAGTGCTGCCTTAAGCTCATCTATTTCTTTCAAAAATATATTGTTTTGAATTTCAATGGTTCTTACTGATTCAACCATGTTACGGTTTAGCCCAAGCTGCTCCTGATAATCCTTCTTTACTTTATATATTTCGTCAGTTAAACGATCCTTGTTAGCCAATAATACTTTATTCATATCATCCAATTCTGTAATTTTTAGTTTTAATTTATTTAAACTGTCCCTTTGTTTATTGATTATTGTTATACTTTTTTTCTCATCTTCCAGAACTTCGTCTTCAAAATCTTTGGTTTTTCTTTTTAATCTTTTTATGTATATTGTTTTTTCCCTTAAGTCGTTATTGAGCTTACAAACTTCTTGATCCCATTCTTGCCGAAGTTTTGTATTTTCATTGTTTTGTGGTTCAATCACAGTATCCTTTTCCATTATGATCTTTCTATATTGATCAATAATTTTTTGAACCCCATCATTCTGCAGTTCTTCTTTCATACATGTTTCTGAGCAGTATATAACATTCTCAGAAATAATTTGAATTGACTTGTACCTCTCCATGCAACTACTATGATACACCCCATAGCATACCTTACAACAAAAACTATTAAACTTCTTCTTCTTACAACACTTCAATTTAAATTCCATTTTTTGCAAAAAGAACGCACAGTGACACGAAGCAGCGGAATGTAGCCACCTACTCAATTCAGCAGCACATCACCACCACACAGCAATTTATACAATTAAAATGGGCAAAATAGGATAAAATTAAGGCTAAACTAACTATATTACAATTTGAACATCCGTTTTTACAACATCTAGAAAATAAATATTAAAAGAATCTATTTAAGGTTGTCTCTGCTAATATACAATAATAAAGAGTATTGCTGACAATTAAAAACTCTCAAGAAATCTGTTCAGCATTTATGCATTATTTATGTATATATATATATATATATATATATATATATATATATATATATATATATATATATGTCAAAGAGCAATAGTATTCAACTTAGTTTTTAATTTTTTCTTCACGCAAAATTAGTATTTACAGAAAATAAGCAGATATTTCTTATTTTGAAAAATATCTGGAAATATCTATCGATATCATGAAAACCAAGATAGGAATCATATTTTTTTTGACTTATTATAAAATACTCATTTATTTTTCATTTTCGCCTAATAGGTATAATGGCCATTTACTATTTTGCTTTGAAATTATCATTGCAAATTATAGCATAGTGAATCAACAATGGCTAAATACACTAGCAAAAATATTTAGTAGGCTGTAGAAAAAAAATAATGTGTTTCTTGCTCTTTTGAGAGAACAACCAGAAAATATATTTAAAACTAGAGTTTTGAAGATTTTATTAATTCTAATCTGTTGTAACTTAATTTACAGTCATTTATATATGTATTTTTATTGACGTGTGTAAGTACAAACTATGTATTATGACATTTAAACTATTTTGATTTGAAACAAAAGAAAATATGAAATAGAAACGCCATTATGATTTAACGTTTAAATTTGTTTACTTGACATGAAAGTAGTATTGCTTAATTCTGAATTACTGTGTATTCAAAAAACGAAAAAGTAGATATGCTATTAGAAAGAAAGAAAGAAAGAAAGACGTTTATTATGTAATAATTATATAAAGTATACAATTACAATTACATAAAGGGTGACATTCGCAGAGCTTTCTTCCATGCCACCTACACAAGAAACAAACAAGATGATAAATAGAAACTATAAAAAACATAACTAACCAACCCAACTCTGTTGTTGCATTTTTTGGAGTAATAACTTCTTGTATTTCATTTTGAAAGAAGCATATGAATAATCAATAATTAAATTAAAAACATCAGAGTTAAGTAGCTCTACTGCCTGAAAGGCAAACGAACTCCTAAACTTAGCAGTGCGATGCTGAGGTATACTAAATCTAATAACATTTCTAAGGTTCAGTTGATGTATGTCCTGCCTAGCAACTATATGGTTCCAGAGATATCCCGGGCATCTCGACCTAAATATCTTGAACACAAAAGCACCAAAATGAAGTGTTGTACGATAGTTATATTTTAAGATATTATTTCCAACATAGGTTGGTGTTATATGATCAAATTTGTTTATATAGTAGACAAAGCGGATGCACGTATTTTGAGCTAATTAAATTTTTCTTTGAAATTCATTACTTAAATAATTAAAATAAACAACACTGCAGTAATCAAGTAGTGGATAAATAAGTGATTCAATTAGCAACAGTTTGGTTTTTTCTGGCAAAATGTACTTTAAAGAATATAAGCTTTTTAGTTTAATATACACTGAAGTAAGTTTCTTCTTTGTGTGTAATTCAAAATTTAAATTTACATCAAAAGTGACTCCGAGATTTCTTGCAGACTCAGCAGGTGGCAGCAAGGACCCATCAATATGCAAATCTACAAAGTTACAAAGGTAAAATTTACTCCTAATTATCTAGTCTCAAAAAAAAAGTATACAGTCTGTTCAGTTGTACGTACAAAAATTTCCCAGTAGAAATAATCCTAACAACTACTATATGAGAGTCGAAGAGCAATTTAGAAGAGAACCAAATGAACCGGACAATGAGATAATAAATTTTGACGAAGAGACCGAAATTAATGTATTGGCAGTTGTCGAGGCAGATCCCATGATCTGTTTGAGAAAAATTGATAAACAAATTGGTGTGAATCGGGAAACAGCTGGCTACATTTTGAAAAAAACATAAACTCAAAGCTGTCAAATATCAAATTCAATACCATTTGTAACTAAACGACTTTCAAAGAAGACTGGATTATTGTAACTGGTTTATGGAAAGGTACAATTGGACAATACTTTTCACAAAATTTAATTTCCGGATAAATCCAAATTTACTAATCTGGGTTTAATCGCAAAAACGCCCGTTATTGGGGCACAAGAAAATCCCAGAATTAAGTGAGAAAGCTCATATCAAGAACGATTTGGTTTCAGTGTCTGGTTGGGAGTAATTGGCACACAAATTTATGGGCCAATAATTTTCGATGGGCTATAAAATGGGGAAAGATCTTTAGATTATTTACAAAACCATATCCACTGACTGTGGACAGTGTTGAGTTACTTTTTACCTCATATAATTATTCACTTATAATATTTTAGTTTTGAACATCTTATTACACTGTTTCTATTCTGTTTCTTTGATGTCTATAATTTTTTCAATCTTCATTTCTTTTAGTTCTTACAGCTATTTGATATAATATATCTCTATATTTTATATCATTGCCTTTTCCACCATATTTTGTTTCCCCAATGTTCTTTAGTGACAAATTTGATTGTGAAGCAAACTTGTTAAGTGCAGACGTCATATTATGTATTAGATTTTCTGCTAGTATATTTACATTAGTTGCACCTGTTTTCCATGTCATATCCATTAAGCAAAATTGATAGCGCATTGAATCCATTGATTTGTAATTTATTACAGTGGTCTTTTAAATTTATTGAAATAATGGAATGGTCAGTTATTTTGGGGATTAAATGAACTTCATGACTTATTTTCTTCTAGTTTTTAAGTAGGTTAATTTTTGTAGATGAACTCTGTGTTATTCATATTGCTATATATTCAATCCATATTGATTTATTAGGTCATTTACCTGTTGGAATAAAAACTCTGGATGTTCAAGTCTATATTAAAGTCCTCTAACATTATAAATATTGCAATAATGTTGCTATTTTCAAAAAAGTCATGAAGTTCTATCAGAAATTCAGCATTACTTGCACTTGGTGAATGGTACAGACTATATATATATATATATATATATATATATATATATATATATATATATATATATATATATATATATATATATATATATATATATATATATATATATATATATATATATATATATATATATATATATATATATATATATATATATATATATATATATATATATATATATATATATATATATATATATATATATATATATATATATATATATATATATATATATATATATATATATATATATATATATATATATATATATATATATATATATATATATATATATATATATATATATATATATATATATATATATATATATATATATATATATATATATATATATATATATATATATATATATATATATATATACAATTTAAGATTTTGGTATTTCATTTGAACCTAAATCCAAGAAGCAGGTTTGAATGAAATACCAAAATCTTAAATTGTCATTGATTTGACGTTTCGCTCTGATATTTTGGGCGTCTTCATATTTTTTTTCATTTTGACATAATGCACAAATGCTTTAATGACAAATAGCTGTTTATTTCATTAATAAAAAAAAGAAAAAATCTGATAGATGCCCAAAATATCAGGGCGAAATGTATATAATATATATGAAAATTTAAGATTTTAGATATATTTATATATATATATATATATATATATACAATTTAAGACTATATATATATATATATATATATATATATATATATATATATATATATATATATATATATATATATATATATAATTTATATATATATATACAGCATATATATAATATATATATATATATATATATATATATATATATATATATATATACATATATAGATATATATATATATATATATATATATATATATATATATATATATATATATATATATACAATTTAAGATTTTGGTATTTCATTTGAACCTAAACCCAAGAAGCAAAAGATAATATATATATATATATATATATATATATATATATATATATATATATATATATATATGTATGTATGTATGTATGTATGTATGTATGTATGTATGTATGTATGTATGTATATCCTGATTTAACAACCTTTTTGGGACTGAAAATCTCTAAGATTGCATTATTTACAATTTGTTTAAAATTATGATAAAAAAAAACCTCCAGGTAAAAATAGGGCGCAGTCTAGCCAAATAGGCTACTCTGGATATACTGAACCCCGTTTATATAAAGATCATATATATAAATATATATATATATACATATATATATATATATATATATATATATATATATATATATATATATAGTGTGCTGGATATACAGTTAAAATATGGAGAAAGTTTTAGACAATTATATTTGTAATTTAACGCCGTTTTGCTCGCGATTCTATCTTTTTTAGTTTTTGAGATATTTTGAAAAAACCAAAAAACTGCATTTTCGAAAAAGTCCTATAATTTATTTATTTATGAAAATTTTCAAAATCTGTAAGAACATTATTAAGGCAACTTTTTACGTAGAGTGCACCTATTAAGTAAGATTTTACATACGACGTTTCGATTTTCTAGAACCATCATCAATTTTGTTTTTTCTTATGGCCGCTGTGTTCGATTTTAACAGTTTTGAAAAGAGTATTTCTTTAGCTTTTCAACGGTGTTTCACACTTTGTAATTAGGTTATTACTAAAGGTGCAAAAAGTGCGTAGAGAAAATATTTAAACGTTTTTTGGAATTATCAAAGTAAAAAATTAAAAATTAATAGTGTTAAAAGGCAATATGTAATTCAACATCCAGTTCTACAAAAAATTAGTAAAAACTACTCAATAACATTGCACAATGTTCACAAATGTTCAAATGACCAGCCGCAGATAACACTAACATCTTTGCTCAAGTAGGCTTTGGTTTTGAAATAATAGAATGCTTTTAATCTGTCAAAAATGCAACGTTTAAGTTTTATTTAACATTCATCGCTGTTTTAATAAGGATTACAATGGCGTTAAACTTTTCTAATGAAGAAATGTTTGATATGTTAGTGTGTTATATTAAAAATGAAAGAAATGTAAACAGGGCCATGGATGTGTATTTTGACACGTACCCCGAAAGACGGCAGCCTGGCAGAACTTATTTTCAAACGCTGGTTAGAAACTTGCTTGAGTTTGGCAGTTTTAATAAGATTCGCACAAAGAAGTATGCAAAAGACAACGAGCAACGCAATAGGCAAATCCTAGAATATTTTAATGAAAATCCGACTTCATCTACAAGAAGAAGCGAAACAGAACTTCAAATTCCAAAATCTACCGTTCATGGCGTCTTAAAAGTAACTAAATATCGTCCTTACAAGCCAACAATTGTGCAAGGACTTCAAACAGGTGATTTCTAAAGAAGAATTGTTTTTTGTAATTGGTATATCAATAGATGTCGAGAAAATCCCGCTTTTTGCAATAAAGTCATTTGGTCAGATGAGACTCATTTTACAAACTGTGGCATTTTTAATAAAAAAAAATCACCATTATTGGGCTATTGAAAATCCGCAACTACGCGATCCACGCAGGCTGCAAGAGCGATTTGGTTTTAATGTGTGGTGCGGGATGCTTGGTAAGATAAACATAGTCTAATTGAATTGCTTATAATTCAATATTTTCCATTACTTTTTAGGATATCGTCTCATTGGTCCCTTTATTTTTGATCAGACACTGACAGGCCCAAGATACCTTGCCATGTTACAGAATCAAATAGTTCCTGCCATTCGAGAAGCTGTGCCAGATGATCAGTTTAATAGCTTGTGGTTTCAGCAAGACGGTTGTCCTGCACATAACAGCAGGGATGTACAAACCTTTTTAACAACAACTTTTGGTGAAATCGTAATATCCAACAGTGGTCCTGTCCGCTGGCCAGCTAGATCCCCGGATATCACGCCCTTGGATTTTTATTTATGGGGATGTGCGAAAAATAAAATATACGAATTTGACCCCCCAGAAAATAGGCAAGTTCTTGAGCAGCGAACCCGAAATATTCTAGAAAATATAAATAGAAATACCATTCAACGGGTAATCAGAACAGTTGAAAGGAAATGCGGACACTGCATAGAAAAAAACGGTCAACATTTTTAATCCTAGTATTATGTAGCATTTTTTTATTAATTTTATTGAGTAGGTAGTTCATACTGATTTTCTGTTAATTCTTGTAAGGTTAGTACTTTTAAATCGCCATGAACGGTTGACTTCAGAATGTGAAGTTCTGTTTCAATTCTTCTTATGGAAAAAACCAGATTTTCATTAAAATATTCTAATATTTGCCTATTCCATTCCTTGTCATACTTGCATACTTTCTGTTGCGATTCTTAAAATTGGCTAACCCTAGCAAGCTTCTAATCAGTGCAGCGCTTGAAAAGAAGTTCTGTCGACAGTCGTTCTTCGGGGTACATTATGTGCAGTGCACATAGTATTAATGTTACTGAGTAGTTAAGATTTTATGCAGAATTTAATGTCCAATTTAAAAATATTGCTATTTGAAACTATTAAATTTTAATTTATATCGATAATTCGAAAAAATGTTTAAACAGTCTTATTTCAAACGCAAAGCCTACTTGGGCAAAGATGTTAGTGTTATATGCGGGTGGTAGTTTGAACATGTGTGAACATTGTGCACGAATCAATTATGTTATTAAGTAGTTTTTACTGATTTTTTGTAGAACTGGATGTTAAATTACAATATATTGCTATTTAACACTATTAATTTTTAACTTTTTACTTTGATAATTCCAAAAAACGTTTAAATATTTCCTCTACGCACTTTTTGCACCTTTAGTAATAACCTAATTACAAAGTGTGATACACCGTTGAAAATCTAAAGAAATACTCTTTTCAAAACTGTTAAAATCGAACACAGAGGCCATAAGTAAAAACAAAATTGATGATGGTTCTAGAAAATCGAAACGTTGTATGTAAAATCTGACTTAATAGGTGCACACTACGTAAAAAATTGCCTTAATAACGTTCTTACAGATTTTGAAAATTTTCATAAATAAATAAATTATAGGACTTTTTCGAAAATGCAGTTTTTTGGTTTTTTCAAAATATCTCAAAAACTAAAAAAGATAGAATCGCGAGCAAAACGGCGTTAAATTACAAACATAATTGTCTAAAACTTTCTCCATTTAAACGTTTTTGTAACTATCACGGTTTCCGAGATCCCAATACTGTCATAACCAATTTCGGACACACTGTATATATATAGATAAACATATATATATATATATATATATATATATATATATATATATATATATATATATATATATGTATGTATGTATGTATGTATGTATGTATGTATATCCTGATTTAACAACCTTTTTAGGACTCAAAATCTCTAAGATTGCATTATTTACAATTTGTTTAAAATTATGATAAAAAAAACCTCCAGGTAAAAATAGGGCGCAGTCTAGCCAAATAGGCTACTCTACTGAACCCCGTTTTGCTGGATATACATTTAAAATATTAATACAAACTAAACCTACAAAGCAAATAATTAGATAAAAGATAAACAGATAAGAAGAACTGAAAATAGGAATAATAGTAATTCAAATATAATTATTCTAATTTTAAATAGAGTTTTGAATATTAAAGAGATATTTTTTAAATAGAGTTTTAAATTTTATATCATTTAACGTCAGCTCAGAGGGTAATGAGTTATATAACATTATAGCATTATAAGTAAAAGATCTCTGAAACACGGCGGTCTGATGATGAGGCATCGTTAATTTATTACAAAATCTAATGTTACGTGAGCGGATATTTAAACGTAACATAAACTTATTTTTAAGGGATGAGGATAGCACAGGGTTTTTTAAAATTTTTATTAAAAAGTTGCCTAAATATAATCCATTTTAAGCAAACCTAAAGTTAAAAGTATGTGAAATATGGTCAAATTTTCTTAGGCCCCAAATGTATTTTGAACTTTTTAAATCCGATTCTTCGCTGCCTTGTCCAGGCAAGAACCATAAACAAAATCGCAATAATTAAAATTCGATAAAACTAGGGATTCGCAAAGCATTTTACGCAAGGAAAGACTAAGGACTTGACGGCTATTATACAGTACCTTTAAAGACATATATGACTTTTGAATTAATATTTTAATGTATTCCCTAAACCGTAACTCTGAATCCAATACAATTCCCAAGTTATAAGCAGACGCAACAACAAGAAGTGTAACACTGTCAAGATTAATATTAAGATTTTTGCATAAGAAATATCTGCGGCTTTTTGGACCAAAAAGTATTTAAATTGATTTTGAAGGGTTTAATTTTAAGTTGTGTTCAAAAGAAAGCTTTTTTAATATATTTACTTTTTTGCATTGTTTTAAAGATTTTAAAATATCTGAATTGTAAATAATAAAAAGAAGTGGTCCAAGATCATAATATTTTAATTTTGATAGCAAAATTTCGTGATTAATAGTATCAAGAGCTTTTGAAAAATCAAGTCAAAATATCATCGGTTAGATCAACCAATGCAACAGATCTACTAAAGTCTTTTCTAAAGCCACATTGACTTTCCGGAATTATATTATTAACAATACAGTAAATTGATTATATAAAATTTGTTCAAAAATTTTAGAAAGAAGTTGCAAAATGCTGATTATCCTGAGATCGCTAATATTGGTTGGATATTTGGTTTTAGATAAAGGCTTTCCAATAGAAATTTTCCACTGACCCGGAAAATAATTACTCTCAATACAACAATTAATAATATGCATAATGTATTTGTCTATGAAAGGACTGCACATGTTTAACATTTTAACGCTCATGCCATCAACTCCAGCAGCTTCAGTACGTATTTCGTGAATTATTCTATGAATCTCTGTAATACTAGTCATATTAAAAGAAAAATTTAATTGATTATTAAAAATATTACTTTGATAAAAATTGATTTTCAAAATGCAATCAGAAATATTTTGAAGAAATTCACCAAAATAATCACTAATCTTATTTGGATCGGATAGATTATCTGGAATACTAAAATCTTTACCAGAGCATACCTTTAATGATTTTTAAGATCTCCAGGTTAAGCAATAATCATTGGCTGAACACTAGGTGTTTTTATTTTTAAATAAGAGTATACTAAACAATGATCTGAGATATTAACCATAGCAACAGTGCCGAATTCTTTAATTAATGATTCATCAGTTACAAATATAGGATCTGAAAGAGTTACGGCAGTTCTCGATATTCTTGTTGGTTCGTTTAATATTTGTATCAAGTTGTAATTTTCAAAGAGAGGAACGAAGGGATTATCTAAGTTTAATAAATTAATATTAAAATCTCCTAAACATATTATATGTTCTACAGTACGGTAAATACTGGAAAAAATGTTGTCAAAATCATTTGCTATAGAGTTAAAGTTAGTATTTGGAGGACGATAAAAAACACAAAAAGCGTAATATTTATTTTTTAATTTGATTTTAAAAATTAAGAACTCAAGAAAGTGAGTTACATTAAATTCAAAGGACAGTAACTCTGGTGTTAAATTATTTTTAACAAAAGCTGCCACTCCTCCGCCGCTATCCAATCTATCCTTTGAAATAGCCGGTAACCCGAAATAGCAAACAGAGAAACGTCGTCACCATCAGATAGCCATGTCTCTGTTAGAAATATTAAATTAAAATTATAATCTTCAATTGCAATTTTGAACTCCAAAAAACCTGTAAAAATAGACCGAATGTTTAAGTGAGCAACTTTAAAGTTCAAACTGTTCATAAGTAAATGTACTTCTCTCTTATATCCAACACTGCCTTCCTAACAATGACAAGCACCCAACAGCTACTCCCAACAGATAAGTAAATTAGCCTAAATAAATATATATATTTATATATATATATATATATATATATATACTTTCTAACTACTTTATGAGATAATAGTCACACTTAGCCCAAGACCTCCCTATATAATAATATACTTAAAATTAAAAAGATGTGATATCTCAAAATAAATACCTATACCACTGACCACACAGGTTTTAACTGCAATGATGCACAATAAAAAAGGGTATTTTCTATAAATTCGAAATATTTTCAATCCGAAATAAATCACAAATTACAAATATTTATTATTTTCAATAAACCGTTAAAAATAAAATTTAGATAAAATAATGTTCATTCAACATTCCAAAAAAAAGCAAAGCAAAGAAAAAGAGATAGTATAACTTCCTATCGACCATCGCACAGAAACAACTACAAACTACTCCGAGTTAGATCATCATAAATTACAACACCCGAATGTTTAAGAATTTTTTTTGACGACACGACCGATCTTTTTTTAATATTCGATATAAACCGAACTAATAACGTTGACGGATTTAGCTCTTTATTTTTTTTATTGTCAATAGGAAACGCAAACTCCAGGTCATTAAGGGAACATGGTACTTTTAACCTGTCTCTAATAAAAGACACAATACAATTAGCTATGTTCTCACTCTCATCAATATTAAGCCCACAAATACGTACACAGTTGTTTTTGTTATTTTGTTTCAGGCTGTCTAGACGTTGCTGAAAACTAGCAATGGACTTTGTATTTTTGGCAACCATAACTTCAAAAAATTTTAATGATCTACACAATGATGAAAGTGTGTCATCTAACTTACTAGGCTTTGTGTCGATCTTTTCTTCCATTTGTTTGACAAAATTACAACAAACCTTTCCTTTCCTTTGAATCGGACCTACTTGAGCCTCGAGTTATGTTTTACAGCCACTGGTATAGAACAAAATGTGCGCAGTAACAAAACAGTTAAATACCTTTTCACTATAAAACAAGTGCTTGTGCAATTTTCCAACTGAAAACTATACTCCCGAATGCGCAAGAGGTACATACAAAAAAGTAACAGGAAAAATATTTTTTTTTAAATACCACTGAATTTAAACACTTTTGGGAGCTCCTAATTCGCCACTATCTACACGAACGCCATCATTTCTTCTATCTATATATATATATATATATATATATATATATATATATATATATATATATATATACTGTATGCCAAACTAGATGGTCCTTGAATGTGCGGTGTTGAATACTGGGAAATTATATCTTTGACCCTTATTTTTTTGAAGAAAGACTAACAGGTGCAGTGTATCTATAGTTTTTACAAAATGAGTTACCGCGCTTGTTTAACAATTTACTTGCTGATATTAAAAATAGTTTGTGGTATTTACACGATGGAGCTCCAATCACCAAACTGCCGCTATTCGTGACCACTTAAACCATGAATTGACGAGGTTGGGACAAATTTTTCTACGTTATTTAGTTTATTAAGTTAAAATAATAACAGCAATAGTTATAAACCGAAACAATGAATGTGTTAATAAACATATGTTTGATGAGTAGCGAGTATACTTTTGTCCAAATCATGTCTCTCTACGAATAAAAATTAAAGATTGCCGATATTATCTAGGCATTTTCCAGAAAAACTAATATACTGCCAAAACGCCTCATTTTAAGACAATGGTCGTAATTGCAAATTTGAAGAGCATGATATGCCCTACAAGATGGCATATTAATATACAGGGCGTTTCATTAAAAAAAATGGAGTTTTATTACAAAACAAGTTACTATGTTGGGATCGTCGTAAAAACACCCCGTATAAGTTGTGGCCAAATTTCTATTAGGCAATTTTGCATCATCCCTGATGTGTAAAGGACCATAGAGTATTATTTTCAAGTTTAAACAGGTAATTTTTTTAACGAAATTTTGACTACCATGTTTTTTCTGAAATTTGAAAATCTTGGCAACGCCACAACGGTGGTCAAATTAAAATAATGCACTATGCGCAGTATTTTACGCTGATTTCAGTTCTGCTCTTAAAGATATCGGTTTCTATTTAAAAAAATACACTTTTTATTGTCATGCTTTTATAGAACACCCTGTATATAAGAAAACATTTTAAGCATGTACACCTCGACAAACCTTACAACTTTCATATAAAAAAGTTTTTTTCTATTTCCCATAACAATATATTTATCGCACTAAAAAACCACCTAATATATATATATATATATATATATATATATATATATATATATATATATATATATATATAGATATATTCATATACATTGTGTCTACTCAAGTTCTCTACATATGGGATACTTTTGTATTAGCAGTTTTACGGAAAAAAGTTACTCTTTATAAAAAGTTTTGCTTTCTACCAAAATAATATTAAAATATTCAAACTTCAACTGATGTTTCAATAAAGTAATACAATATTGTGGTTGACAATGGCAGTGAAAATGCGATTATCAACAATCGATAAATAAGGAAATTTTGCTGGTATGTGGGTAGAAACAAAAGTAAGAAACTGGACTTGCCAGTAAGAAGCCAAAGTTTTACATTCCTTAAGAAGTGATTTCAGATAGGAAGTAACGAATCTAGTGCCAGATATGTTTTTTTTATTTTAAGTAAGATTTTGTATTACATTTTGCTATAATATAAAAATTAAAGGTACTTTTCTCTTGAGTCAATTTCAATTTTTTGGACCACCCTGTATATGCAATCTCAAGTTTGAATATTTTAATATTATTAAAACTACTAATAAAAAAGTTTCCCATATGTAGAAAACTTAAGTAGTCGCACTGTATATATATATATATATATATATATATATATATATATATATATATATATATATATATTTTTTTTTTATCTATTACAATTTCAATTCCTGTTATCCAAAGGTTTTAATCGTGAGAATATTTTAAGATATCATTTTATAAAAAACTTTTCTTGACTTATTATCTCTCCGGTATGAGAACTTGCTGAAAAAGTGCAAGCAGCAGTATAACCAATGTACATCTCAGATTTTGTAAAATAATGAATGACATCTGTTTAAAGGCATATGATTATAGATTTATTTTGATTTGCTAACTACGTTAATAGTACTTTATGGGAACTTAGTCTATATTTCATTGACGTTGCTTCGTATAACAGGATAGTTCATCTTTTACGTGACATGTTCAAGAAATCTCTTTTGCCTTACAGTTTTTGTCATATGCTCTATTAATTTGGGTATGTTTAATGTTTCTGATGCATATCGACAATTTACACAACAATCTTAATTACTTGGGCAGACTTTACCTCTATGTCCACCAGTGCATATTTGACAAGTTGGTTCTTCTTTATTATAATCCTTTGCAAACTTCCAGCAATTACAGCTTATAGCACTGCTTAATATTGGAACTGTCCTTACAGAAACAACTTTTCCAACCAATGTGTATTTTATCCCTTTTTTGTAAAACATTCATATGCTTTATTGTCCATTTGGAGAATAACATCCATAATTCCCTTAAATACTTGCACTATTTTTAGTACAAATATGTCAGGTTCTGTATTTATTGCACTTTATCCAAAAAAGAGTTTTCATCATCCAATTCTGTGGGATTTACATTAAATAATATTCTCGGATTTTTCTTTTGAGGTATTCTTAGCTTTTACGCAGCGTATTCTTTATACTTTCACATACATTCTGGGTACTCTTCTGACTTTCACTACATTTAATTGCTATACTTTCCTCAAGGATATACGTGACCCTTGATATTCCCATTTCCAATTTGCTTAGATTAGCATTTTCTTCAATGTTCTCTCGTGTGTATTCCCTGTTTTGTTGTCTATTGTTCTTTGGTTTCATTATGATGACTTCTTTCGTTTTTTTTTAAATTGAGGTGTTTATAACCATACTGTTCCCGTACTATATTTCTTTTTGGAGTCTTTATTTCTTCATTTAACTGTGCTGATTTTCCATTTAGACTATCTAGACAATAAAATTTCATTATACGACTATTTGATAACTGTAAATTTTCACTTCAGATACACAAGTTTTTCAGTCTTTGCAAATTGCTTTTTTACATCCATCCAATATATATTTATTTTTAAGTTTTCTCTGTTTATATATTATACAGTCCATTTTAGAGGTTAGGTTTTTCCTCACAACACATTCAATTTAAGTGTTCAAATTTACTGAATTAGTTTTAACTTCCACTGCTTTTATTTTCAATGTTTACATTAGTTTTTGGTGTCTAACTGATGTATAATGAAATAATTAAGGCCTATTAAAAATCAAGATTCACACAAAAATTTCTGCCAACACTTTTAAAATACCGTAAAACTACTAATAAAAAAGTTTCCCATATGTAGAAAACTTAAGTAGTCGCACTGTATATATATATAAATTTTTTTATCTATTACAATTTCAATTCCTGTTATCCAAAGGTTTTAATCGTGAGAATATTTTAAGATATCATTTTATAAAAAACTTTTCTTGACTTATTATCTCTCCGGTATGAGAACTTGCTGAAAAAGTGCAAGCAGCAGTATAACCAATCTACATCTCAGATTTTGTAAAATAATGAATGACATCTGTTTAAAGGCATATGATTATAGATTTATTTGATTTGCTAACTACGTTAATAGTACTTTATGGGAACTTAGTCTATATTTCATTGACGTTGCTTCGTATAACAGGATAGTTCATCTTTTACGTGACATGTTCAAGAAATCTCTTTTGCCTTACAGTTTTTGTCATATGCTCTATTAATTTGGGTATGTTTAATGTTTCTGATGCATATCGACAATTTACACAACAATCTTAATTACTTGGGCAGACTTTACCTCTATGTCCACCAGTGCATATTTGACAAGTTGGTTCTTCTTTATTATAATCCTTTGCAAACTTCCAGCAATTACAGCTTATAGCACTGCTTAATATTGGAACTGTCCTTACAGAAACAACTTTTCCAACCAATGTGTATTTTATCCCTTTTTTGTAAAACATTCATATGCTTTATTGTCCATTTGGAGAATAACATCCATAATTCCCTTAAATACTTGCACTATTTTTAGTACAAATATGTCAGGTTCTGTATTTATTGCACTTTATCCAAAAAAGAGTTTTCATCATCCAATTCTGTGGGATTTACATTAAATAATATTCTCGGATTTTTCTTTTGAGGTATTCTTAGCTTTTACGTAGCGTATTCTTTATACTTTCACATACATTCTGGGTACTCTTCTGACTTTCACTACATTTAATTGCTATACTTTCCTCAAGGATATACGTGACCCTTGATATTCCCATTTCCAATTTGCTTAGATTAGCATTTTCTTCAATGTTCTCTCGTGTGTATTCCCTGTTTTGTTGTGTATTGTTCTTTGGTTTCATTATGATGACTTCTTCTTTCGTTTTTTTTTAAATTGAGGTGTTTATAACCATACTGTTCCCGTACTATATTTCTTTTTGGAGTCTTTATTTCTTCATTTAACTGTGCTGATTTTCCATTTAGACTATCTAGACAATAAAATTTCATTATACGACTATTTGATAACTGTAAATTTTCACTTCAGATACACAAGTTTTTCAGTCTTTGCAAATTGCTTTTTTACATCCATCCAATATATATTTATTTTTAAGTTTTCTCTGTTTATATATTATACAGTCCATTTTAGAGGTTAGGTTTTTCCTCACAACACATTCAATTTAAGTGTTCAAATTTACTGAATTAGTTTTAACTTCCACTGCTTTTATTTTCAATGTTTACATTAGTTTTTGGTGTCTAACTGATGTATAATAAAATAATTAAGGCCTATTAAAAATCAAGATTCACACAAAAATTTCTGCCAACACTTTTAAAATACTAGACTATTTATTTTTATGATTAAAAACGTTTACACGAATAGTTTCGATCTATTTCAGTGTAAAAATTTCAAATTTTATAGTTATTTATAATTTATCTACAAAGTAAGGTCAGTTATGGTTAAGGTAATACCAGAGAGAGCCTCTAAGTCGAAGGAAAAGCAAACTAAATTTTGGCTCAATTCAGGAATAAGGAAATCTTGTGCGCAGAAGGGGCAACTTTTTAAGTAGAAATTAAAAAACCAGGTAACCAAACTCTTTAAACAGTGGATGTACTTTTAACTTATGGGACATAAACAGATTGTTAAGATTAAGTGGTATCGATCTAAGACAATATATGTAACCTCCAGACTGCATCAGGGAGGTCATCTCAAAAGTAATAGTCAAAATTTAACAGATAGGGAAATACTAGACAGTGTTAATCTTCATTTTTTGTTGAATGCATGTCCTGATATCACGGGGGAATAAACAGCCAGATTATAGTTTATAGATTACCAATAACAATAAATAAATCTGTTTTGTGGAAGGTAACCTTTGTTTGCAAACTTTAGAAAGGGAAGTTCTACAATAAAGGCAATCTAGTCTGCACTTTAAATGACTGAAGACCGACACACCATCACAGTTTGTCTAGACCTGTCAGAGGCTTTTGACAGTGTTAATCATGGTATTTTCTTTGAGATGCTTGAACGTTATGGAATCTCAGAGAAGTGGCGGGGAGACTCATGACATACTGTACTATGAGTGAAGTCAGAAATGGTGTGCCTAGGAGTTCATTTTGGGTTGTTGTTTATATTTGGGACCAAGTAATTATGTATGCTGATAATACATCACTGAGCATAAGTAAAAAAGTAGATGATGAAATTGTTAAGAGTTAACCTAATAGTGAATGTTGGTAAAATACAATTAATTAAATATTAGGCCAGGACAGCTGAGCCAAAAAATTTCACTATTGTAGACATATGCTTTGAAATATTTAAGGTTATATAATTTTTGGGTGTTATAGTTCAAAGACTGAACTGGAAAATTCATATTGATAGGTTAGCGAGTGAACTTTCTAGTTAGTTGTATGCACTTAAAGCTATGGTGGATGAGGTTGGTGTGGAAGCTGGGCTAAATGTTTATCATAGACAAATAATGTCAACTAGTAGATATGGTATATTTTTTGGGACAACTCGATGGATACAGGAAGAGTACAGGTACTTCAAAAGAGACTCTTGAGAGCAGTTTTTAAATGGATCAACTATATAACTGTAGGCCCATTTTAAAGGACACAAATTATTGACTGTCATAAATTTATATAACTTCGAATCAATGAAATTCATTTGTAGAATAAGTCTTTATTTGAAAATAACACACAAAAAACGACTTTTTGTTGCAAAAAACCAAATATACATTAATGGAAAAACTGCTTGTGGAGAAGGTCAAGTTAATTTTAGTTCAAAACCAATATTTTAGCTGCATTCTAAATGTAAATGTATAGCGTTCAATAATTGACATGATGTTTTTTGTTTTATTTTTAATTTATTTTTGATATATTGGGATTTAGGTTAAACTAAGCTTTTGTTTAACTTTAAAATGTGTGACACGATTCACACTCCTATTGTTGTATTTGATATATTACTTTAATTGTAATAGGAACAAATAAGCGAATATATATTTATTTACTTATTTATTACATTATTATACAACTGAAAGGGAGCAAGGGGTGGGGGGTAAAGGGGTAATGTCTATAAACCATAGGCCACTAATTACTGTTATATTATGCAACATTCTTTAGTACTAAAAAACAATTATAATTGTTTAAATCAATATTTAAACCATTATGATTTACTTACTTGATTTTATCAAATACACAAAAACCATTTGCTTTTTTTAAATTCAAAGGTCCTTGAAATTCGAGGCTTGTTATTAAATCGCATACAATTATATCTTTAAATGGGCAAATATTTATAAAGTGTCTTATTTAATTATTTTCCATATATGAAATCACCACATGTCTGAAACTGTGTGTCAAACCTTAAACCTAATGAAGTAATTTTTATGCAAATTGTGAAAGAGACTAATAGTTTTTATTCCAGTATCAAAAATATGGTGATCAGATTAGGTGTATTTAATCCAGATGGGTTATACAGTGCAGCTTGAATTTGGAAGTGTCTCTATTGATTCTTAGTATTCCCGTGGTAAAATAATAGCCTTTAGCTCAAGGTTATTCCTCATACAAAATTAGTAATTAAACAGTGAACAAATTATTGCCATTATTTTCTTAATTTCAATATGTATTTGTCCATAATGATATATGTATTGCTCTTAAGAACATTTTTTTCACCCATTTCCCGTTGTTTGCTTTTACTTTGTGTTTCTGACCCAAAAAATTAATCCTGTTTAATGAGCACTCTTCTATTTTAGGAATACCGACTGCAGAAAAATTTAGCTTCTGTTTACACACGTTGCTGTGTGATATTGCAGTGAGATGTGAAGATTATAGAAAAGAAATTATTGATACACAGGTAGACTGCATGGTTACCTTGACAAATAACTTAATCAAAATGCAAGATACCAATAACTTCAATAGCAGTTCAAAGCTATTTTTATGTAAAACTACCTTACCAGTACTTATAGGACTTGCTAGAGCTATGGGAAGATTTTGTTTCAATGATCCACCCTTGATTTGTAGACTTTTTCCAAAACCTGAACCACCATTGAGTCGTACAACTGTTAACAAAAATCCGTCTAATAGGGGCTTCAGTACTTTTAGGAGTATAATTCCAAGGAGTTTATCTGGAAATTTGACAGCACCATTTGATATTTTAGCTATAACACAGGTAGGTAAGAAGGCAACTGCACAAATACATGTTGAATCATTAAGATTATCAGTTCATCTGATCCACATATATAATACACATAATTTTCATGATGTAAATTATTAAATATAGACTTAGATTATAAGTGGAGGTAAAAGTCAATTCAATTAATTAAGGCATCTGTCTTTGACATGTAAAATTGTTATAAGAAACCCAAAAAGTAGTGTAAGAGTGAGCAGGGGATGTTCGACCTTAAAAGTTGCCTCTATAAAAAGGCTTGGTTAGTATAGAAAACCACATATTCAAACGCGAATCATTTGCAGTGGGAACTCGCTCATAAATAGAAATATCAAATGACATAGTGTATACTGAAAGTGCTTTAAGGTACACTAGATTCGTTTTTTGACTTTCAAAACCACTATTACATTTTTAATAATGAATATTTCAAAGCAAACATTTGTTGAAATTAATAAATCACTTATGAACATGTTGAGTTTGTTGAGCGGAGAGTGGTAACATCATTGACGGTGGGATAAATGTATATTATTAAGAAGTTAATGACAAGACGTTTAGGGGAACTATTCTAGTAACATTAATCAGTACCTATTGTACGTGAGTTATTTTTTTTTCTTTATTTAGAAGTGGATCAATATTCGTTAATAATTATTTCCAGTTATTTTCGGAGATATCTAGTTTCTTAAGGTTTATTTAGTCTGTAATAACTAAAAAATAAAAATCATTATTTTTATAATTATAAAACAAATTTGAACATAACTAGGGCATATTATGTAAGAGGGTATTAATAGTGAAAGGAATTAATATATGTTTTTGTTTTTCCTTTTTTTTGCTTATTTCCTGGACTTTTTATTTGGGATCAACTTGTTTCATAAGCACACTACACTGTTTCTGCAATTTTTTTTTGAAATTAATATTTGCCTTTCATTATACTAAATTAAGAAAATACGTTACTTATTTATTATTAATTGCCAATAATGTTTAGGGTGGCAATTTTATCTTTTTTTAATTTTGGGAATTTTAATTTTCTGAAACTTTCATGAATATAATTTAATTTATAATTAGAGCGCAATATCATTGTATTTGGTAATGCAGGGGAATGTAGAGAGAATCCATGCTTGTTTTTTCTCTCCTTTTTTCTGTTTTGCTTTGTTCTTACATGGAGACATGAAGAACGGAATTAAAGTGCCTATATATTTAAATCTATTTTGGTAGCGGAATGCAGTGACTTTTTTAGGACTAGTTCAAGGTTTTCTTTTTATTGGGAAATGTACAAGTTAATTCTTATGGTATTTGAATGCATTATACTTGGGAATTTATTTTTAATGTTTTCTATAGTTTAAGAGAAAATAAACTGTTTAGTTCCTAGTAATTTCGTAACGGTTACTTTTAAGTTCCAATGATAGTGTTTACAATAATCCGTTGAGATATAAAAATATCTAAACCAACCATAGTAAATTTATCTGCACATAAATTACATCCAATTATAGTGGAAATATATTGTGACCAGGTAGGTCTTTTTCTATGTCACCTTTTCTCTTTTTTTTCTTGCTTCTTTATTTTTCAGTGTACAAAACTATTATTTAACTTTAGCTTAACTGTACTAGAGGTGTTTTCTTTTTTTTCTTCTCTACTCCTCCTATTTTTCAAGGTTGTTGGGGCCCTTTTGGTATCTCATAATGAATTTTAAGCTTACGCAAATTAACGCTCGTTCATTGGCTGCTCATTTTAATGAATTTAAATACGAATTTGGCGATAAAGGCTTTGACATTGTGGCTATTACGGAAAGCTGGCTGAACTCAGAAATTTCGACAGATATGATTAGCCTACAAGGATACTCGTTGGTAAGAAATGACCGCAGGGATCGTCGTGGGGGTGGTGTCGCGATGTATATTAAAAGTGGGTTGAAACATGAGGTGATTCTCTCTGAAAGATATGATTTTTTAGAAAGCATTTGGATTAAATTACACTTTAAAAAAGAAACTATTATAGTAGGTGTGATATATAGACCCCCAAACACTAATGGGTCCTTATTTATAAATACATTTGAAGATACATTGGCTAATATATTTTCTTCCTATGATACTATATTTTGTCTTGGAGATTTTAACATTGACATTTTAAAATACGACAATGTTTTAACAACCCAACTTCTATCAGTGGTAGAACCTTTCAATATGGAGCAAATAGTCACTGATCCTACCAGAATCTCAGGTTCAAGTTTCTCTTTAATAGATTTGATCTTTACCAACTCTGATAAAGTTATTAACAAAGGTGTTGCTTTTTCAAATTTTTCTGATCACTGTTCCACTTTTTGCGAGATAGAATATGTTGTGGACCCTAAAGTAGCCCCAACAATAACTTATAGAGCACTAAAAAATATAAATTTGCCTTTATTTGAAAGAGACCTTCAATTAATTCCTTTTGATAATATATATAGTATTGAAAATATAGATGAGAAAATATTTTTTTAAATACTAGCATACTGGCACTTTTCGATTGCCATGCTCCAATTAAACAGTGTACTAAACGAAATAAGACATTGCAACCATGGATTACAGATAATATAAAGCGAATGCAAAATTTAAGAGATAAGGCTCTTAGAAACTTTAAAAATACCAAAGACCCGGTTAAATGGAATTATTACAAACAGTTAAGAAACTTAACAACTGCGGCAATACGAAACGAAAAAAAATCTTATTATAGATATAAATTTCAAAATTCCACGATGAAAGAAAAATGGCGGGAATTAAATAAACTTACACCATCTAAAACTAAGGCTATTCCTGATGAATTTAAAGATGTGAATAAATTTAACAATTTTTATATAGACTCAACTAAATCTCTTTCTATTCCTAAAAATGAATTAATAAACTTTTACTCTAATAATACTATAGATAATATTCATACTCTTTTAAAGTTTACCACTGTTAGCAATCAGGATGTTATCGAAATTATTAATAAAATAAATAGCAAAGCTTTTGGCTCAGATCTTCTAAATATAACTCTTATCTTCTTGTGCTGCCCGCGTATTATTGATTATATAACACATATAATAAACGAATGTATTACACATAACTATTTTCCTTTTAGTTGGAAGGAAGCTATAGTTATACCGTTAGCAAAAGTTAATGATCCCAAAAACATGAGTCAATTTAGGTCGATTAGTTTGTTACCGACGTTTTCCAAAATTTTAGAAAGAGCAATAGAGATGCAAATTAAAACCCATTTAACAAGTTATAATATATTACCTATAAAGCAATCTGGATTTCGTTCAGGATACAGTTGTTCGACTGCAATGGCCGATGTGACAGATGATATTTTTTGCGCTCGCGATAATAATCAAATAACTGCCTTGGTTCTGTTGGATTTTACAAAAGCCTTTGATTTTGTAAATCACAGTATCTTGATTTCTATATTAAACTATATAGGGTTTTCTAACAATGCGTCAACCTTAATAAAATCATTTCTTACTGATCGTTCACAGCGAGTCAAAATTGAAAATAAGGTTTCCGATTCACTTAATATAACAACTGGGGTTCCCCAGGGGAGCATACTTGGCCCAATATTATTTAGTATTTATACTAGCAATTTTCAAAGAAAGTTTGAATTCTGTAACTATCATATATACGCTGACGATACTCAGTTGTATTATTCATTTCTTCCATCTGAATGTATTGACGCCAAAAATAAAATAAACTCCGACTTAAATTCACTATTTCAGACATCTGCTGATCATATGCTAAAATTAAATCCAAATAAGTCTGTAGTAATGTTGTTTGGCAACAAAAATGTTATTAATAATATAAACAAATTAATGGATCTGTCAATTAACAATCCTATTGTGGAAAATGCCAAAAGCCTAGGATTAACTCTTGATTCCCAGCTTCGTTTTAAGAATCACGTATCTTCAACACTCAAAAAAGCATATTGTGGATTAAAACATTATATATGCATAGACATTATCTTGATCAAAATATTAAAAAAGATTTATGTAATTCACTTATCCTGTCGCACTTTAATCACTGTGATAATGTGTATGGTCCGTGCTTGGATAGTCACGATTTGCATAGAGTGCAAAAGATTCAGAACTGTTGTATCCGACTAATTTTTGGTATCAGAAGAAGCAACCGAGTATCCCACAAACTTAAAGTACTTTCATGGCTTAATATGAGTAATAGAAGGAAACTACATGCAACATGTATTTCAAAATTTTAAAAAGTCGTGTACCAGTATATTTGTATAATAAAATAAAATTCCGAACAGATGTCCACCATTTAAATCTACGTAGAAATACTTTAACTATCCCTAGACATAAACATGAGTTTGCTGCTTTTCTTATGATATAGCCCTGTGTATCAACGCTTTACCCATTGAATTATCACAAACTACACTCTCAATACAATCCTTTAAACATAAACTGACGAAATATTTACTTTCTAAGCAATGAACGTATACAGTACATGTAGAGCCTTCATCAGCCTTTGTTCTTTCTTTCTAAATCTTTAGTTTCATTTTCCTCTTTTCGCACTTTCATTTTCCTCTTGTCGCACTATCTTTTTTTCTCTTTATTTCTTCCGCTTTTCCGTTTATTTTCTTCTAACACCTTTGTTTTACTTATGATATATTTTATTTACTACTCAAGACGTTTTCTGCTAATGGTATTTTTAGTGACATATCTATTCTTGTTTTTATATATGTTGTTATATCTGATAATATGCTGTTTTTAAGTGACGCCACTCTGAATATTTTTGGCAGTAACAGTTTTATCTTTGCCATGCATAAGTAGGACATTAAGATATGTGGCAGCATTGTAAGAACAGAATCTGCCTTTTGCGCAGAAGTCTGAAATGCTAGCCTTTATTCACTATGTTTTTTTTTACATTATTACATTAAATACAGCAATTATGTATTTATTTTTTTTAGTGAATAATAAACGATTATTATTATTATTAATGATAAAACACATAATCAAACTTTTTAATCTTTTTTACCAAAACGCGTTATTGAAGCTCTTCCAGTGGACACAATCAGAGAATAAATTCAATTTGACTTTTTTAGGACAGAGCTCGCGAGTGTTTAGACACAAAATCCGAAATAATAGAAGTCACACATGTATGAAACATATGATTCCCACATAAGTATCTTGAGCTATGATAATCAGTTGCCATACGTCCGATATTTGGCAATACAGCTAACAATAAATTATCTGTAGGAGCACATATTTGTGAAAAGTATGTATATAGATGTATTATCCTTTAATACGTCCTCTGGATTCCAAGTGGTATGTTGGTGGATTTTTTTTACGATTTTACTCAGTTTCATCGGTCATGAGGGTGTATAGCCTTTATCAAAGATGCTTATTTGCTTATACGAACTACATCACCAAAACGAAATTTATACTTCTTTTATATCACTTTCTTCTAAGGTTTATTGGTTTTATTCCAGTAGTATGATACTTCGTATTGTTATATGCGTATGACACGTTTAACTATCGCTTTTTTTTTTGGTGCTTCACCTCGGATAATGCTTAATGTTGTATTCCTAGACAAGATTTTGGAATGTGCTGTTGAAAATTCTTTGCCTTGGTCGCTTTGCAGCAGATTTACTGGCTTATATCCAGCTTCATCAATAATATCTTTCATTGTTTTAGTGATTACAACAAAAGTCTTGTTTCTAATTGTCCTTGTATATACAAATGTGGAGTAACAATGTATCTACGCTACGTTATAACGTTTACCATGGTTTTCATTTGCATTTCGGCCAAGTCTATTTGCCACAAGTCTTTGTACCCTTTAATGATAGTGTGCCTTCTAGGCAAGTTTTTCTCGCAGACCTTCGAAGTTCATTGACTATTTTTATTTCTTCAGTGGTAGGATTCATAGTTTCCACTCACGTCTCTTGAGATACTGATCAAATTAGGTGGCTACTTAATAAATTATACCTTTCTCAATGAAGTTCTCCGATAATAGAAATTTCATTATGACTAGATATCTTTGAACTCCACAGCAATTGTAGCCGTTCCACTAACTACGGTTTACTCCAATAGACATAGTCAAATTTTTTGATAAAACGCACTTTTTTAATGGTAAGAGAACTTTTGCATATCAATTTTTCCGGCAATCACAGTTCCCAATCGATTCCCTGTCATTAACGATTTTATAATACTTATTTTTTTTCCACCTGTTTTCTGTACTCCTCGCTTCTTGTATGACCATTGTTTGCTGCAATTTTCAACTGTAACATATTTTTATAGGTTTCAATCAGTTCGGGAGTCATCTCGTTAATATGATCTAACACCAGCGAATTTTTTAAGAATATTAAGTATTAAAGTTCAATTTCCATATTCCCTTCAAGTGTTGCAATATTCTTAGCTTGGTTCTTTCACTTCACATATACTTTTTATTTACGTTTGTATCATAACTTTCCCCTAAAACTTAATCCGATTAAATATAGATGAATTATAATATTAAGTGTTAGTTGATATCGTTGATTTGTTGGAGGGAGAAGGTGTTGCATACATTTCTTCAAACGTCTCGTTTTTTGCGGTGCCCAACGATGTTTCAGGAGTATACATGTATCGTTTTGCGGCTGATGTGGAAGTTTCCAGCGGAAACCCCACTCAGATGCGCATGCTTGATGTATCTAATGGCTCTATGGACGTGTTGACTTTGAGATTGTGTTTGTATTTGCTAACGACACTTTTGTGTTATTACATTGGATATAGAATATATCTTGTGTATGAGTATAGTAAGGTGATGTTACCAGAGTATCACACAACTGTCAAATGGGCACTCACTGATCTTACTATGCATATGTAATAGTTATCGAAACCCTTGCGATAGCTTTCCGAATTTAAATCGTCATCTTTATCAATAACTAGAAATCTGTACTTGTAATTCCAACGTTTAGCGCACATTTTTTGAATCATGATCAGGACAAATATGGCGAAAACTCATTTCGTCTTGTGTAAACATTATAATTAAATTAACATTATCACGTACTAATTGCTTGGGGACTAGGTTTGCGCTAGGTAAAAACTATCTACATTTTTATGTCGTCTCATACTGAAATATGATCGAACATGGAGTTTGGCTTGGCATCGTAGGGTTCCACAATATCTGTTGTATCAGTAACAATTAAGACCTTTAATTGGTGTGAAAATTTTGCTGATATATTATTCGTATCTGGGTTAACACAGCTACTATTAGCGTCTTACATTCTTCCCTCTATGCCCGGATCCAACCTTTTCATCAAAATTATCGATTTCTAGTCCTGGTTTTACAATATGCATTTTTGCAAAACAATTATATTTTATATAATATAACACTTGGCTTTAATATTGATTCAAATGCGGCCCGCCAAACTGCGTGAAAGAATATCCAAGTTTCCTTTTGGATCTGCATTACGACGACCCATGCGAGCTGAATTAGCTAAAGCTGGTGGGAAGAAATTTGCTGAAAAAGACATTTAATATGTCTAGATTAGCATGGATCGGGATAGTTATAAAAAGATGGTATCATCGCTGAAAGCCTACTATACGTGACGGTAGTTTATTAAAGATGACTAAAGTGTTAGAAAACATGATTTTTTGTTCCACAAGTGAAATCGCGCTTGTTTTGGGATAATTTACCAGCATACATGAAATGCGTCATCGATGTATTGAAGTAGCATTATGGTACGCAAAATCATAATGGCAATAATTTAGACAAAGACGAGGGTGATAGACCAGCACCTAGGAGAGTGTTTGTTGCTACTATAAAATAAGCTATGTAAAAATTACAGAAAAAAAATTGATTTAAAAATTATCAGTTATTTCGTACACATTAACTCTAACAGAACGCTCAAGCATGGTAAGTTCAGAATTTTACCCGTTATTAGAATTGTGTACTATAAATAAATACGGGCCTGCTCGTGTAGTATTTTGTCCGTATATAAATGTTAATTGTAATATTATCTCTGAAGCATACCTTAACTCACAAGAATGTCATATTTTATTTGAATTCGATATTGATGTTGAACCGGGATATAAAATATCAAAAGAACCTGCAAACCTTACTCATTCACCATTAAATCCTGAAAGATGTCAGTTCAGTGACTAGTGATGAATTTTTAAACCAATTTACACAGCAATAAAAGGCCTTGGTTATTAAACTTTTAGTAATACAACAAATATTGAGGAACCATCCAATGCCAAGCTAAACTTCATTTTCATATTTGATGACGTAATGTATGCAAAACAGGAGATATGATCATATTTTTTAATTATAAACAAGACAAACTGATTTTACATATATGTACAAGCATTCGCTGGATACCACCCCAAAAAAACGAAACGTTTGATAGAATCGATGCAACACCTTCTCCCTTCAACAAATTTACGATATCAACTAACACCTTAAGAGATCTTTCATCTCCAGATATTATAATTCATTCATATTTAGCCGCATTATGGGATATGTTATGATACAAAAGTAAATAAAAATAAATGGGTAATATGGAAATACACTTTCCTTCTGGTAAAATAACACTATGACACCAACCTAAAAATATTTCTGCATTTGAAGCGAATGCAGAACTTTACGACTTAATATTCGCAAAAAATCCACTGGCAATAGATCATCTGGACTAGATGACTCCTGAACTAACAGAAACCTATAAAAATATGTTACAATTAACAAATGCAACATACAATGGCTATGTTTTATCGAAAAATCTTGACTATGTGTATGGGAATAAACCTAAGGAGTTAGTGGAAAGAATACAATTGCTGTGGAGTTGAAAGGCTGGTCTAATTAAATGTGAAGTATCGAAGAACTTTGTGAGGAAGGTATAATTTATTAAGTAAAGTATTCACCTAATTTGTGCAATATCTCAATAGATATGAGTTCAAACTGTGAATCCTAGCATTGAAAAAATAAAAATTATCAATGAACTTCATAGGTTTACTAGAAGACAAACTATCATTCAAGGGTACGAAGACTTGTGGCAAACAGACTTGGCCGAAATGCAACACTACGCAAATGAAAACGATGGTCCAAATTTGTCTATAATAGGATAATTAGAAACAAGACTGGTGTTGAAGTCACTAAACCTATGAAAGACGTTATTGAATAAGCTGGATATAAGCCAATAAATCTGCAAAGTGGCCAAGGCAAATAATTATTTGAAAACTTATTAATTATTTGATAACCCATTCCAAAATCTTGTCACGGAATACAACATTAATCATTATTCGACGTACAGCACAAAAAAGCAGCGATAGTTGGACGAGCCATACATATGTTGAAAAAATATGTGTATAAGGAGTTTTTAGCTAGAGGTTCCTATAATTGCATACAACTTTTGCCTTCGATAACGAAAATCTGTAACAATTCGAAACATCGTACTGTTGGTTTGAAACCAATAAACGTTAATTCCACCATGCGAATTAATTATTAATGCTCAAAAAATAAAAGTCGTTCCCAAAGAGTTAAAACTTCGTTTGGGTTGTAGTTCATATAAGCAAATACAAACGCTTCTTTGGTTGACGGAACAGTTTAAAAGTTATTTTTCCATCCACCAACGAACCTCTTGAAATCCACACAAGGCCAGCATATTAAAGTATGCTTTTATGAAGTTGAGCTGCAAAAAATAGTCCAAATATTTATTTAGTGAAAAAAGTACCGCCGGCATAAGAAGAATAATATTAATCAATTATTTGTAAAATGGTTAGAAATTTTAAATCAATTTAATTCATGGATTGATGAATCTGATATTGTTTAAAATATTATATTTTGTAATCTTGGCTAATGTAATTGTAAACTAGGCTTATAGGTTAAAAACATAGTTCTTTATCATCTTCGCCATTATCATCGGGAGAGGTCTTTATTTATGGCTAGGAATACAAAATCTTTCAAGTGTAAGTATGGTAAATTTATGAATGATTCTATCTATCTACAAACTCAGTAGGCCAATTCTTCTTCATAATATGTTGCAACATATTAGTGCTTCTGCAGATTGTACGTTTAGTTGGTGTATTTTATTAAAATATACGCCTTTATAGCAGTTAAAACACTAGCCATTTTAAACTTTTACTCTTGTTGCTTATGCTCAGCTACTGCGTCAACGCCCAAACCTTCATATAATCGATATTTCTCAACAATGATGATTTGGAAAAGGTGGAATTTTGATTAAAAAATCCTTTAAATTTTCTTCAAATATTTTTGAATAAAATGTGTCCAAGGTAATACATCCATATACTTACTGTTCACAAATATGTGCTACAGAAAAAAATTGTTCCTATTTCACAAATCCTCCAAGGTTTTGAAAATCAAAAAGCGAATACAATATACCTTAAATATCCAGAATACACCACACAATATTTCTATTTATCAGGGTGTTCTCACTACAAGTTTGAATATGTGGTTTACTACTAATCAAGCCTTTTTATAAAGGTAACTTTCAAGGTCGAACCCCTCCTATCCACATACATAACAAACGTGTCACTTAATAACAAACATATCCCACCATAGTTTGATTGTTTGTTTCATTATAACAATTTTTTTCAGGGATACGACGCACCCGATATAGCTTATAATTCGAACTCACTTAAAAGAGGATCAATGATTAACCACAATTTCAGTGCTTACAATCCGACAACATATTTTTTTGCCAAATTCGGATCTTGCTTTAACCAGTTTCCGCAGCTCAGAATCAGCGATCCCAATGACAAAAAAGCCTTAATTATTTTCTCTCAGAAACACTTAGCTACCGTTTTAGCCTTGAGCAAAAAGCTGCTTACCAAAGAAATGTTAACAGTCATTGATGAACAATCTATGGAAATTTATTTAACTGGAAAAATTCAGATATTTCCCTATAAAACCTTCTCAGAAACTATTAATTTAGTTATGGTTACTTTAATGAGAGAGTTGCTGCAGCCCCAGTATAATTTGCCTGTACCCTTTACGAAAGATGTTCAAGAATTTGTTAAAGGTAAGTGGAATATTTATGTAAAATAACATATTTATTTATTCATTAAGCGGGACATGCCCAATAGTATAAAATAAGAAACATACTAATTCTTATATAATTGATAAAAAATTGCACTAGATTATTAGGAGTTAAAATGTAAAAAAAGTAGATAAGAGAAATATAAAGGAAATATAAGATATAACAATAATAAAAAGCAGATTTAATTGACTAGATAATGGTTGAATTCATCTGCGGAGTTGTAAAAATATTAATTGCTATGGTGATGCTCTAACGAAAACATGTTATTCAAAATGTTGTTTTCTCGGTTAACAGTGGCAAATGTTAACCAGTTAACAGTAACCTTTGACAGCACTACAATGGAATAAACTCATGCAGGGTTGAATTATTTGCAACTGGGGCGATAAAGACGTAAACTGTTTGTCACGCTTTTTCGAAACAACCTGTTTAAATAAAAAAAATAATGCTAAAAGTTACATGGGAGTAACTGAACTACCATACACCAAAAGGGAGCAGTGCGGGGGGGAGGGAGGAGCACTGATGGTAGAGAGCTCGGCGATATTGTGTATTGTTAGTTAGTTGTTAGTTGTAGCTATCACTTATTTTCTGGTCTTGTATCTGGAGCCCTTTGTCAAAAAACTGCGGAGGTGGGGGGGGGGTCAAAATTGCTACATGACAATACTAACTTTTGCATTTACCCTTGGCTTATTTTGGTCTGAGTATTTACAGTTTTACTGTACTTCATTGAACAAGAATGTTAAAAGAGGGGGTCACTTCATAGTCAATAACCCTGTACAAACCTAGTACTATGTTGATCTTAATTCTGCTCGTGGGAGAAGCTTTCTCATATACCCACTTCGAAATCACATGCGTAATCGTTGCGTGCGCTATGCCTAATGTTGGTTGAGGTCCATGAATATGTTATCTGCTTCTTTCTTTGCCATGAAGATCCTGATATTCAGATTAGGGTAATTTTATTATTGAGTATAAGAGAATATTTGTATCGTTCGACGTTCTTGTAACATCCATTTAAACAATTTGATGCATATACTTCTACTTGGAAGTATTACACTCACTGAAAGTGCAATTTTCATCTTAGTCCTTTACCAGTTTTCAATAGGCCCATGAATAGCAAAATATTTACTTTATATCCTTCAACCGGCGTTTTTTTTTCGGTTTTCTAATACCTTTTTTTTGTGGTTCTTTCTACAATTCTTCTTGTCTGTATATTTGAATCTTCTCTTTTTTCAATTACTAATTCCTAACAGGATTCATGCCATTTTTTACATAGTCGATCACAACATAAGAATTATAGATTTGACTTTTAGTGGATCAGCTTTTAAAAACGGTTTAGCTTTGTCCAGTATCTTGTGACAGCTGTCCTATTTTCTTTCACTTACTTTATTTTCCCTTGGTATACCTTTTATTCCCCTAGGTGTACCTTTTATCGCCCTTGGTGTACCTTTTACCTCACGATTATTTCATTACTTATTGTTAACGACGTTTGTTCATTGTAAAACTCTAGTCTAGCTCCTATATCATATTTTCTAGTTTCTCTATCATTATCATCAGTATTTTTCATCCACTGCTGGCTATCAGCCCGCCTATCTGTCTCATATTCCCATGCTGTATGTGTTAGGCGTTTCTTTACATAGGTATATGGGATTTATTTATCGTCAGATTCGAACGACACTATTTGAGAGGTAGTTTTAGCGTATTACTGTTGGAGCGCTATTACGTTTTTATATTTGACAAAATTTGCTTCAACTTGGGAACGATCTAGGGTCCTTGAACTCCAAAGGCAGACACACAACCGTTGGCGCCCACGCTGGCAATTTACTCTATATCGTCTTTATTTGTCTAACGTAAAGTATAATTAATCGATCAAACGAACTCACCTGTGAAGTTCGATCGTAATTATACGAGTGTCCAGTCCGAAGATATCACTTAGAATCACTGTGTAGTCCGCTCCTGGATACTAGCCACGCACCATGTTTAAAGTAAAAATTCCCCTGCCTCTACTCTATCCTTGCCCGCTGGTTCATTCCTTAAAGGTACCTATGCTCCCAACTATCGGCATATTAGGTGTGGGTGGGAGGGTTTGTGATATCTTCGGACTGGACACTCGTATAATTACGATCGAACTTCACAGGTGAGTTCGTTTGATCGATTAATTATACTTCGTGTCCAGTCCGAAGATATCACTGAGAATCACTGTGTAGATGTTTAAAGTAGAATGACGATGTTGCGAGCAGGATAATATATTTTATAAAATATAATGTTTATCAGTTCAAAATATAAGCCAATTTTCTTGAAATTTATTGAGGAAACATCAAAATTTAAAAACAAACCGCAGAACAAGTTAAAACAACCTATATAATATGATGATAATATAAGTTTATGCAATCTAATTCTACTAAATTTAGTTAAAACATAATACGATGATAATATAAGCAGGTTATCAATTTTATTTTATTAAACTTATATCTAAAATAGCCTTGGCATATGTGTTGTTTAGTCTTAAAGGTTTGTTGTAAAATTTTGCGAAAGTTGAATCTTGCGACCAACCTGCAGTCTTACAGATTATATCGACCGGAATTCCTCTGCGGATGTAGAAGCATGCTTGACTGAATGCGGTTTGAAGTGTTGTGTGTCAATTCCTGCAGATGTAAGCATCTGTTTGACCCATCTACATATGGTAAGAAACTAAAAATCGTGTTCGGGTTTTCTTATTGGTCGGGTTCTATTAATATATTCTTTGATTATATTAAAAACGCATAAAGATGGTTTTTCTTGGAACTTAGGTATATGTAAGATGGCTTTCCGATACGGGTGGTCTTGATTGGGCCAGAAATATTGATAATAGCTTCAGTTTCATTAATTCTTATATTGGATATTCGGATGAGAGATATGGTTTGTAGTCTTTCCCCGGTTACTATGGCCAACAATGTTGCCAACTTTTGAGACAATGTTGCCAAATTAAGAGGTGAAGTTAATTTCTCAATATGTTGCAGAAGTGTCAACGGATCCCAGGTACTATTGTATTTTGGCCGGGATGGACGCAATCGTGACAAGCCTTTTTTAAACCTTTTGATAATCGGATTTGATCCTATATCAACTGAACATATTAAGGAAAGGGCTGATGTATGGGAATTAAACGTCCCGTATTTTGAGTCCTGGTTATTGGCCAAAGACTGGAGAAATGATAAGACATTGTTTATTGTAGGTTGAAAAATTTCGATTTTGTTTTCCAAGCAATAATTCCACCACAACCGGTAAGTTCCATTATACTGACTTAAGGTTGATGTGGTTATCGAAGAAGTAATTGTAGCTATGGCGGTTTCTGGGACGTCTTTATTCAGAAAAGCTTGCCGGATAATTTCGCTCCAACCAGGGTAATGCTTTCTGCTAGAGGGTGTTTCCTAAAAAACGGAGAATGAAGTAAATTAGGGGATGGTGATAGGTGTATTTCTCTTCCGACAATTAGCTTTCGGAAAATTGGGTACTATGGTTGAGATGGCCACCAGGGCACTATAATAATGCCTTCAGCCTTATCCTGGATGATTTTTCGAAGACTGCGGAGAATTAATGTAAACGGAGGGAAGGCATAAAAATAATAGTTTTCCCAGTTAACCGTGAAAGCGTCAACAGCAAAAGATCCTGGATCTTTATGCCAAGATACGTACTTTTTACATTTTTTGTTATTTTGTGAAGCGAATAGGTCTATTTCTGGTTTCCCGAATACTTTTTCGATCTTGCGAAAGCCTTCCTGAGACAAAGACCATTCAGTTTCCGTGTCAAAACGTCGCGATTCTTGGTCGGCTAGGAAATTATTTTTTGAACTGATTTATGATGCATAGAGCCATAAGTTTCTATTTTCGGCCCACTGGCATATGTCCCTAGATAGTGAGCATAATTTGGGAAATTGAATACTACCCATTCTATTTATGTACGATATAGCAGTGGTGTTATCACAGCGTAGTAATATATTACAATCTCGTAGGTCGCGTGCATAACACAAAATTCCGTAAAAAATTGCTTGTAGCTCAAGAAAATTTATATGTTGCAATTTTTGGGAATCAGACAATTGGCCACAAGCACCCCAGTCAGTTAGCGAGGCATCGGTAAAAATTTCAAAAGTGTCGTTTCTTACGTCGTTATAGGTATTGTGAATATTTAAATACGACTAAGATATATCAGCCTTAAGATATTAAGGGATTGACATTTTTGCGTTAAAGTTCATATTATTTTCGTGAAGTGCTTGAAATTTTTCTCTTTCTAATGCTTTAGTGTAGAGAAACCCGTACTTCACGGCAGTACAGGACGAAATCAGGATTCCTATGAATCTGGCAAAATCACGAATTTTGCATTCGTCTTTATTTTTAAAATAAGCTGCTAATCTGATTATATTATTCCTTTTTTCTTGTGGAAGTTCTATTTTGAGATGAGCGCTATCTATCATAAATCCTAGAAATTTTTTATGCATATAGGTATAAGATGACTTTTCTGCACGTTGATGACAAATCCTAATGGCTTTAAAAGCGTTTTTATTGTACTCGTATTTAAAAGACAATTGTCATAAGAATCTCCATATACTAAAAAATCATCCAAATAGTTAACCAGTGAAATATTTAATGAACGCAAATAAGAGACAACCGGTTTTAAAAGTTTAGTAAAGCAATATGGAGCAGAACTTAGGCCAAAAGGTAGGCAAGTGAACTGATAGATATCGCTTGTAAATTCAAAACTAAGATCCTTGTGATAATCAAAGTCTACAGGAATCAGGAAATAAGCTTCCTTAAGGTCAATTATTGTCATATATATATTTTTATGAGTAAGTTTTATAGCGGCACGCAGGTCCTCCATTTTAAAATGAGGAGACTACGAATTCGTTAAGTTGTTAAGTTGTTATAGGTGAAATATATCTATTAGTATTAGCTTTACATTTAACTATGGCTCCCAGACTTAATCATTCATTCAGGTATCATCTAACTGATGCTTATATATACCGACAACATGTGTCGTCAGTGGAGGCATGGATTTAAAGGGGATTTTATACCCTCTAATCCAGGATAAGACTGTTTCATTCGAAGTAATATTTGCCCAAGCATCAACAAAATATTTTAAACGACCAGCAAATGTCGAAGTACTTACCTCTAATGTCTCTTTGGTTGGTAATGTTGCTTGTTTTGTTTGGAGGGGTAGTGCCCTTTGTACTGCCTCACCTCCCTCTTGTAGTGAGCTGGGCGATATCTGTTTAAAGAACTTCCACTTTTATTTGACTTGTTTCCCTCCCTTTTTTCAGAGACGGACCTGTAGTCTAAATGGATTGAGATGGGGATGTCGTCATCAAAGCGCTGACTACAGGTGAACGCAAGTCCTTACCTGCTTTTTGCAGCAATATTATATTTTTTGCTCGTTCCCCAAGGTCTGGGCCAAATAAATATTCTCCTGGGACTGTATTAACTGGACCAATTAGGTATTTTCTCATTGTTGAGATTTCGTTGTACAAGCCCGCAAAAATGCGGCCTGAATCGGTCAAATGACGTAAAACTTTTTCTTTTATCGATTTTGGAATGTTCTGTTCGCCTTCTAAAATCTCGGTTATTGCCTTGCCTAGGGCGCTTAATCCGCTGCCAATATTCGATTGATAACTCGAGTGAGTCGAATCTCTGGTAGTATGAGGCACTGCCATAATAGATTTTACTTCCGGGTTTAGTGGGGGCTATTAGTAAGCTAAAATTGCTAGGCGCCTTATGTTTGCCCAAAAGTTCTGTCATTTCATCTTTTGGTAGACCATGCGACAAAATATATGCCCACCTGGAGGCTAGTGCCTCATGAATTTTAAAATCCGGTACTTTTGATTTGTCCGGATCTTCGTCTAGAATTTCCAGTTTGTCCTCTGACAGGTCATTTCCCTCATGGATAATCAAGACGTCTTCTGCATCTTTATTTGTATGCATATCAGTCCCTGAATCCGCCTCTGTTTTAGTGTAGAACTCCGACCCGCACGGGGAACGGTCGTTCATGCTACGTCGGCGCTCCTCCTGAACCCGCTGCCCCCGGCAAACGACTACTGGAGTCAAACTACGCCCACTTTCTCCCAGCTGATCCGCCACGCGCGGTGAGCGATCTCGACTGTACGGAGAGTTAAGGGGAGACTAATTATTACCTGATCGGGTGGTTGAATTGCTTTGCGAGCGATTTCTGTGCCGTTCATGTCTCGATGTTGACCTTGGCCTATGTGGAGACGGTGATTTGTCTCTTTTTATTCGTTTTAGAATCCGTTCTAAGAGCTCTAATCTTTTTCGCAAAGATTCGTGGTTGTCAGAGGACCTGCTGCGGTTTCTCTTTTTTGATTTAGCCGTACTAAAAACCCTACAATCTGTATAATGTAAACAAGGATTAGTCACATTACTCACATGACTAAAACGGCTGCACCATGCACTATGAACTAGAATTTAAGTAAGAAATTTAGTTGTACGACGATGACGAGCGACGTGCGCGACGAGCACCAAAAAGCTAATGAACCAGCGGTTAAGGATAGAGTAGAGGCAAGCGGTGGCAGGGGAATTTTTACTTTAAACATGGTGCGTGGCTAGTATCTAGGGGCGGACTACACAGTGATTCTAAGTGATATCTTCGGACTGTGCACGGAAGTTTAATTTTAATTCTATTACAACCTAGTATTTTGTTGTGTATTCGAGTATACAGAACTCGATTATTATAAGTTTTAGGCAAATTTTGATCATAAATGCGTCTTGCAATCCGATTTTGAATCTGGCTTTTCCTAAACTGGGACTCATCATCAACTTATTATAATTATTTATTTTTTAAATATGGACCTCCTTTTTCATAAGTTTCTGATCTTCCAAAATCATTGTAAACCATTTATATATTTATTTTTGTTAACGCATTATCTCTTATCTGAAATTCTTAAATCCGCTAAATATTGGTTTTGGGAAGTAGAATGTTTGTTAAAAAGTTGGAAATAAAAAATCCAGGTCCGTATTAAAAAAAATAAGTATATGATGGGCCCCCTTTTATGAAACGTCGGAATCAAGATCTGACTACACCGCAAAATTATGGGCAAATAGTTTTACAGATCTGAAAAAAAATTCAGAAGTAAAAAGCATACAACATATTTTCAAGCATTATTTAATATATTTCTAAATATCGAAAAAACCAGAATAGTTGTGACAAAATTATCTAAAACTTTTCGCGTTGACCGTCTCTATCTCTATAGCGAAATCATACAGAAACTCGAATTTCCAGTACACAGTTTATAGGAAATTAATATTGGGATTGGGAAGTCTCCTGTACGTAATTTTTGTTACACTATGTATTTTGTTATGAATTATCCTATAGGTAATTAGTAGACAATATTTTTTATGTAAGTAATTGAGAATTTGTATATACTTTGGCGCGGGTTTAGGACTTGGCGTGGACCGCTCTTTTTTGGTGCTCGGCATGCCTTAACTGCTTAATTAACACATACACTACACCACACAGAATAAAAAATCATATGTATTTTGATATAACATAGATTTCAAGACAGTTACTGGCAATAGTCAACGCTAGAATACCGATAGGCACTTTAATAAGAAGAAGAATACCAAGTTTTTGAACTGAAAAGGGTAGTAGTAAACTCGATGGTCAGATTAAGTGTCAGAAAGCATTATAGTACTAGTGTCATGTTCCTATTTAATGTCTTAATCAAAAACACTTTATCATCGTAAAAAAGTCATTTGTGACAGGGATTTTTCGAATATGATTATAAAAAGGGAAAAAGGTACAAAACCAAAAATCCAGTAAGCAGTGTATACCGTGTTGTAATTTTATACTAGTCGGTGTGTAGGTAAAATAAATGTCTTATTTCGTTTTCATCTGGTAATGTTGTTAATAAAAATTGCAAACCTTTCCTTTGCTTTATTAAGTGAATCAAATGGAAAACCAAAAAATTGCACTGTTCAGGAATTATTGTGTACACACCTAGTTTTGTGGCATTTAATTCTTCATCATGTCATTACGATGACAAGACCTGTTTTTCGTCAAGATTTAAAATAGCTTACAAATAGGAATACGTGGTATTGTATTTTTAGGTTTATACTTGAATGGTCAAACAGAATTACAAAGTCGACATCACGATGCTAGCGAAAAAGAAGATCGAGAGAGTAATTTTGCTTTGGTAAATAAATTCAAAGTCAACGTAATGGCTAACGCCGCTTGTGTCGATTTACTCGTTTGGGCTATTGGAGATGAAACTGGTAAGTTAATGCGTTAAAGAGGTTTTAAGATCATTACACTAAGTTATTCGGGGTGTTCATCTTTGTGATGAAAGTTGTATAGTAGTTAAATTTCTCTATTTGGATTTATGTAATGTCAACAACGTGCAATCTACTTAATTCAAGATTGCTTCTTCATGTTAAATGTTTTACGGTCAATGCGCTTTCTGTTTAGCTCCATAAAGGTTTAATTCTTTTATCTTTAAAGACTACTGCGGGGAAAATTGCCAAATACCCTGCCATGAATGACTATGTATTCCCATTGACTCCCATCACATTAAAATGTTCTCTCTTTCTATAAGACATTGGCTCATGTGTTTTCTCAATCAGCCATAAGTGACCATATTTAAGGACATATTCAGGGTGTATCATATAAAAAAAGGGTATGCAAAAATTTCGAAATTTTGAAAAATCCAGTAAAAACCTAAAACTCTTATTATATCTCGATTGCCTACTCTTCAAATATTTGTTCTGTACACCATTTTGCTTGGGGTTGAAGGATAGACGTTTGCCAGTACTATCGTACAAATACTCTTTTCTGCTCCGATAAAAGATGAATTTTTTTCATAATCAAGACTTGTCAATAATCCTTGCTAAAAACCTAAGTAACAGGACATTCAAAATATTTTTTAGGAGGAGAGGCTGTGCTTTTATGATTCAAGGACAATGATTCATACACAGCAATGTTTCCAAGGAATATTACCTCTAAGTTTGGTTACATCCCTGGCCAGCCTGGCCTCCATGCTTCACCGCAGCTTTCCCCATTAAACTTTTTTTATAAGAATATTTAAAACATATTGTATGGATACACTCCTGTCGGTATTTAAAAATTAAAACAAAAAATTCGTCAAGGTCAACCGAATTTCAATGAATATGTTAAGAAATCAACTGAATTTCAGTTAATATTTGTCCACGTTTAATGACGAGTTAGAGGGCAAACTTGGAGGAATGCTGAGATTATTAAAAATAAAAATAAAATGAAATCAGCATATGTTTAAATTTAGATTTTTTTCAATTAAAAACATCAAATAATTTAAAATAATTTCGATATTGAACTTTAAAAAATTAAAAACATTTTGAATGACCTTGTACTAAGGTATCCTGGTTGGCTTAGCAAAGAAGAATAAATACCATTACTACTGAATTCAAAGACTTACATATTAGGTTATGGTAGAAATATCTCTACAGTTCCAGGTTGGCTTGGGATTGAATGTAAATTTGTTTAAGAAACACCCTAGTAGAGATTTAATCTCCATCATACTATAGTTGCCATATTCCATATGTTATATAAAAGATTTTAATTGACTAGTTTTTATTTTGAGTTCAATTAGTTTTTTTTTTAGTTTTTAATACATATATTCATTATCTTAATTTCCTGTATTTTTTTTTATTTCTTGCAGTTGACTTGGAATATAACTTTTCAACTTTGGTGCAATTTTTAACATCTGTGCTAGGTGATAATGTGTTTTTTTCCCACTGCTTTTTTTCAATTCGAAAGATTTTAAGACACATTTTAAGAGAATAAAAAAAAAACATTATGTGCTAATAAAATAAATGATTTTACAAGGTCTTTTTCGTGCTGATTATAAGTCTAAACACTATTCAATGCGTTTTTATAGCTTATTAATAACTAGAAAAATATGATGGAGCATTGCATCAGTAATGTGTCTCAAAATCTTTCTTCGACGTCTAGATAGTCTTTATTTTTTTCGTTTGTGTCTTTTCATTTTTGCCACCGAGTTTGGTTTGCAGAATATATGTGTATTAGTTTTTATAATTGTATATCGAATCAAATTTTACAAAAAAAAGTTTCCGACCTATCGTATAACTAATATATGTAAAACTTAGAGTTTGTATAGTTTAGTATAATTTTGCTGAATCCTTCTAGTATTTCAGTATATAAAAGTTTAGTGAAGAATTATGGAATAATAATTGTATTTCAGTTCATTGTGACGATAGACCGGATGCTTCTGAACCTTTGCTTCTCGATGAATGCGTGGTTCTTGAAACCGTATTAAAGGCCGTATAATATGCGATAAACTTAGAGGAATACAAACGACTTAATTAAGGCTAGTAATAATTTTGCTTTTCTGTATACTGCGTAATTAGTTTCATATAATGGTCCATTTTTCCTATAACTGCAAGTTATTTCGTCAAAATCTATTTGTTAGGGTATCTCAAAGCGACCATGGAATATCTAAATTGTAAGCAATGGAAAATGAAAATATCTCATGTAAAATACTTGAAAACGATATTTCGAGAACCATGTATTACTATTATTGTTTAATGTTTTTGTTGAGTATTAGCATTTAGGGTTTTCCACTTACTAACAAATACTTGTTTTGCTTATTTTGTATTGTTTAGATGTAAGTTTTTCAGTAAAGTGACCAGATTTTCTAACGACCAATAAATGTGACACCTGTAGTAGAATGCCATTTATAAAACAGTCTAAAAAAAGTCAGTTCTATAATAATGGGCACTTTTGTCAATGAAGTTACTAGAATATTTTTTTTTGTGAATGACACACTGTCCATTGTAATAATGGACATCTGGTCACTTGTGTTTTGAGTGCTGTGCCATTTGAACATTTATTTCTAGTTTAGATTTAAACTAACCCTATTACATTTTTGTTACGTACTATGAATTTTAAACTACTGATTATACCATTTTTTGGTAGGTAGGTAACGCTTCTACATCAGTACATTACTACCTGGGCATAGCACAAAATACTTGGAACCTAAAGATTTTTTATTTTTTTCATTTTTATATCCTTTGGTCTCCAACAGATGTACCTGTAAATTTAACCTTAAAGCGTTTTGGAAAGATTCCCATTTTACATTTTTTCGTTGATTTTTCATATATTTTAGGGGCAGATAGTCTCTGTGGAAGATTGTCGGAGAAAATAAATACCAATCATGGTTACAGACTTGTCTTAGCTCATATGCCCCTCCTCATGGTTTGTTTAGAAGGTTTAGGCAAGCTAGCTCAGAAATTCCCAAACATTGCTTCGACTTCGATATATTGCTTAAGGGAGTTTTTGACAGTTCCTTCGCCAATTTTATCGAAATTGCACAGGCAAGCCAACGAAAAAAGCAACAAAGAACATTTAAAAATAACTGGTGAGTACTACTGTATAGCCAAAGCTGATATGTTCTTTTCTTATTTGGACATTTTTGTGTTATTAAAATGTTAAAATGATTAAAGATGAAAAATTAATTTTAAAATGTCCTTTATTTTTATGTTATTAGTTATTATGAGGTGTTCTGGCTAAAAGTGTTAGCTATAACCTATAATCTCATTAGCTATTTATTAGGAAATGACTCTGTTAGAGATTTTTTGATCATTCCCAATATTTTAATCATATTAATAACTCCTTTTCGCAAAAAATAGGTAGTCAAAAAGTTTCATTTATATTTTTACATCAAATGAAATAATTAAAGTCGATTGATTCTCATATTGGATTGTTATAAAATTATGGTATTATGTGTTATTAATATTAAAACTAGTAACTTCACTATCATGAATGGAACGGTTTGAATATTGTAAACGTGAAAAAATCGCCCTCCCAGTCTTTTACAGACATTCAGATTTCAGAGCCCCTGGATACCAAAAAAAAAACATGTTTTCCCATTTCAATTCAAACTTTTTCGTACAAATCTAATGTGGTGGAGCAAAATGTCTACCTAATGATTTTTTTTAAAAAACAGTATCAAAAACTACTCATCTAATTGACTCAACTAAAAATTCGTTAAAAAATATATTTTTTCTTTTTATTTTATTTTTGCGTTTATTGCATATCTAGTAAAGTTTTGATAGGTATCCAATATGACAGCCGTATTTATGTTTAATACATCGATGTAAAAACTTACTTATTTAATATATTCAAAATTTTGTATAAGAATTAAGTGAGATTTGGGGATGAACTGGTAAGACCAGATCTTGGTGCGAATCCAGTATGACGGAATAAAATGGCTACCTCATAAAAGATTTTAAGAATGAATGTAAGAAACTACTTTTCTTAAATTTTGTTCAAAATCAAGCGTGACAATAGAAATAATGAATTGGTGAAATGGCGTTTTGATAACATGTTGAAAAGATTGATAAATTGTTTTTACACCGAAATATCTTTTTATAAAGGGCAGTGAAAGAAAACACAATTTGTATATGTACATATACATAGATATAGTCTTTATTGACTACATTTGTTCACAAAAAACAATGATAGGACGTCATTAAAAATTGTTAAAAATAACACCCACATATAAAATAAAATACGACAAAAAATAATAAAAAACCCTACAATAATAAAAAACACTCAATATAATTGTTTTACAGTTAGCTAAAATAAATAGTTATAAAAAAACAGTGAAAACATAAAAATTTTACATATTCACAGAAAAGGGAGCAACTATATATTCTGACACGGAATGAAATGTATTTTGGAGTAAGTGCTTTTTGATATAAGTTTTAGAACTTGATAGATGGAGAGACTTTAAGGAGTTAAGCAATTTATTATATAATTTGAAAACTAATGCATTTTTCACTGACTTTCCAATTTAAATTTAGGGGGTATTATCCAATTAGCAGATCGAAAGTTATAAGAGTGAAAATCTGAATTCGTATTCCAACTGCAAAAATTTCTCTGAATCTCTAAGAGTTGATAGTAAATAAAAAGATTTACAAATTTAAAATTTTCAATCTGATACGAATTCCAGCTTAAGCAGTCATCCAAATGTATCCCCAGCAATTGTACTGAAGACCCACGAATATTAACATGATTATTTGATAAAACCAATTCCGGACTTTTGTTGTCCTTAAGTTTTAGATGTTTTTTGTAAACCAGCTTTTGGTATGATCTCGTACCTCGCTCATTTCGCTTTGCACAAGATAAGATGCACTGCTAAAGGAAATCGAAGTTCTATCACCTACATAGCAGACGCATCTTTGGGGTAATATTCAGAATTAATCAACTTTCTATCAGTTGTATATAAAATCTTCACAGATCTGGGCGGTAATGGAAGCAGTGGATAAGGCAAGAATAGACTCCAGATATACGAATCTCGTCAGAAACTATCCGCAACAAAATAAATGATAACCCCTAGACGCCAATGAGATCTCTAACCAGAGGTGTCGGAAAACGGGATGCCATATCACCGAAGAGGTTTACCCTGGCACCTTCAAGATGTCTTCAAGAACTTGACATGGGACAGATGTACCTGAGAGTTATGCTGTCACACTCGATAATTACATCCTCCAAGTGGTGGAAAAATACTTATACCTTGAACACATTGTCAAACTGGGCAAAGCCAAACAGACAGCAGAGATAACCAGAAGATTCGTTCTAACGTGGGCGGCTTTTTGAAACTTCAGATGTATTCTCAAAACACCGAATATTTCGATCAACCTTCAATGCAAAGTTTTCAGTATTTGTATAATACTCGTGATGATATACGGGCTCGAAACCGTAACCCAAACAACATCGCGAAGCTTATAAGTGCATGCCAAAGGAAAATGGAGGGACAAAGTAAGGAACGTTAACATCAGAAGGAGGACCATGAGAAGCACATAGATATGGTCAGGCCACATAACCAAATGATGATACCAAATACCAAATGAACGAAAACCACCATGCGATGGATACCAAGAGTAACAAAGCGAAGCCTTGGTCGACCACATATGAGGTAGCGAGACAACATCCAAACACCCTGTGCCATGTATATATGATATCAAAAATATTTTGCATTTAAAACCGTTCTCCGTTTTATAGAGTTTCTGAGATAAGGATGCTGGGCATCTTATTTTGCCTACATTCTACTTATTACTAAATAACTATGGGCAATTAAATAAAATCATCTAGCACTTTCCCTGATAAAATGCAAGGATTCACAACGAGGGATGTTGCCAATTTATCGATTTTTTTCTCATTTAAATTTGGTAATAAAGTAAAAAATAAAATTCAGTTTGGATTAAAGTGATAAAACGGGTGAAAATAACCATAAAATGTTTATAAAGGCGGCAATAACACAGTAACTAAAAGTTGTTTATTATATCGTAAAGCATAATTATTGCTTATCCCGATATCTCCAATAAATATCTATAACGTTTTTGAGAAATATGCTATTTACAGCTACCGCAAACCATTTAAAAGCTGAAAGTTCTAAGTCTACATCTCCAATTCAAACTGCGTTTGAAAAACTACGAGACGCGGCAATAGAAAACTTATGTTACGCCCTTGAAGCTTCGCATGCTTTAGATGCTGACTGTATTAGAGCTTTGGTGGCCTCGGTATCCAATAGATTATTCACCGCAGAGAAAAGTGACAGGTATGAAACAATTACCTATTATTATCATAATTATATAATTATTTTTGTACATTGTTATTAAATAAATTAAATTTAAACTTATTATTAGCTTCTATAGACTGGCCTAGTGAATTTTTTGTACCCGAGAAATATGAGTAGTATTTGTTTCTTATTATCTTTTGAAGAATCTTCTGACTTTATGGCATGTGACAGGAATTGTTTGTTTAGCTTATACAGGATGTTATTTAAGTACGTCGACAAACTTCAGGATGTTATTCCTTACTTAATGTTAAAACTAAAAGTCCATATAAACGTGGGTCCGCAACGGCTTCGTTATCAAGATACAGGGTGTTGAATTTGAAATTTTACTTTTTTTAAATAACGTTCTTTTTTTGTTATCTACTTTTTTAGAGTAAGTGGTGAATGTGACCACCCCCACTCTCAATGCACGCGTTTATTCGCCTTAACATGGATTTACGGACCCTTTCGAAAATGACAGGCGTATTTCTAATAGTTCCACATGATTCGTTTATCTGTTTCTTAGATTTCTGACGGGAGTTTTATACTCTAATGATTTAAGGGGACCCCAAAGGTCAAAATACAAAGGATTGATATCTGGTGACCTAGCAGCCAATTTCGAGATCCGCTTCTTCCAGTCTATCGATCAATATAATCTTCATCTAAATACTGCCGTGCAACTAGACTAAAATGTGGTGGAGTGCCATCGTGTATAAACCATAATTGAAGTATTTCCTTAAGTGGAACCTCCTCTGATAGTTCGGGCAATGCGTTGTCTAAAAATCTAGGATATTGTTCACCATTTAGCCTGAGTGGAAGCCAGTAAGTTCCAATGAGATAATCGCCGATTTCGGTAGACTATGATGACACTTTTAAATCTGGTTTATTTTTATGTCTTTTTGTTTTTATCCAAATGACGACATGATACATGTAAAACAAAATTTTGTAGTGTTAACATTTTTGATTTTTGATTTATACGACGGCACTAGCGTGTTTTTATAGCATATAATTACGCTACAAATGCTCACTGATTTAGGCACCGCCTTGTGGCATAGTATTCAGGTTTTGTTTATTTTCCGGCATGACTAGTTTGGTTCAGTAGTTACGATGTTGCATGTCACGCGGGTTTTATGCATTGAAACTATATCACCTCTCATAAATATATGGGTATGTAAGTTTTTTTATAACAAAACTTAAAATTAATATAAATGTGGATTAAGTTAGGTTAGGTTTGCTGTGAAGAAAGAGCTAGGTAGCGCACCAACCGAATTCCGAGTCTATTAAAACAAGGATGTTTTTCTAACAAAACCTATAGTATTAGGTGGTAGACAAGACATTATTAAAGCCAGTTATTAAATTATATTTGGTAAGGTTTGTTATGGTTTTACTTAGTTTTGGCTAAGTTTTCTTTTTTAACGTATTTTCAATTTAGCGATTTCATTTCCCTTAACAAATTGGTAAATCTAAAATCTGGCAGCGTTGTTAAATTTCTTACTGTCAAGTTGTGATCAGAGTTTGAAATATAATTTATTATTTTAAGAAATCTCTTGCATATTCCGCAATTTTTCTTTGTGAAATGTACTATTACAAGTGAGTATTTCCTCAAAAAAAATAAAACAAGAAAAAATCTTTTGTCAGAAGAGTTTACGTTACGGACCTTAATCGCCTATTATTTAAATTCAAATATTTATCGAAAACCTGTCTTGAAAATGCTTTAAATTAATGATTGCTTTACGAGAAAAACTTGCTTCATCCGTAAAAAATATTCGAGATAAAAATTGTGAATTTTTTATAATTTTATTTCTCAGCTAAATGCAAAAGTCAAGTGTCTAGGTAAAAGAACTTGTACACGCTGAATACGGATAAAGCTGCTGATCTCTTAAAGTCTTCTATAATGTAAAATGAGGAATGTTTAATTCGACTGCAATTCTAGGGTACTTGTTTGAGGATTTCTATCAATTTCATTAAGATCTCTAGTTGAACTGTTCTTATTGTTTCCAGGTCTTCCCGTGAATGTGGATTTTTTTAAAACTGCCTTACGGAAAATATTTCATAAATATTAATAAAATTTGAACGTCAGGTAAACCACGTTGCCGAATTCTTTCATGATAGGTGCGACTTACTGCGCGAGTGTTACCGTTGTCCATTCTGTAAACGTGGCATATCCGTTTTTTCATTATTGGTACAATTGACCATTTTTATCAGTTTTTACAAATAAATAGGTTTTTACAAGGTATGAAACACTTCAGAATTGTAAATAAACTATTAAATCTCAGATAACATGTACGTCAAAACGACAGCCAGGTATTTTTGTGTGGGAAAAATGCGTAATGGTACCCTGAATGTTTTCCTCAAAAAATTTTCGTTTCCAGAAAAAAAGGCAAGACAAGTTTTGTGTAAAATTGAGAGGGAAAAAAATTCCAAAAAAATATCCGTTTTTCAACATCCTGTATTTCGAGGACAAATAATTTTTTAATACACCTTATTAACAAAAATGTTTATTTTGGTGAGATCTATCACATGCACTTTTTGTAAGTGTTTTTGCCTAAGGGCGCAGTAACTTGTATCGATGTAGACATTTTCAAATTTATTGAAAATGGTTGCTTCTAGTATTGTTGGGAAGTATATGTTTTTTGCTTAAACAAGTTGTAGGAATAAGATTTATCTATAAGAAATGCTTTTAGTCTTAAAATAACACCCTAAAATGTATCGACCTATTTAAAAATAACACACTGTATAGCTGACACCTTTTATTCAATATTGAGTCTATCTAGGTTGTTGTGTCTGAGGTAAAATAATACGTCTATTCCAATAAAGCACAGCCAATTAGTATTGATTTTGGCGGCAGCCACTCATGATGAAAGTAAGTATTTGGACCAGATTGTTTTTTCCATACCCATGCCATGTAATGTTGAAATTAACACGTAACATAAGAAAATAATTTTTTTAGACACTAACATTCTATCAAGTTTTTGGCAGTTGGTTATATTTACATTTTTGCAATTTTGAAAAATATATAAAATAGTTAAAAATCATAGTATAAAGTATGTAGTTTTCCTTAAAGAGGTCGAATTCACGCTGATGGTGGGTGCAGTTTAGAAGGTCAAGTAAGATTAAATATTGACTTACATTTACATCGTTTCACCTATATGCGATGTGTACCGGAAAACCTATTTTTTTTTAACAGGTTTTTAATATAGTAATATATTTTACATTTTAACACAATCGCAGTCAAAATTATAATTTCACTTTCTTGACTCTATTTTGCAAAGAGCATTTTGTTTTGAACTGTGTTTGTCCACTTTCTCTGGTTTGGAAGTGTTTTATTATAATGAATGCAGTACCTGTTAGTAAAAAATTAAAAAAAATAACTATTTCTGATAATATTATCATATACATCTAAAAATGTCATTACTAGGCTTAGGATATATATTTTGGCAATTTTTGTATTTAAATGCATATTTTGCAGTTATTACAGGAAAATGCATATATTCTAATTTTTCTGAATATTTTTTTATTTTCCAAGACAAATCTGATGTATTTCAAATAAAATCCATAATAATAAAATAATAAATAATGTCTAGTTGCTGGCAGGCCAAGGGTTTTACCCATCCTTTCTTAAAATTGTTATAGGTACTCAGTAAAACACCTGTGCTTTAAAAACTATGGATTTACCACGGATTTACAATGATAAATACGCACGTTTTAAGAATGTAAGAAATACTTTTTCAATTCAGTTTAGTTTACACATTGTGGCGTGAACATTGTCCAATATGCCGAAAGAAAAGCGGTCATTAAGTGCGGTATTAAATCAATTCGTGAAAGATTTTCCTGATTTTAGGATTGACAGTTTTGTGTTGTTTTGTAAATATTGTGATGTTCCTGTTACTGCGAACAAGAAATTCCAAGTGACACAACACATAGGAACTATAAAGCATCAGATCCAAAAAAGTAAAAAGTGTGCTCAGAAACAAGTTTTTATCACCACAGCATTTTCACCAGGATCGGGACCCAAACGATCTAAGTTCAATGGGAATTTGTGCAAGGCGTTTATTAGTGCGGATATTCCACTAAATAAATTAAGTAATCCTGCCTGGAGTCATTTTTAGAGCAGTACACAAAGACATCAATTCCACATGAATCCACGTTAAGGAAAAACTATGTTCTAGATTTGTACAATAAGAGAGTTACCGAATTGCGGGAAAAAGTAGAAGATAAGAGTATATGGGTGTTACTAGATGAAACAACTGATGTGGAACAGAGATATGTTGATAATTTTGTTTTTAGTGTGTTAGGTGTAGAAGCAGAAAGGGATAAATTGTATTTACTTACAATGAAGAGCTTAGACAAAGTAAATCATTCAACTGTTGCTGGATTTTTCAACGACTCTCTCACTCTTTTATGGCCAGGTGGTATTAAATATGATAGAGTGTTATTGGCAATTACAAATGCTGCTCCATACATGTGTAAAGCAATGAGTGGTCTACAAATATTGTACCCTAAAACGATACATGCCACATGTCTTGCCCATGGACTTCATTGAGTTGCAAAACAAGTTCGAGTTTTTTATCCACGAGTGAACGATCTGATTTCCTCGATGAAGAAAGTATTCCTAAAAGCTCCGACTCGGGTAGAAAAATTTAGGGAAACTGCAGGAAACATCCCCCTGCCCCCATCACCAATTGTAACTAGATGGGAAACGCAGAACATTTCGAGGCAATAAAAAACATAGTTAACCAGTTTAATGCGGAATACTCACATTGTATACAAGAAGCACAACACGTTTTGCGCAAAGAAGATGTACGTGAGGATTTAATTTACATTAAAAACAATTTTTCTTGCTTGTTACTATAAAAAAATTGATGAAAGGACTTTCTTTGTCAAAAAGCGTAGAAATGATAGAATAAGTGAGTGAAACTAACACTAAAAATAAGTAATTTATCAAAAATTAGCTACGGTTTTACAATAAAATATTGGTTACAAAAATTTGAAAAATATTAGTGCAGTTTTGGACAATAAAGTGACATTGAATCCAGATAATGAACAATTTTTAATAAACAGTGATTTGAATTTGTTTGAATATGTTCCAATTGTATCTTGTGATGTTGAGAATAGACTGTTTGAGAATAGAACAAAATTTGAATTTGATAATTTGTTACATCATATAGTTATAAAATGTCACTGCAACTTGTTGAATAGCGTAAACAATAAATTTTAAACAGTTTTATTCTTTAATTAGTTTGTTTAGTTAGCTATATATTAAAATTTTATTTAAAAAAATACTTTTATTATATAGTTGTATTAATGTAATAATTAGTGGTAAAAATAGCGTTTTAAGGCTACGTTGATGTGTAAATAATATAATATTTTAATTGCTATACTTTTGCTTTATTTCTGTTTTTTTGATCCGATAATAAATGCATTTTTAAGTGCATATTTTCCCTTGTTTCGGAGCATATTTTTAGATTTTTAAATGCATAATTATCCTAAGCCTAGTCATTACACATATATATATATATATATATATATATATATATATATATATATTGTTATTTTTTCGTAATTGATGTTTTAGTGAATCGACGCTTATATCAACCAATATAGTCATCATGTTGGGACATGTGGCTGTATCAATGAAAGGCACTCCAAAGACAACAGATACAATTTTACACTTCTTTCAGCAGAGATTCTGTAGAGTACCCTCGGCTTTAGATTCTTTGATAGTGGATCAGTTGGGCTGTATGATTATAGCTCAGTGTGAACCAGAGGTTTATGAGGTAATCATGAAAATGTTTACAATGATTACAGTCGAAAGTAGCAACGCAACTTATGGAAATACGAATGAAAAGGCTCAGTATAGGTAAGCAAGTATTGTAACATTATTTTTTAATTAAATTGTCTTTTATACTTTTAAATGACAGATAGAAAATGATATTCATATAGTTTTTTCTTTTTAGCGTATTATGAAAAGTTTAATAACACATTAAGTCACTCTTGATAAGGCTCCGAAACTCTGCCTATCCTATTTTTTCTTGTTAAAATTATATTTTATAACAGAAATTATTTCTTATTCCCTTAAATAAGTATTGAAATTAAATGTATGAAATATTGTTATATTTAGGCTAAGCACTACACAACATTCTCGTTTTGTTGAGCTTTGTCGTAACCTCACAGCATTATCATTTTGTTGATCTTTGCTATTAGCTACAGTAGTGGCGACCAATGGCGATTCCTGTGTGATCGCAGCGGGTATATGAGGGGAATGGGCGATGTGCGAATATAGAAGGGTCAGAAATGGTTATGTTGCCACTTCTTTTGATCCCTATGAAATGAAATAGAGGAAAAAATATACACATCCGAAGACTTCCATATATATAGTTTGTTGTATACAGCTAACATAAGTCGAAGAATGTTACTAGCATATACGTATAAAATATACTGATACGGGCACCTTATTTACCTAGGGACTGGCATTTGAAGACACGGAAGTGAAAAAGTCATATCAGATTTGCATAAGTTTGTCTGGCAAAGTCCCGCATGATAGATATTCAATCATTAAATATGTTATTAAGCTACCATTTTGTTTGGCTATCTTGGATTCATACCAACATTTTGCAAGTTCATTTCTATGTAGCACTTGCATTTTGTGCAAAATTTGAGATGCATTAAATGTGTAGTTTTTTAGTAATCTTAAAACAGTTATGGGATAAGTAGTTTTTTAGCTATGCCGCAAACAGACCTACAGACATACAGACCGACGAAATTGAGAAAACATGTTTTTTTAACATCTAGGGACCTCGAAACATGAAAAAATTTCAGAAGATGATTTTTTCTTACAATTACAATACTCTTATAAGGGAAGCAAAAAAAACGTATTCAATTTATTTTAAATTATGCCCAAAAATCAAGTTTGGCACAGAATCTAGTAAAATATTGGTTTGAATCCCATATGGTGGAACAAATGGCCGAATAAAAATGTCTGAAAAGATACTATATATGTGTTACTAAATCACTATGTCTGGAACTAAATTGAGTCACACTTTATTATTGCTAATAAAAGGAAAGAACCATAACAAGGGAAATACCAGATAAAGGAAGATTTTTGCTATAAATATTGATTAATTTGAGATGACACTTTCTAAAATATTAAATTCAAATATTTTTCTTTAGGCACGTATCCAGGTCTGTAATTAATGCCTTAGCAAATATAGCTGACAATATACAGGGTGAACAACAAATGAATGAATTGCTTGGGCGATTATTGGAACTGTTTGTGCAATTGGGATTGGAGGGAAAACGAGCTAGTGATAAATCTCCAGGTAAATATTATTTTTCAAGGGTAGTTAAAAGACATTGACATTTCAATTTGATAATTTCGAACTTTCAGTGACTGTAAAATCTAAACAGTTTTACTGAGGTCAAAACAGATGGAACATTTATGTATTAATTTTTTGTAATCTTTGAAATGGTACCAACTTTTTTTTATTAAATAAAAAAAACGAGAAAAAATAGGCTGTTACACCTTCTTAAAAGACTAAGATAGGAATGTGGCATACTTTTTGTTATTAATCAAACTGGTTAGATATTCTTGGGTTTGATGGGTGAAAGTTGGAGATAGGTGGAGGCACACTACCTGAAATATGTTTAGAATCTTCCAAAGAATCAAAAAATGTCATGGCCAACTAAGATTTCAGAAACGTAGCTAATTGTTTCTTTCAAATGTTTCTAATATACCGTCGAGTAGGGAAAACCCTGTATATGGCTTTCGTACATGTGAAATTTTAGCTATTGGACATTTTACACTATTATTTAATGATTAACTATTGACAAATGATAAAATTTATTTAATGATTAACCATGATGGTGGGTGGCTATTACTAATAGAAATTTAAAAGTTCATTTATTCTGTGACTATTAAAATTATTATATATTTCTGAAAATTTAATTGTTAGAAAATTGATAAGCCTCTTATTTTACAATACCATTATTATTGTTTTCGTTATGATGAACAAGAGCAGTACAACAAAGTGTGAATGTTAACAAATTAACCCCGATTAGTATTCAAGAGAGCTTTTAAACCTTTCAGATTATTATGACAGATATAATGTTTATTACGTTAAATTTGCTTTTGGAAAGGGAAGACATTTTATATTTGGCGATTAGAAGGCAAAATCCTAACTGGTTTATAATATGGGCGACATCTGGAGATAATGATATGATATTATAATCTTATTTTAAGTCTAAAAAGAATTCTTTTCCTCAATTCATATCGAATCTAGGAATATCCAATGATTCCAATTTTTATAATTTATTTTAATTTAAAATATATTGAAAATATAGAATATTTTCAATATATTGTAAATATATATAAAATATATTGTAAAATCTTTACCGCTTCAAGATGTTAAACGGTAATCGGTTATTTTTGTTTAGATTCACTGCACATGAGCAGTATAACCGATAGCCTATATTGTAGTAGAAATAAGTGGCTTAAGAACTCTGTATTATTTTACATAACTAAATATTATCAAAAATTTCTATGAGACAGGTACATATTTTCACGACGACTCTTCCAAAGTTTATGCGATTGAGAATGATTACAAATAATTATCTAACATATGTTAGATCACTACCGTTAGCACAAATGTTGGTAGTAAAAAGAGAATTATAGAACGATTTGGAGAAAGCATGATTGGCAGTTTTTAGCTACTTAAATAAGCTATGGTTTTGGCTATATCTGCAAGTTGAAGATTCAAAAAATATAATTATGGACCAACAAGATCCAATAGATGTTGATAGATATTTTACAAGATTGCTTTTAGATAGATCTCCATTGTATCTTTAAATTAAAATATACATATCAGGCAAAATTCCTCAAGATTCGCTTTTTTTCTACTATTACAACTATTAAATAGCAATATCCGCAATAAAATTAACTCTACTAAAATCATTCCTCGCAAATAAATAACATACGCGATTTGTCAGGTAAATTGTTAAACATCAGTGTAGGTTTTAAAGCAAACTGACAAATTATAAATAACATAAGATATGTACATATTGATATTGGATTAATTACAAAAATATATTTATGTAGTGAGTGTTTTGATTTATTAGTTTGGCGTCGACTTTACAGAATAACATTTTCCAAATTGAAGTGCATTTTTTTTTGAAGTCGGTTTTATTTCTTTATAAAAATTATATAATTTTATTCTTTTTAGCTCTATTTATACGAGTTTTATTCTAAAACTTACGTTTAACAAATAGCCAATGGATCTAATGCATATTATGTATCATCATTGCATAATAACATATTTTTCCCCCTCCCTGTATTGTGAGCAACCTATTTTGACACTGCTTTGACAGACATAAGTGAAAGTTACTCAACAAGGTATTGGTTGTCCTTAACGACAGGATGTAAGTCAACTTACATCCCGAGGGAAATAATAATCTAAAATTATTATAAGTAGCTTTAATTTTTGATTTCATCAACATATTACAAAAAGCCGGACAAAAATCCGGTGATATTAATTGAAATGAATATTAATGGTACAATTATTACAATTATTCACATTATTAACAAAATTTGTAAATACGTTTTCTCGTTTCCTCTCGATGTGTATTACATTTTCTGACTTCACAGATCCTTCATTTCTAACCAATGTTGCTGTCACTGTTGAAGCACTGCAAGAGACTTCTGGCTGGGTCTTATTTTATACAATCTTTTCGCTACTTCCTTTTTATTATAAAATCAATAGTAGCGGATTTCTATCCACCATGTCGCTTGATAGCTAATACATCAACTCCAGTATTTGCTAATAAAGTTGCCGGCGTTCTTCTAAAAGAGTGTCCAGTATATATTTTAAAGTTCTCAAACTTTAGAAATTTCGCAATTTTACTTGGAATTGACGTAAATGTATTTTTCCCGACAGGCTGGTTTAAGCACTTTCCATTTTGATATTGATTCGCATAATTGATATTGATTGATATTGATTCGCATAAAGAAGCGCGGATTAATAATCGTCATGTGGGATCTTGTATCAATGTACTTTTGAATTATTTTGAAATGACAAACCTGAGTGTCGTGACTTTTTGTCGCTGTAAATGTACGTGACATTCTATTTTTGGAGTCAGGAATGTTCACAATTATGACTTCTTGACTTAGTTGTGGTATTCATCTCCAGTAGCTTTTAAATAAAATAAACATTGGAAGCAACTAGATTAACTTCAACCGTAGCAAAATTCAGTTCGTGTGAATTGGTAAATACTAAGATAATTTATTTGATAATATCGATTATCAATAAATCGAAAGAATACATTACTTAAAATGCCTATTTGCCTTAATACCAAAAAAAATCATCATCAGCATCTTCCTCCTTGTTATTGAAAAGCAAAGTTTTTGGGCCTGCCAACTCTGCTGCACTGAATTGGATAATTAATGTTTAAAGTCCCCAATTTGTGTGCATATAGCTTTATAGACATGATTAAAATACTCGAGAGTAGTAGAGTCACCAAAGATGAAATTCTAACAAAAAATCAACACATTTCGTGAGTTGTTAATCGTAAAGCAAGCTGACAGATTAATAGAACAAATATGTGAGATAGCGTTTACACTAACATCCCAAAATTGTTAAAAAATCGTAACGCTGTTCACATTTCTGTCATTATTAACCTACCGACCTAGAATATGTTCTCCAAGATGCACAATTTGTTATAATTTTATGCAATATTTCTCCGGTTGTAGTAAAAAAAATATATTTATAAGACGTCATATCCAGATTACCATCCACAATTATTCAAACTTAAGGTTTTTTTAAAACATAGTGGTATATGTGTTTTGTGGAAATTAGAGCCTTAAATATGCTGCAAATTATTGTATTCTTAAGTCCTAACACTGGAACCTGTGGTGGAAGATAGATCAAAATACAAGAGTTCTAACCACACTACACCACAACTTGTTACGTTCTGGACGCGCGTTTGGCTAACCAAGTTAGCATCATCAGCAGATGATATAAACTGTTTATATCATCTGCTGATGATGCTAACTTGGTTAGCGAAACGCGCGTCCAGAACGTAACAAGTTGTGGTGTAGTGTGGTTAGAACTCTTGTATTTTGATCTATTGTATTCTTGTTTTAACACAGTAAATAATATATATTTTTTTGTGATTGCTGATACCTAATTTTTGTGTAGTTTTAGAGGCAGCTCCTTTTAAGATTAAAGAATCCATGATGGGTATGATTCTATTTATAAATCTTAACTAGCACATTGTGTGACTCTGCTTTTTATACTAATCATACAATCTATTTTTAGAACAGTTGTAATAATTTTCCTTCCTAAAACTAGTAATTACTATTGTAGACACCGTTTAACTACAGTTTTGCTTGTAATAATGTGTGAGCTATGCTTCTGTATCTTTGCAGTTTTCTATACATTGCCAGATTGCTTCAGTTTGTTTTTTATTACTATATATATCCGTACTAATAATAATCTTTAAAAAGTGATTATATATTTAAAAAAACTAAATCAACATAATTTCGATAATTTAATTTAAGAGTGCATATAGACATCGAAATTTATATATTTTATATGGAAAAGTTGTAATTATCCTTTTTTTATGACTAAAAATGGAATGACAAGGATTAAGAAAAATTTTGATACCAAAAATTAACCATCGACCCTAGTATGGATCCAATAATGTTTTAAGAACATAAATTGCTCAGTTTTGTTATAAAGTTGGACATTAAATTTTTATAAATACTGATTAACTTCAAATAATCTAATTGCCTAATTTGTTTGAAACAGAGATTCACAAATATATACAGGGGTTTTCTAATTAACACTTATTTTGCCGCGTTCAAATGATACTATACATTATTTAATTATTTTTTATTCGCACTTAAGATATAGTAACAAACAATATTAAAGTGTTTCATAGCATTAATTTCTTTTCAATTACATTTTATGTAATCCGAGAGTGCAAAATCGAGAGAATATGTAAGGTGAAAAATGATTTCAAAATGTTTTTTAATAAATTCTGTGACCTTTTTGTTTGTTATATGTAGTTATTAAATAAAACAATACAGTAAAGTTGCATAGTGATCTGCAGTTATTGTTCTGATATATTCTAAATTTTCGTTTCTACTACATTGCGATAGCCCCACAAATGATTATTACGTTTCTTATTGGTGAAACAGTTTTTTTTGTTACTTTTAAGTCCTGAGTTTGGACTATATCATGCTATAGAGTGAAGGCTCTAAAATTAGACTTGACTAAGAATTCGTGGTACTTGAGACCATGCCAAAATAAAATTATTTTTCATTCTGTGTTAGTGCAATTATTATGCTATATTAACTTTTAGATGTAATGCAATTTGTAAACCAAAATTTGTGGTTAAAATTGTATAATGTCTCTAAAAGCAAATACTTTAAATACAGATGACAGAAATTCGATTTTATTTTTTTTTAATAGTAAATAATAAGGAATAGCTGAATATACATACAATGCTCGTTTTTCAAAGATAGACACAAAAGATATTTTTCAAAAACAGTTTTTTTGCCCCTGAATATATATACTGTTACATCGTAAAACACACAGACGTATTATAAATTTGTCGTCATTTTTTTGACAGGTGCTGTCAAAATGAGAATTTGAAATAATAAAAAGATATACTTTGATCTTTTATACAGTAAGATAAATTGCTCTGCAACCTAATAATGTCAGTAATACGATACAATGACATTTGATATATGTTTTATAAATATCTGTAGTCTTGCCAAAGTCGAAATAAATAAGGGATAAAAACCGTCCAGATTAAACAGATATTCTTTCCGTTTCGTAAAGAGCTTTTCAAATGTGGTATCTAGAATAAGTTTGGATTATACTGAGTAATGTTTTGTTCATGTAGTTCAAGTTTTTTTTCAGTAAAATCGTATTTTCTTAAATAATATTATATATATCATACATATTGTTTTTACTGTCTGCAATATAACAAACATTTACGATTAAGCTATTTTTAATTAGTTTATAGTATTGTAATTTGAAGTAATTTTGTATCTCGTTTGCTTTAGTTACTCTCAGCTACATACGCAATTTAAAAAAAATCACAAAATTTGATCTTTTGATTTTTTTTGCGTGATTTTTTGTTTTTTTTTTAATTGGAGATCTTGTAGAAAAAATTGAACACTTGTGAAATTCAAAACTACTTATAGCACAAATATTTTTCTCACACGTTAATTTATTTATATTTTTCAAGGAATGTGTTTTACTTATTTTTTCGAAACTTTATTATATAATAGTGATAATGGTGCTTGCTTACCTAGGTTTTGCTATTATTAGGTGCATTGAAAGCTTCAAGTTCAGCCGGAAATTTGGGTGTTTTAATACCCGTAATCGCCGTCCTGCTTAGACGTCTTCCACCAATTAAAAATCCAAAACCGAGAATTCATAAACTTTTCAGAGATTTTTGGCTGTATTGCGTTATAATGGGATTTACGGCTTCTGATTCAGGTAAGAATTTCACTACTCCTTTGACACAAGTTATTGTGTTATTTGCATTTTAAATAAGATATCTTAATGACAAACATCAGTTCTGCCTATTATAAAACTGACTTTTATTTTTTTAAATTCCAAATTAACAATATTAAATAGGGTTTAAATAAATAACGATAACCTTAAACGCTAAACTAATATATCTCCTGATATTCCTCTTTCTAAGGAAACTAAAGTTTAAGCTTCTTGGGTTCTTTAATATGATCTTAATATATATCTTATTTCTAGCTGATAATGTTATGTTAGAGGCTGAATCTTTAGATTTTTCAATTTCTGGAGAAGGTAGTATAGCAAGCTTAATGCTGTCGCGTTCAGTATTACTATTTCCAGTTCTCACATCTGCATATTCAGTATCACAATTTTCACTGAATTCATCATTTACCTACTGATATCATTATCGTCTATTTCTAGATAATATTATGTATAACATTTTCTATATCTACTCCTTTACTGTAACTGTGAAATGAAGGATGGTTCTGAACATTATCTTTATGCGAAAGATTAATGAATTTTCTATTTCTTAATAAAATTAATTCTATAAACTCTGTCTGTATCCTTTTCTATAATAATATCTGATAGCCAGACAGAGTTTGATTTGGTTTGTACATATACGTTTGTCCTAGGTTCTAAATCTAAAAAAATTTTCACACCCCTACTATGATAATATTTTTTATCAGCCATGTGTCTGTTTTCGATAAAAGTATTACATTTAGAGGTATTAATAACTTTAGGCTTAGGCAAATTTTCGTTAAGAGGTAAAAAAAATCTTAATTTGCCTAACATAAGTATTTCCGAAGGGAACACCCCCATCACTTTTCATATTCCTATATAGAAGTAAAGCCAAGAAAATATCTTTTGTCTCGTCAAATATTTTCTTAAAAATACTTTTTGCAGTTTGTATGCTACTTTCAGCCATACCATTCGACTGTGCATAGATGGATGAGGAAATTATATACTGGAATTCCCAACTTTGTGCAAATTCTTTAAATTTTTCGGAAGTAAATTAAGGACTTTCATCTGATACACATGTCAAAGCTATGCCCTGTCTATGCAAAATCTCAACAATATTATGACTGCCAACAAAAACTTTTGACGATTTATCTCAAATAGGTCACAACCTACTTTATTCCATGGTAATTTAAGAATATCATGGTTTATTAACGGTTCTGATTGTTGTGATTTGGAATATTTAGCACATAACTCTGCAAAGAATTTTCTGCCATTCGACATATTTGGCTAAAAAAGCGATTTTTGGACGAGATTTATACACGTGTTGATATGATTACAATGTACCCTAGAAGGCATTTTTTTATTTAAGGCTTGGGAACTACAAGTGCTTTAACTTTAAAAATTAAACCATTCGCAACTGAAAGTTCACTTCTATTGAAATATTTTTAATCCTGTCATCTAACTTTTCGTTGCTGTCAGGCCACCCTTTTAAAATAACTTCTTTAAGCATTTGTAGTTCCTCATCATAGTCCGTTTTCTCTTGAAATTCTTGACATTTCTGATTAGTTATAGTAATTTTTGAAATGATCATATAAACATGTGATTCAATCTTGGCATTGACATAACTGTATTTTTTATCATCTAAATTTGCTGTAAACAATTTATCGGCTAAATTCTTACCTGGCTTAAATATTACATTAATGTCATGTTTTTTAATTTGCAGTAAGATTCTTTGTAATCTCGCTGGGCGTTTATTGAAAGATTTTTTGAAGATATTTATTAATGGAAGGTGGTCAACAACTACATTTTTTTACCAAATATATATTAATGAAATTTTTCCAAATCGGTTACAATAGCCAATATCTCTTTTTTAATCTATGTATATTGGATTTGTGTATCAGTTAAAGCCATTTTGCAACAAGGCTGCTCCAACACCCGACATTGAATTATCCACGCAAATTACAATGTCTTGATTGAAATCGTAAAACACAAAAACTTTATCTTGTTCGGGTTGCCAAACAAATTCTACATCTTTTTTTTAAAGGCTGCGCAAAGGTCATGTGTGTTCAGAGAAGTTCTTAATACTTTTACTCACGTAAGTAACAATCCTAGAATCCTTTGCACATTGGTGACTATACGTTGCTCAAATTAATTATCTTCTATATTTCATATTTGTGTATTACTTTTTTTTTATGTAAACTTAATGCATACAAACTGGGCTGGTTGCTAGTAAATAAATTCAATAACCAACTTTTCATAAACCATTTTTCAGGAACAGATTTTTTATCCATTCGTATGAATTTTGAGGAAAAATATGTTCTCCTTCGGTAAAAATGTAGTGCAAAAACTCAAATGAACTATTAAATTTCGTAGGTCTTTGGCCACAGGAATGGTACGAAGGTGTAAAAGAAATTGCAGTCAAATCTCCTGCATTAGTTTCGCCAACATCTAGTCGATCTGAAATGAGGGAGCTCCAGTACACTAGCGCAGTAAGAAATGACAGCGTTTCGATTACCGAACTGCAAGAACTTAAAAACCAAATTCTGGATTTGCTTAGACATCCGGCTGATGTTACTACTATTGTCAATAATAAATTGACGTTCGCTCAGTGTACATTCTTGTTGAGTGTCTACTGGGTTGAAACATTAAGGTAAGAATGACCGTCGTTAATTCCAATCTGACATAAATTTGAAAAGAATTTTTAGTTTAATCTATTTTAAATCTTCTACTTATTTGTTTATTTATGGACTTAATTATTGGAAATGATAATATAATATAACGAATGGTCACATTGTTTCTGGGAATAAAGTATAGTGGTGAAACCTGTTTTTTTAATCTAGCTTCTATTCAGAATAATGTACACTGAAAAACAGTAGTGACCGGCGCATTAAAAATAGAAAATATTTCGTCTTATAATATATAGTATCTAAAGTTTTTAGGCAAATAAAATAGTCACATACTGAAACATTCATTTCGTGTTAAAGCCAAATTTAAAACAGGTCGTTAATATTATGTAATTCAGGAGGTTGTGTTACATTGTTGCAAGAAGCATGTTTCTCGCTGTCTCCAAATATACCGATAACATCTTAATTTGGCATTAATTTAAAGAATTCGTCACATATGCATTTTGTAATGGAAGGAGGCACCCGGGCTTATTTGGGCTATTTTGAACTCTCTACCAAACAAGTGATAATGTCGCCTAAGAAGACTTTCCTTAAGGTGGCGTTCGTGTAGAATTGAGTCTGGTTGTATATATATATATATATATATATATATATATATATATATATATATATATATATATATATATATGATAGTATGTTTTCATTCCACTTACACCAACGTCATAACAAGAAAATGATCCTTGTTTGGAACATGTTCTGCATCACAGCAGACACAATGATCCATTTTAGACCGGATGTACACCCGGAATGAAAACACACACATATATATATATATATATATATATATATATATATATATATATATATATATATATATACATATATATATATATATATATATATATATATATATATATATATATATATTACCTTTTTAGTTTCAACATCTACAGATGGAGGTGCCTCTTAGCTTCATATTCTGAAGTAGTTTTTACAGCTGATAGTGTCCAGTGAGAATTTCTGTCACAAATCGTTGTTTTTTTTTCAAAATTTTGCAAAATACTGAGATACATCAAGATCAGTTTATTAGTAATATGTTGTTTCCATGTTTTAGAGTCCAACATTCTGGAGAGCCTAGTTTAGTACCAATAATATCCGATTATCTAAGCGATACCGCCCTTCAGAAAGATAAGACTGGTATGTGGAACTGCGTTGCGTCAGTTAGCGATAGGGTATTTGAAAAATTCTTAGAAGTTATGAAGAATAAGCCAAAAGATGAAGCCAGAGAAGCCGAATTAGAACAACACGCCCAATTTTTATTGGTCAATTTCAATCACACACGCAAACAAATCAGACGGGTCTCCGATAAGTTCTTAGCTAGTTTGGTTGACAGATTTCCTCATTTATTGTGGAGCCGAAGGTAAGACTAAATCAATATGGATTCTTTCTGGGCGACAAAACAAAAAACGTATTTTATTTTCGGTTATGAAACGAATGACTAAATTATACAATTTTAAATATCCTTATTTTTATTTCGGCTTCTATGCTCTCTTTCCTATTTGCAATTTATTAATTAACTGTCACTGTTTTGATTTTGTATAAGTGACAAAAAAAAACGTTTTCGTGTCTTTTGTAAAAAGAACTATTTGATGCAAAATTCTTATTGTGTGATATAAGTTTTTCGATTAGTAATATATATTTACTGTCTAATACCTATTATGTGACTAAATAACTAGTATTGTAAAAATGTTTAGAACATCAAAGTTGCATTTTGACAATAGAATACCGACATCTCTTTGAAAAACTTCTGGTAGTTTCCTAATATTGAGTGTTGTACGTTTAAGTGGATAGAGTTAATGTCTTCTCCAAGCAGCATGGAAAACAAAAAAAAAGCTGAGGTAATATCAAAGATTTATAGTTATTTTCAGCCATATGATCAATTCTTCCAAAATTTAATTTTAAATGTTTATTGACAGAGTGTTGTGGACAATGTTAGATATTCTACAAGTTCTCTCGTACTCCTTGGAAATTGACCCAAATCAGGAGACACCAACACTAAGAATACCCCAAACTCCATATTCAATACAATTAATGGATACTCTGGAGGACAGGGAGTCGATAATAAAAGATTTTGCTGCTAACTCCGAACGAATCATCAAAGAGGCTATGAGATGGGCGCCACAATGGACTCGATCTCACATTCAAGAATATATCAATCAAATTCCTACCTCAGGTAGTCATAAAATGTTTGTTTTAGTTGTATTATATTGTAAACATTTTTTAAATATAAGAAGTAACGAAGTCCAGAAATATGAATTAAAATTTTATAAAAAAGCTTTACCATAAATGTTTTATACTATTTTTTTTCAATTATTTAATTTGACTGAAATTTAAACAACCTTTAAAAATCCTTTGTAATGTTGTAATATAACTTATAAACAAACTATTATCAAAGGTACCTTACTTTCATCGACAAGTTTTCATCCACAAGATTTCCTGATAATTATTAATTTTTTCAACTTGCATAATTTTTAAATTAAATAATAATATCAGGCTAGGCTGTAAATTATAGGCTGTTGTAAGCAAAAAAAAACTGCGCAGTAAATCTTAAAAAAGCTAACCAATTTCAAATTTTTTCAAAAAGTATTTTATATTTTGAAATAAAAGAATAGTTACTAATTGTTTTTTTAGGTATGTGGCACCATACTGGCCTGTCAATGGCACTGGAATCTATTCTTCAATTTGGTCCTTTGAATTTGTACAGCGCACCTCTTAGCATAAGTACCTTAGAGAAACGTCCAAAGTGTGTAAAAAGCGACTCGAGTAAAATTATGTCTACTTCAGCTATGAGGTCTAAATACATAGGAGAGGTGGGTAAGCAATATATTAGTGATTATTATGTTCTATAATTGATACGATGCTAATCGTTACCAGAGAAATATTTTAGGTTATCATCACATTTCAACTTGTCTGTTAAGAGTAGTTAATAAATGTATGTATGGCAACATGGTGTGCCAGTAGTGAGAATTTTCGGTTTAGTTATTTTAGCCTATAAAAATGTTAAAAAGACTAACAAATTATAAAAAGTTATTTCCTTATGTTTATTGGTGTAACTAGTTGATATAAATTGCAAAAGGTGTTTCGAAATTGTGCAAAATCCTTCAAAAAACGTCTTGTTCAACTGTAAACAACGCTATGTATCCCACATAGTTTTTACCTCGTGTCAGCAAGCGCATTTCATTAAAGCGCGGCGGCGGCGCACAGTGGTTCAAGGAGTGGAAAAAATACTCTGTAGGAAGTGTGAAAGAAATTAACATTTTTATCGCTAATAGATACCTGAATATCTCTAGTAAAAAAATGTAAAAGAATTTTTCAAAATTTGCTTTTAGTTGTTGTCAACTAAGCGACCATATGTTGAAAGGAACGAAATGTAGTGTTTCGAAATTTTGTTTTAATTAAAAAAATAGTAGCCATTCGATTAAAAATTTGTATGAATTATATCTCAAGGTTTATTTAGAATATTTATACCCCATTAGTATACTTGTAGAAACTACTGCGGCTTAATGAAATATATATATATATAAAAAAAATAATATTAAGATATTTCGTCTTTGCGTCAACATGCGTCAGGCCAAAAAATACGTATACGTGTACCTTATCTCTTAAACTAAATTCCTAAATAATATTTTGCTGCCCTTATCTGCGACTGTTATCACAAAAAATGTTTTTGTGTTTATTTGTATAGGTACAGATCGGTTTACAGAAAGTATTAATGGTAAATTAGTTTAGTGTACCTCTTGACAAAGTAGAGTCGGTGTTTTAAAAATAATTTTTATTTGGTGTGATGGAGAGTATATTAATACCCTACTTGGAATTAGTAGAAGTTGTACTTTCAAGTGACCGGGATGGAGTTAAATGCTTTGAAAATATTACACGCAATTATCACGAGATGTCTGACCAGCTTTTAGAAGAATTAAAAAATAAATTAATTCGAAATTTTTTACCTAATTTTTCACGAAGATGGCAAGCAGCCTCACGCAATAAAGACAGATTTTTAAAGCAGAATGAAGAGTGGCTAAGAGGGTCTTTCTCAGTTAATGTGGATTCATCGTTAATTCCTATGGATGTTGATGAACCCGGACCTTCATCACGTCCTGTTGGGCGCAAAGAAAAACCATTTGACGAATGCTGCCAGCGTACTAAACGTTATAAAGTTAAAAAGTTGCTTGAAAACTGTTCTAAGGAGTTAATTGTGGCAGCAGCTAACGAAGCTACAGGAACTTCAAAATCTCCAAGCTTTACACCCGAGAAAGCACTTAGCTTGCTGCTAGATGCTTCTTTATCGAAGCACCAATATCAAATCATTAGAAAAGCAACATTAGAAATAGGCTTTGATATTTTCCCATCATATCATAAGGTATTAGAAGCGAAAAAAGAATGTTACCCTTCTGAAGTCGAGATAACTCAAAGCTGCGCAACAGTTAAATTACAAACACTTTTAAATCATACAGCCACTAGAATTATGCAAAGTAAAAGTGAGGAAGATGTATGTGCAATGGGATCAGAATTAATTTAATTAATAATTAATAATTAATAATTAATTAATTAGTTTATTGGAAAAATCCAAGACCTTCTTCAACAAGATATTGTCGGCCTATTCGGTTTGAATTTATAAAGGAAACGCCTGAAAGTACTACAAGGGAAATATCAAGAATGAACACGGAAATAGAAACTCTAACAGATACTCTAACTCACATAAAAGAAAAATCATACAAAATACACCACGAACTTTTGTTTACCATGATTGATGGCAAAATTTCAAACACAGTAAGTAACACTTCATCTATGGTTTGTAATATATGCCAAGCGAAGCCATCTGAAATGAACAAATTATTGTTACTAAAAACTAAACCTAAAAATATTCAGGTTTTAAACTGGGGAATGTCACCTTTACATGCTCGAATAAAGTTTATGGAGTGTCTTCTTCATATAGCCTATAATAAATCATTTCAACAATGGAGGACAAACGCGGATACGAAAAAACAAAGAGAAGAAACAAAAAAGGGGATTCAAGATGAATTTTGGCGAAGGATCGGTTTAAAAATCGATGTAGTGAAACAGGGCATGGGTGACTAACGACGGAAATACGTCAAGAAGGTTTTTTAGTGATCCTAGTCTTACTGCAGATATAACAGGAGTAAATGAACATTTGATTCGTCGATTTACAGTGATTTTGCAAGCCATTAACTCTGGTGTGCATATTGATCCAGACAAATTTGGTAAATATTGCCAGGAGACAGCGAATTTGTATGTGGAACTGTATGGGTGGTATTACATGCCAGTCACGGTCCATAAAATATTAACACACGGAGAAGAAATTATAGCAGCTGCAGTACTCCCCATAGGGATGCTAACAGAGGAAGCACAAGAAGCGCGAAATAAAGATTATCGCGCTTATCGCCAAAATCATTCTAGAAAATGTTCACGTGTCCAAACAAATACAGATGTCATGAACTTTCTCTTAGCTTCTTCTGATCCGTATTTGTCAGGACTAAGGGCAGAACCTATAACAAAAGAAGAAACTAATAAGAAACTAAACCATGAACTGTGGGATGAGGTGAAATCTTTATTTTATGGAAATATTTAATTACTTTATATTCATTTAATTTTTTTTAAATTTGATAATAAGTTACTTTTCAATTATTATTAAACAAAAGTATTATTTTGTTTCGTTTTAATAGTCTTTATAAAATTGTTTTACAGTGATGTTTTTATGCATTAGATTATAAGATCCTAATTTATTGTTGATGATGTTCTCTTAAAAAATTATATTTAATTTGTTCTAACATACATAGGCAATATCATTTTTTTTGTTACTTTTTAGTTTTGTATCTATAGCTTCTTTAGGTAAATGGCAAATTAGATGTTCCTATATGCTACTGTTGTTTTTTACGAAAGCGATTATCAATAAATTTAATGCTATGTTCATGGCCACTTTAGTTCATTTCAATGTTGATTTTCCAGTGGTATTTATACTCTTTATTTTTAACAGGGCTTAATAAATACTGATCAGCTGTAAAACTATACATATATTTCAAATACCATTTTGATCTTTTCAGATATAATCTCATATTCAGCCTACCATATAAAGCAAAATAGTCCATCTATCAAAATTTGACAGTTACAAACAAATTAAAAGTTTTTCAATACATCCAAAATAAAGTACTTACACCTCTTATTATGTGCACCAAATATCATTCAAATATCATTTATCGTTTGGAAATTATTAAATTATTTCCGTATTACCATATACCCTGAACCACTGTGCGGCGTTGCCACGACGATGGCCCCGTCGTCAAGATCGGTACAAACAACAAACGATAATTGCACCTGCAAGAAATGCAACAAGAGAGTGTTGGATAACCAATTGGGAATAATTTGTGAGGGCGCGTGCCAATCTTGCTACCATGCTACCTGTGTAAATATTACAAAGAAGCAATATGCTCTCATAGAAGAACTGAAAGATACTGTTGTATGGTTGTGCAGCAGCTGCAAAGAAGATCTTGCAGACTTATACAAAAAGGAAAATTATATGGAAAAAATATATCAAAAACTAGAAAACTTGGAAGAAAAACTAAATAATGCTAAAAATCAAAATCAAACACAAACTTATGCTGACATGGCAAAACAAAATGGAAACATATCAAAGAAAACAACAGAGTATGTGTCACATGAAAAAACTCTTATTTTAAAACCAAAGAAACAACAAACCAGGGAGGATAGCATAAGAGACATAAAACAAAAAGTTGATCCAATAGATGCATGTGCTCCTATAAAAAAAGTGCAAACAACCCAGGTTGCGTGATTATAAAGAGCGATAAACCGGAAAATTTGAACAAACTACTAGAATATTCAAAATATAAATTGAAGAATGACTATAACTTTGAAGAAAAAGGTCAAAGCAATCCTCGCCTGAAGATAACAGGACTACTTAGAGAGTATAAAAATGGAGAAGAACTTTTGGGCAGTATAAAACTGTTAAATAGTAAAATCATTAGTGACCAAGACAAAATGAAGATCACCTACACCAGGCAATCTAAGAAAACAAAAAAATGGACTGTATATGTAGAAACTTTGGGTCATACATTTAAAAAACTTGTTAATATGCAATTAGATATGGGATTGAACCAATGTCAGGTAACTGAAGACCTAAATATCTTGAGATGCTTTCAGTGCGGTAGATTTGGACATAAACAAACACTTTGTGACCGTGAAAAAGTATGCACATACTGTGGTGGCCAACATGACAGATACAATTGCACCAAGCAGGTAATGAAATGTGTGAACTGTAGTGATATCAAAGATAAGTATAATCAGCTACACGAATGTGACCACGACAGCGAGGATGAAAGTAAATGCCTCATTTTTGCAAAAAAATGCAAACTGGCACGAGAGAGACTAGACTACAATGCCCAAAATTTTGTGACATAAGATCATGTGCCTACTGTAAGCACATTTAGTTAGGTACATATATTTAGGTAAATATAAATATTAAATAGATATTAATGGATCAAAATAGTAATATTTTAGACCAATATAAAGCTTATGAAACTATTGTCTGTGATAAACTGACACAGGTACCTTTTTTTTGATAGCTTCTTAAGGGACATTAATATAATTCACACGAATGTTAGAAGTCTCTATAAAAACTTCGAGAATTTACTAGAATCAATAAAAATTTTGATACAATAATATTATCAGAAACACATAAAATATATAATATTTCTGATTTTAATATTGAAGGATATAAAGTAATTTGGAATAACGGAAATGTAAACAAATTTGACGGATGTGTAATATATGTAAAAGAGGAGATTTATCAAGAACATGATATTATAGAAATTAATAGTGTTAAATGTCTAAAAGTTTCAATTTGCCAAAAAAAAAATAAAATTGTTGATATCCGGGGACTTTATAGATCTCCTTCTACCAACAGTGAAACCTTCATTTTTGACCTAAACGATATCTTAGACAGAAACACAAAAGATCAGAAGCGAATGTATGTTTTGGGCGGAGATATTAACATAGATTTATTGGATACAGGGTCTAGAGTGATTAATGACTATCTAACTGTGCTTAGTGGTCATGGATTTTGTAGCTTGATAAACAAAACCACACGGGTACAAGCTGGTAGTGCATCCTGTATAGATCATTTCTTTGCTAAATATAAGGAAAACATGATACAATCTGTTAAACCTGTAATAATAACTAGAACCCTTACAGATCATTACCCCATTTTGCTCAACATAGAACTAAATAAAAACAATAACTTAGTGGCAATAGAGAAGTTATTTTAAAAAAAAATCAATCATAAATTGTTAACTGACCTGCTCTCGAGGGCAGCTTGGGATGATGTTCTGGGTTGCGATGATGTTGATGGGTGTACTGATATTTTTGTGGGGAGATTCGTAGAATATATAAATAAAGCCACAAAAATTTATAAAATCAATAATAAAAACAGGAGATTAAAGCCTTGGATCACCTGTGGACTCTTAACATCCATACGTAAAAGAGATGAATTAAAAAAATATTGTACTAAACACATAAATGATATTAAAGCTTTAAATAGATACAAACAATATAGGACTAATCTTTTAAAATTAATAAAAAAAAACTAAATATGAATATTATAAAACAAAAATTCAGCAAAACTGTAAAGATGTAAAAAAAACATGGCAGGTTATAAAGGAGGCTACTGGTGATCGGGCCAATTTCTCCAATATTAAATGCATAGTGGATAGTAACAACGTTGAAATTAAAAATAAGTTTGACATTGCAAATGAGTTCAACATTCATTTTAGTACCATAGGTAAAAGATTAGCCAGAGATATTAAAACCACACACAGAGGTGGTGAACGAAGGGATTTCACTAACCGAAATTCATTTTATTTTACCCCGGTAACAGAAAATGAAATAATTTTACAAATTAATACGCTAAAAAATAATGTTAAGGGTGGGGATGACAACATTACCTCAGAGATGATCAAAAACAATCACATATTTCTACTTAAACCCTTAATACATATAGTGAACCATGTTTTTAGCAATGGCATCTTCCCAAGTGCCCTTAAAAGAGCCATCATAGTCCCCTTGTTTAAGCAGGCTGATAAGAAACTTACGACAAACTATCGGCCAATTGCATTGATAAGCACAATAAGTAAAATAATAGAAAAGTGTATTAAATTTAAATTATCATCTTTTTTGAAAAAATATAATATATTATCCGTGGATCAATATGCTTTTAGGGAAGACACTAATACGGAAAATGCACTGTATAAAGTTACATGTGAAATTCTCCAAAATATAGATGCTGGTAGGAGGGTGGTAGGAATCTTTTTGGACTTGGCTAAGGCCTTTGATACTGTGGCGCACCAGACCCTTTTAGAGAGATTGTGTAGCATCGGTATATGAGGTGTGGCATTTAATCTCCTCAAATCATAACTAAGCGGGAGGACACAAAGAGTCAAAATTGAGGATATCTCAAGCAACTCGCTGGAGGTGGATACTGGGGTGCCGCAGGGCACAGTACTTGGCCCACTACTTTTTAACATCTATATAAATGATGTACTGACAGAGTTAAATGAGGGAAAAGTTTTTTGTTTTGCAGATGATACGGCATTGATAGTCAATGACACACCATGGGACCTAGTTATTAAAAAATCAGAAATAGCTATAACTGAATTAAAAAACTGGTTGAATAATAGTTACTTATCATTGAATGTTAACAAGACAACATTTTTTACTTTTGGTTTAACTCAAAAATCTCTGACAGATGTACAGACATTAAAAATACATAATTCTCCTTGTAATATAACGACAAACAATATTTGTAAATGCGACGATAGTATTAGTAGGGCACGGAATGTAAAATATTTGGGTGTATTAATTGACGAAGGTATGACATGGAGGAATCACATTGAATATACTACCCAAAAAATAAGAAAACTTATTTATACATTTTACGAATTAAGATCCATCCTCCAATTAAAAGATCTAAAACTAGTGTACCTTTCGCTTGTAGAATCTATAATTAATTATGGAATTGTTGCATGGGGTAATGCCTGCAGGGCTACAATGTCGGCCCTCTGTGTGGCCCAGAAATATATAATAAAAATAATGTTATTTAAAAAAAAAGATACCCAAGTATTTCACTGTTTCAGGAAAGTAAATTGTTAACTGTTCAGCACCTGTATGTGAAGGCAGTTATTAGATTTATGATTAAAGTGCCGTACTATAAACAAAGCGTAAATCATAACTTAAATACTAGACATTTTGCTTCCCAAAGTGTGCGGCTACCATCTGTGTCACTAGCGGCTGCCCAGAGGCATATTTCCTTTGTTGGCCCAAAACTATATAATGCTCTTCCATTGCAATTTAAAATTAAACCATACACCAAAACAAAACATTTAATTAATGACTGGATTTTAGAAAATAAATTAGTGTTAAGCCATTTATTATAGTGTATATTTACAAAATTTATTAAATACAATGAGTTATAAGTGTATATAATATTACAAATACTAGAAAGTATTACTAGAGTACTGCATACACAGACTTCGGTCCATCTTGCAGTCATAGCTTTAAGAAATTATTGTTAAAAGCTTTGTTGTTATATATTGTTTTTGATTAATTAATAAATAAATAAATAAAAGAAAAAAAATATATTTATTTGCTGTCGTTTTGATATTTAATATTTATTATAACTTTTTCCATTTACTGCAATTTTGAATTTTTAATTTATTTATCTTATTGTGGTGATAAACTATCGTACACTTTCATTTAAAATGTACATTAAACTGCCAGATTGATTTAATTACTCTCTAGTTACATAAACTGTAGATCATTTAAAGATAACCATTCTGCAGGTATGATAATGTGTTCATAGTGACGCATCATTTTGTTTTTTGGCTCTGTAAATAGGTTTTGTTTTTGTTTTCAGTTACGTTGATTTAAATCATTTACTACTAAACGTTACTAACGTCACAGCAAGGATAGCATGATCCCTGTCTGGAACATGTCCTTCAGTGCCGCAGAGGCAATGATCCATTTCAGTCAAACGAACATCTCTTTTTAGAGTACATAAGGTTGCCATAGACTAGCGAGCCCCGTGTATGACAAAGGCAAAAAATGGAAACACAGAAACAACTCCGCTTCGAATATCATGACCAGCATTAAATTACATGGTTGAAGTCTATTAATCAAAGGATTATAAGGATACAAAATAGGCTAATACCTCGGCCGGAATTGAATTACACTTTTGATTCCTGACTTTCGTCGGGAGAAATAATGTTAATATATTTTTATTTCACATTACACCAACGTCACAGTAGGCATTGTTTTATGGTGTACATCTAACTGAATATTTTACAGGTGGTTAAAATACATATGTTAAATTTTCATATTATTTTAAAAGCCAACTCTACCTATGAGTATTCATCAGTTATTTATAATCATATTAGGTCGTCAGTTAAAAATGCCATTATAGATCAACAATATGAATTTTTTCCCGGCAGGTCTCTGGAAACGAACTTGTGTGCTATTCACAGGACGTTTGTCATGCAGTGGACCCTGGTATTCAGGTAGCTATATACACTGACTTTAGCAAGGCGTTCCATAAAATAGATCACTACAACCTTGAACAAGAAGCTTGTCGAGGTTGGTGTGTCTAACAGTCCGCTTAGATGGGTGTGGCCTTATATCTCGCATCGCCTCCAAATTGTTACTATTAAAATGATTTCAAGTCTAAGGTTTTTGTGGCTAGGTCAGGAGTTCCCCAGAGAAGTCACTTAGGTCCGCTGTTTTTTATTATCTACTCACATGATATAGCCGTTTGCTTACTGAGACTCATTACGATAAAATTATAAATGGGTCCGACAAAATGCTGGGCTTCATTACTAGAACCTACTGAGACTTTTGAAATCCTCAGGCTATATTTTCACTACTTTGCATTTGTCCATAGCCATATTTCATTGCTTCCGTCATATGGAACCCTTTCTACTATACTCAGTGTTACTTCTTTTAAAAATCATTTAAAAATATATTTTATTCAACAATCATTACATACAGACGTATAAAGTGACTGTTCGTTTATACCTTACTTAAACTGTATTTTATTATTATAATAATATATGCTTATTTTGTAATATGCAGTTCTGTTCGCATCCTAAACTTTTAATATATAAATAATAAATAAACAAATTACACAAACTTATTTTTTTAGGTCATAGGTATGTTGACTATATATGGGGATGATCGAAAAGGCGAATTGGTTACCACAATCCTTAACAGAGTTTGGACTGCGTGTAGGGAACAATCGGATTCTTTACATAGGGATGCCGTGTGGCAAGCTACTGCTCTAATAATTCATACTTCAGAATTTGATAGAAAATTGTTACATGCTATTACGTGGTCACAGGTAACAGTTATTGAGATTCCATTTAAGGATACATAAAATTGATTTTATGTTAGGTTTATAACCAGTCATGAGCTAACTTTCGAAATGTTTTGAATCTTTAAATATCTGTATGGTAACAAACAATACAAATATAAAAGGAAAATACTTTTCGGAGTTAAATTGGCTTTGTTGTTAATTCCTACATACCGCTCCGACTAGTACTGAGCCCTAAGGCCTACTATGTATTGTTTAATCTCTGAATATTTTTTTACAAAAAAATCTGAGTACGCCACTGGATTAATGCAGCTGTACCAAATTTCATATAACATTAATTCTGTAGACAAATTAAAAATCACATTGTTTTTATGAATTTAACAAGTCTCGATCTCAGTAAAATAATAGTTATTAACATGTGTTTTGCATCATCAGACCTACAAACAGAGAGAACCTTAATAAATAATCACACTCACAGATCCTAAAACAATAACTTACACAAACAGAATAAAACACACTAAACTACAACAAAACAGACAACTACTTATACATATTGGATCGACACAAAATGAGAGAAAGACTCCCGAAAAAAGTAATGCACTTGAAAATATTTGTCTCATTCCTAAGTTTTGAATGTAAGACGTTATAGGACATTTTGTACTTGTTGATAAATTTATAATATAATGTATTGATAGACTCCAAAGGAAAACCGTTGTTCATAGCAATCTACATTATAATTATAACATCACGCTCGAGAGTTTGAAGCATACTGAATAATATTATCCGTGGACGATGCTTTCCGGTAAACTCAAACTCTATCCTACTGTGTTTCCTCGATAGCAAAAGGTCAAGAAACGATAGTTTTCCTTCATCTTCCATTTCAAATGTAAACTCAATTTTAGGATGCAACGTGTTAACGAATAATAAATAAAAACTCTTCCAACTGTTGTCTGTTGCCACTCCATACAATGCAAATATCATCCACGTATCTTTTATATGCTGTTAGGAAGGGGGCAAAATAACTTTTCATTATTCTGTTTTCCAAATTATTCATGGAAACCTCTCTCAGAAATAGCGAAAAACAGGAACTCATAGCTAGCCCAGACCTTTACCTATATAACTCCCCATTAAATTTGAAAAAATGTTGGTCTAATTCTTCACATCCAATGAAACCAATAATGCATGGTGCGGAATATAAACGTTTTTTAGGTAATTGGCAAAGTCGATGGAATTCTTGGTAGAATATGTGCTATGTAATCCTATTACATCTCTAAGAACCCTATTTAGCCAAAATTAAAGCTTATAGCATGGGGCGTCAATAAATGAAACCACTGGCCTCATGGAAGTGCCATCTTTATGAGTCTTTGGCAAGCCATAAGTAACACCGCATATACGGAAAAAGTGCTGAACTTAAATTAATGTCACACATTATGAATAGTTCAGCTGTTGGCAACATTGTGGCGCCGCGATAGACTGTATGAAGAATTTTCAATGCAAGGATGCTGTGCGTGTTATATTAAAAAAGAGAATTCGATTCTTCATCTCCAGAGCTAGAGTATGTAAAAAATTGGTCTACTGTTGTAAGCTATAGATAGGAACGATCACAAAACTTACTTCATCGCGGTAACCAAAACTTTCCGAGTTTTGATGTAGTTAAGACACCCGCTTTAAAATTACAGCAACCACGAGTTAAACGTTACGCTGAAACATAAATATGAAAATGTGACAGTTACGACGTGTCAACGAAAAAAGCGCCTACGCTGAGCAACTTATATTTTACAAGAAAAAATTATATGTTACAATAAAAATTAGGATAGTTTGATTATAAAAGCTTAACAGAAACTCACCCTTTGACGTTGAAGCCTCCGAAATATACTCCGTCTAATATCTTACCTCACATAGTTTTCAAGAATTCATTAATTTGAAAACGGATTTAAACAGAATGCCTCATGTTTCACACACAAGCAAGATGCATGGATTATAAATTTTGGTTTAAGTTATTGCCTTCGTCTAAGATTATAATAATTATAATAAATACTTTTTATTAGTGACCCCTTTCAAGAATTTTTTTTATTTGTGACTATTCCTAAGAGAAAAATTAATAAATATAGGCTTATTTGGTATATTGTTATAATATTTTATGTATGTAAATTTGAAAAACAAGTGAAAGCATTAGAAATCCGACTTGAAGGCCAAAAACAGAAAAAGAAATTTGTGTTGCTTATAAAAAAGAAAACAATTAAATTATCTTTTCAGCTTGGGCCGTTTACTATATGCAATATTCTGTATTTTGAACCAGTGTCACCTTGCTAACAATTTTATTTTTAGTTACTTTTATGAAACTACTCCTAAAATATTTCCTTAAATATTTATAAGAAATTAAATATTTAACACATAAATAGACCTCTCCAATGTAATCTCGTACATAAATTATTAAACACTTTTCAAGGTTCCATAATGCTGTATATACAACAGCATAATGTATGGAATATTTGTTTATACGAACTTTTATCACTTTTTTGCACGCAATCCTAAAATTAAACTGGGAGCATTTATTTTCCAATATTTTGAAGTTTAGCTCTATTTTTACGATCTCATATAATTTTTTTCCTGTTCCCCTATGTCTCAAGAGATGCATGCCACTGTATACTATCTCCAGTAGTTATCAAAGACAACCACACATTTTATGACTACGATATTTCCTTTCGCATTCTGTGCAAGTTATTATACTATCCTAAATGGAATATCTGATGTTTCAGGTTCAAAAGTTGGATCTTATCTTCCTTTATATTCTTGTACATAAATAAACATTTTAGTTTTTTGATAATTCTATGAAAGTAATGGAATTCTGTTTATTTTATTTTTTTTTATATAAAAAATGCATTATAAGGAAAAAATGTGGCAAGACAATGGCTTTATTAACAAAAAGGAAACGAAATATTTTCTGAGTAGAAAAATACTAATCCAAAATACGAGCTTTAAATATTTTTTTAATTTTAGGTGGAATTATTTAGTATGGAAGCAATGAGAACGGCTGTTGAATGTTGGCAGTGGCTAATTACATCAAAACCAGACATGGAAATGAGATTTTTGCAGGAGATGGTGTCAGCTTGGAATTGTACTATTCATAAAAAACTTGGACTGTTTTCTGTTACACACCAGCAAACAAGTCCTTTAGCTGTGCATGAAGGTATAATATATCATATTTTTCAAACTAATTTACATTTTTTAGGGAATTAGTATCTAATATTACTTTCTAGGTTTTAACTACACCTCACTGTGTACAACAACTTGAGTAGTTTGGATTATTTTGCTAGTAGTGAAATAATGATAAAAATTCAAAAAAAGTTTTAAAATTGGCGTTTCAAATGGTTCAGGAGCCACTAGCTTGGCAAAAAGAAGTTCATTTGACATAATTTGTTGTTTGTTATTTTACTTAAAAAATATTAGTGTTAAGAGTATTTTTTATAGAAAGCGAAATAGCAGAGGCGATTGTATATAATTGTATGGTATATATAAGTATATATTTTAAGTTTAAGTTGTGAATATTAGTTTTATATGGAAGTTTTGAGGAAGGGGATTTTTAAAACTAACATTATATTTAGAATATAAAATTATTTGTATTAATTTCGCTTGTAATGTAGTGTGCTTTCTTAATTAACCAAGTCATGAAAGCTTCTGTTCTATGTTAGTTAATATTTTACGACAAATGTAACCTGCAATAATTGACTTACATGTTCCAATTCTATAAATTACTCTGAGATAATTTTGGTTATATAATATGTTTATGCCGCTGCAATAGTAAACTGTTGCGTAGCCAAAATTATATAAAGCCAAATTAATCACATAAGTCAAATTTTTAAGGTTGGTTAAAATATTATTTTTGACTTGGTGCTTTTTTACTCGAAAATGTATATTAAGCTCTAAATTAGTTACACCTTTATTTTACACTAAAACAAAATACAACTTGCTATTGAATCCGTATTTTAAGCACTAGTCGACTATATATATATATATATATATATATATATATATATATATATATATATATATATATATATATATATATATATATATATATATATATATATATATATATATATATATATATATATATATATATATATATATATATATATATATATATATATATATATATATATATATATATATATATATATATATATATATATATATATATATATATATATATATATATATATATATATATATATATATATATATATATATATATATATATATATATATATATATATATATATATATATATATATATATATATATATATATATATATATATATATATATATATATATATATATATATATATATATATATATATATATATATATATATATATATATATATATATATATATATATATATATATATATATATATATATATATATATATATATATATATATATATATATATATATATATATATATATATATATATATATATATATATATATATATATATATATATATATATATATATATATATATATATATATATATATATATATATATATATATATATATATATATATATATATATATATATATATATATATATTAAATTTCATATTTCACTATTTCTAATAAAAGGAAAGATTCGTAACGAGGGAAGTTCTGGGTAAAGGAAATTTACCGATTTATTTCAAAATGGTCTACTAAATTCTTTTCCACTTTCAGGCTGTATTCTTCAACCAGACAACCCCTTTGTCAAACCACACGTTATATGGGTTCAGTTTATTTGTGAATTGGTGGAAACCATAAAGTACAGTAGTTATGAAAAGGTGGAAATGATTGCCAGTTTGATACACCATTCATTGCCTATGTCAGTGGGTGCTGATCCTCCTGACATTACGAGACACCCTTCCGCCGTTGGTGTACGTTTCAAGTATGTGTTTATGTTAATTTATAACTGAAAAATTCGCCGGTTGTTGAAAGACATTCGATTTGGGCTTTTTAAGTTACCTGCTTTTTACCTAGGAAATAGATAGTTGCGTGTTAAATATTTAATTTTTGATTACATTAAAGAATGAGATTATTTTAAATACTACACATAGATATGAGATATTTCATTTAAAAAGTAATGTTTTAATGTCAACTAGTGATGTCAAGGTAAACCGAATTCGAAATTCTACGAAAAAAAATTACACTGGTTTTTCTTATAAATAATAGTTGAACACAGCAAATACAATGTAATTCTGAAATTCTATGAAATTGTCCATTACAATGTACAAATAATTATCTATACTACAAGGGCCCTAAGTGAGATTTATTGATCGAGGACGATTTTGAGCCCAAACGATAGCGGGGGCTGTCAGAAAAGTTCCGACTAGCAAATCTCACTTACGTCCCATGTAGAATATAACATTTTTTCCCTCCGCTGTAATGTATATTTACAAGAAAATCCAGGCTTTACTTTTGGATCTTCATTAACATAGCTTTTGGCATACTTTTAAGGGAAAACTGCTTTATTGAAGTCTCCATCAAGCTTATAGTGTGGATATTTTATGTTGAAGTCCACATTTTTTATAGAAGAAAATATAGATATTTTCAGGTATACGATATTTCGAGCATCTTTTAACAGGAAAAATGTCGGTTATAGACCCAAAAAATCCAATGTGTTCTGCAGGGAAGTTGTGAATAAGTTCATGCTTGAAGTCTCTATCTATTTATAGATGAAGGTTGTAATGGTACTGGGAAATTGGGAATTGCTGAAGCATGCTGTTCTAATGAACTTTCTGAAATGAAAGTGAACAATGTTAAAATAAGTCATGAAGTCATAATTGTCACCAATTCTGAACCAAAAATTGGAACTTTATACACTTATAGTGACAAAAAGTTACGTGAGGTTTGTCATTCCAAAATTAGTCAGAAGTACATTGATATAATACACTTAACGAATATTAATCCTAGCTTATTTATATCAAAAACCAACCTGATGGGAAAACACGTTTTCTTCAATTCCAATTAAATTGCAAAATATGTAAATTTTGAGAACTTCAAAATGTATACTGGATACTCTTTTAACGGTAGCTACATTAATTGGAGGTTTGTCATACAAATTGAGAAAAAAATGAGAAAATATTTATCCAAATTTTGTAAATAATGTTCATACTTGTTATTATGGTACAGGTAATATTAATATCAGTTAATATTATTGCCTTTTTATAAAATATTAGCTTGACGTTAGATAATGCTGCTTAAGATTCTAGTTAAAATATAATTAGAAATTTCATATTGTTATTAATTCATATTATTACGTAAGTTGACTTACATCGAGTCGTTTTGGGCTACTAATACCTTACATTACAGGGATGGGTCAAAATAATCAACGAGCAGTCGAACATTTAACTACAGGACGGTATTTCATTTATTTTAGATTATTAACATGTGGCTTGTCATTACTCCAAGGCGATATCCTTCCAAAGAGTCTGGCGAAAAACGTGTTGCGGGAAAGAATTTATTGCTGTTGCCTGGATTATTTCTGCAAACCTGTAAGATGTCCGACACAAAATACGTATGACTTAAGAGATGATATTACAACTTTAGTTAGGTTTTGGCAAACGTTACATTCCGATAAGAAGTACTTAAAAGTTAGCGATGTTGGAGGTAGGTTTTTATTTAATAACAATAAACAAAATTACCTTTTGTTTTAGTTTTTTTTCCAGGCGATGATGTTATTATATGTATTAATACGTAAAAGTACAGGTAATTTTAGGCAAGAATTCTTACATAACCCCTGGGTAAATAGCCAAAAGGTGTTAAAATTTTAAAACTACACATTAACTACTAACCCTTGGCTTTTTTATTTCAGAACATACAATCCGACAACACGCAATGAAACACACCTGTACCACCCTAAACAGAAATATTATTGAACAAAAAAACTATTTTATTTGTATCTCACTACTTATGGTAATGTAATTTCGGACATGGAGATGAGCCATTCGTGGGTGTGTTTGAAAATGTATATACAGCAAAACCTTGATTATCCGGCTCGTATGGGATAGACTGGGTGGTCACGGATTATTAAAAAATACGGATATGTGTGTATTTTGCTTAATATAACATGAAACTAAAAATCTGATATTTAACATATGAAGCAAACTAAAAAAATGTACGTACATAAATAGATATTTTTCTTTGTTTTTTTTTCATACCAGTGATAATTTACTCAATATAGTATTGTATGCCTTTTGAACAAAAAAAATCTGAAGATTTTTACACTTTGTTGTGTACATCAACGTGTAAATTAAATTGTTGGTTTCTTAAACATATTGAAAAATATTGAAATATACGTAAAAAAATATGAGTTGCACAACAAACGTAACAGTTCTACAAGAAGGTAATACTCAATGCGGATATTATATTTTTAAAAGATACATTTTCAGATTTTTACTATATTACGTTGTATATATAGTATTACAACTTATAAAAATATTGTTTCTTTAAAAATGACCAAGAATATAGATGTCACCATATATGTTTTATTGCACATGGTAATAAAACACTTGTTCCGAAATTCCAAGTGAGGTCTAGAGTTGCGCATATGTGTATGAGAGGAGATATAGCTTGTTTGTCATTAACGCCGTATAATAACATTGAAGCCATTTTACTAAAAAAAAGATACCGGAATATATTGAAAAGCGCATGCGCAAGAATAGAAATTACATATACCTACTTGATACATTATTTTGCCATTGACAATGATCGAAGAAATGTAAAAAAGCATTTTTCCTATTCTATATTATTTTGATAACATAACCGTTCTTTTCTGTGGTTTTGAATCTAAATTCTGGTAGAAGTGTTTAGTTAATCGGTTTAATGTATGAACTTTTGCTATAAAGAGGTTATGGACTCAATTTGACGCAGAAATTCCGCAAGGGAAAACTCAAAATAGAAAATGAGAAATATTTATAAATAATTCATTTCAGTTTATATTAAGGCGGACCCAAAGAAGCATTTAAGGACAATGGCTACTCACCTAAATTATATTAAAGAAACTTTATCCAGTGAATACTATTTTAAAATTTTGACACATTATTTTGGTACTCTGATTTCTGTTTCATTTATGGACTGAAAACTGTAATTAAGATGGAAATAACAGTGTTATTTAGGAATTCGTAATATATTTTTTTAGAAAACGTTTTAAGGGGGCAGTTGCAGTCAATTAGCATTGAGAAAATATCGCGTAAAATGACCAAAAATAGGTTGTTTTCTGTGATAGTCTGCGAAGTTATAAAAAGGAATTTGACGATCAGAGTTTAACACATATCTTCTAAAACACTTCTAAATTAAATTGAGTATGTTGAATTTTTCATTTTAGCCTTTAAAAGTAAAAAAAAAAATCTGTTTATATGTCTAGTAATTTTTCGAAAACAATAGCGATACTAACCATCAGCTTTTCTATGCTCAGAAGTAATTTCGTCAAATTCCAAAATACTCAAATTGGAGAGCATACATATAGGTACATTTCTGAAAAAAAATTGATCCGAAAAACTTAGTAGTTTTTTTCCAAACTATCACCAAAGATAATTACTAAAATCTTGGAATATTTTTCGGAGAATACGTTAGGTTGGCAATTGCCGTTGGTAACAGGTAAAGCTTAAACCCCTACCGCAAGAGGTCGGCCCAAATTTTTCAATATTTTCTACTGGAAGGGAAAGCGCAATGACGTCAAAGAAAATGGAATTCCGATCGCGTGTTGTCAGTGACGTCAGATAAATAAACATTTATCTCTCGCATGGTCTTTCGTTTATTTTTTATCAGATTCTATGGTTTTTCTTTTAAATAACGTTTAGAATATTTTAATACATATCATGTTGGAAAAACTAAGTAACCAGTAGATTTGGGCAAATGGAACAACATAATTTTTTAAACAATATTTGTATTTTAGGGGAGAAAATCGATCTTTCATTGAACTATGTGGGATATTAAGGAAGAGGAATGTATGTTTAGCTCATATCTTAGTTTGTTACGGTGGGTTCGTGTAACAAATTTTAGTTTTATCTTTTTCTTTAGTTAATAAAAATTCACATCCTTATTGGTTGTTTTTTGTCATGTAACATAAAAAAAATCAATCAAACTAATCTTAGTGGCAAAAAATTATGCTAAATATACTAAATTTTGGAAAGGATTTCTTATCTCAAAATTGTTCTATTCTAAAAAATGGAAATATATAGATTTATTTGACCCTACGCAAAGAAAACGAATTGATGTTTCATATAGGTATTTAGTAAAGTATACCTACCTGGACATTTAATTTCAAAATAAACAAGTTTATAAAATTTCCTGCATACCTTTAAACGTTCTCAAATGTTGTTTATCATTTTTATATCGGGTATGCAAAATACGCCTTGAGTGGGCGAAAACCCTTCTCCCTCAAACTATTAATAAAATAGGAACAACTGTATAGAATTTAAAAGTAAAGTAAGTACCTAAATGTACTATAATTCTGCCATAGCACAAAACATGAATAAGCATGTCGTTTCTACTCTTTTTTTGAACAATTACAAACAGCTTTTTATGAACTATGACAAATTATTTTAGCATAAATTAAGCACTGAAATGTATTAGTCAAGAAAAGTTTTCAGGTAAAACTGGGTAGAAGAGTGTTTTTTCTTTATTTTGATTCCAACTTCTACAATTTGTTATAAAGGTCAGAAAAAATTAAACTTCAAATACAAAATATTAAAAAATATCCCCAAGATTCTAAACATATTTAGTCTCGTTTGAAATCTTATAATTGCAATGTCAGTAAAATGAAAATTGTTCTACTAATGGTTTAGCTTCTAGTCTAAGCAGATAAAAAAATTGTTATGCTTTTACAAAAATAAAAAATTGTTTTGCAAGTTTCTGATAGGTCTAAAAGATAGCAAGAGAAAAAGTTTGAATATAAAGTTTTTTCTTTTATAAATATTGAACATAGATGAGAAAATATAAAAAACTCTGCGGGTTAGTAATTTATTAGGAAATAATAGCATTTACATAAAATGTATTTATATATTACAATATCATCATATACATTTTTAAGATTAGGAAAATAGTATCTATCTACAGTAATAATGATTTATTGAAGAAACCAATAGATCTTTTATTTCATATAAAATATAATTGCTTAGTTGCTAACAGAACGAACTAACTATATTTGTAGTCTAATTAATATATATTGATTAGATTAAAAAAAACAATAATTCAAATTATGCCCTCGAGTTGGTTAAAATATAAAATAATTATGTTTTTATTTTTGAACTACATATATAACCAAATGTAGAAATGAACATATTTATATTAGTATCCTAAAATTCTAAACTAAATATTCCTAACTTACAAATCAGTAATTATCTTTTTTTTTTCCTTATAGCATTTAAACAAATAATACGTAAGATAACATTTTAGTAGCAATTGAAAGATATTTTTTGTAGTTTGGCTGGGTATTCATGAGTATGCTATCAAACTGTGGCACATATACACTACAAATGTATAATATGTATATTAAATTATAAAATTCTGAGAATAATTTGACTTTCTTGTGTGTAGTGTAGTTTAGAGGTAACATTCAGCCTATTCTGAATGGATTTAAGTTAAAACCTCCATACTCCAACACAAAAATATATATATATATATATATATATATATATATATATATATATATATATATATATATATATATATAGTGTCCTTGAAAAAGTTCGCATCATATGGGAATTTTTTTTATTAGATCACTTTCTCAAAATTTAACATAGTTAATAACTTTTGCTTTACTAAGGATGAAAAATGGCTTATTCGAAAATAAATATGTGACCTGCGTTACCTGTCAAACCTGTTTTATTTTATTTATTAAGTATGAAAAATGACTTAGAGGGAATAGTCACCTAACTTTTGTTCCCTGCCAGAATTGATATATTTCTTTAAAGAAGTCGCAGAGAAAGGGGTTATTTGCTAAAATACAAGAAAGTGCTATAAAAAAAGGTGTTTCTTTTATAGTTTTACATATGTCGAATTTTGGTCAGCAATGCTAATTTTCAATTTTTATAACGTGTCCAAGGCACTTAAATATTAAAAAAATAGTTTTAAATTTCGATTATGCTCCTAAATTAGTCAAGTAATACTTTTTTGTATTAAGATATCTATTTACTATCGAAAATCTTTAATTAATACATATATACTTAAAATTCCTAAAATCACGACAACTTTGCATCAAGCTTAACATACTTTTGAGAAGCAATTTTAATTTTCAAAAAAGACACAGTTTATGGAATATTTAGGTGTAAGAAATTAATATTATGTTAAGGTTACTAACAGAAAACTCTTTTTTTTTAAGTTAGACAATTTTTTTAAATTTTCAAAAATCAGGAAAAAGTTTAAAAAAATAGTGGAATTGGAATTGACCAAAATTGGGTATGCATATGTAAAATTAAAAAATAAACAACTTTTCTTAATACAACTTTTTCATATTTTAGGAAATAAGACCATTTTTCTGTAATTTTTTAAAAGAAATGTCAATTTTGACAGGTAATGCAAGTTTTCTGATGTAAGTCTTTTATAAATATACTATAATGTAACAAATAAACTTGAAAATCATACCAGTATAGGTGAACAAACAAACTAGTAATATAAAAACATGGCTGATGCAAGCATCGGATAAATGGTCCATGTACACTCCAGAATGTATGAATTGGCAAACAACACAAATAAGTAGTAGTGAAACAATGCATTAATACTGAACCAGTTACAGTGTATATAAAACAACAAACTCTCAATATAACATGACTATCAGCAACAAAATTGGGATAGCTATGGGGCCACCTTTATCTCCATTTCTAAGTAGAAACTTTTGCATTAAATATAATTCAAATATATCTTTACATAAAGAAATTTTACTACTAAATTCTGCACACCACAAACACGCCTACTCATACTCATAAGATGCATTAACTAGTCATGGGGATTTACTAAAAAAGTATAAACTGTTCTACTAACGATTACAAACTTCTAAATCTATAAATTAAAATATATTTTCCTTTTCTGCTTTCTTCATCGATGGTGAGATTCAAAATTACATGGTCTATTGGCTTGTACAGTTCGTAGCAGTTTTCTTGTGATAAGGAGTTTTCTTTGTACCTAGAGAAAAAATAACTAGAATTATTTTTTTCCTTGTTTATGTAAAAATATGATGTTTACTCTCTACAAATAACATTAATACATACCTAACAAAATAAAAAAATTAAATTCTGTGTCAAAATTAAATATGTTTTATCAGTACTACACAAAAGAGGTCCAAGTAAAATAGGTATAAGTTAATGTTTAATTGTAAAAGCTTTGGAAGTTTTAATTTAATACTAGGTAGTAAGCAAAAAAAGCAAATTTTTAAGAAGGGTTTGTTGCATTTTGCTTTCCTACATATTAGTAATAGGCAAAATATCTTACATATATTTTTTGGCCTATTATTAACAGTAATAATATAGAACAAATTTTCTTTAATGCTAATTAGTAGGAAAAAAAGACGCAAAAACTAGCTTCATTAGCCAGATGGGCTCGATGTAATAATAAAGCCAGAATAATTAAATATTATTTATATAAACTGAAAAGAATGAAAACAATTTTATTTATAATTTCAACTTAACAGGTGTTTTCCATTAGATTCAGGCAAGGCCCAAGCAAATAAAGAAAAGCAAGGGAAAAGTGCATATAAAAGAACATGTTTATTTTAATCATTATCAACTGTTGTCATACATATAAAAGTAAATTATAAACTATAACTACTATTAGGACAAGCTACAGAACCCTCAAAATAGAACAGAAAAGATTTAGCAAGTTCTTTGAAAGAAAACATAATTGATGTACCACACCTTAGACCTAAACTTCTTAGTTATTGTTCTTTAATAAAAAAATCGACATTTTGTGTATTTTGAATACGTACAAAGAAAAAAATGGTTGGAGATAAAAATAATATTTTAGTTTGTATTAATATGATTTAAAGGCTATCTTTTGAAAGAATAATTATATTACCTGATAATAATAAATGTAAATGTAAAAAGTCTAAATAAACAAATACAATTTTGGGAATTTAATAGTTATAATAAAAAGTGTTTTACCATCAGGTGTAGCAGCTAAATTCTTCATGAATAAAATTGGCAGGTTCCTTGATTTTTGCATTTGGTCTTGACTGTGTAAATTTCTGCCTTCTCTTCTCTTTTTGCTTTCCATAAAGTGTGTAATAGGTTTTAAAGTGCCTTAGATTTATAGTGGAACTGACCAGGTTATTGCAGGAAGTGTTATGTCGCCTTTTACATACTGCGCCAAATACTGAAGCTGTTAATATGTATTTTCTAATTTCTCTATAAAATGGATTATCCCACTGCCCATCTGTATTTTTTCCTATAGACATAATATCCTCTGAAGTAACCTAGAAAAATGTTCATATATTTAAAAATATTAGGGAACATGTAATACACCAGAGTATTATATAGAAGTATAAATAAAGAAAGCATAACAGAAAATGAACACTATGCAAAAACATACTCGCAAAGAGAGATGTGCCTACTCAATACATAAATGCCATTCAGTTGTCTTACTATATTAAGTTGCCCCAGAATCTTAACACTCTATATAATATATTTCTAAAAATAGTAAAAACTATATACTTTTGTGTTGTACCTCCCACTACTATTACAACCAGTATAAGTATAAATGAACCAAGCCTACAGAAAATGCAGGCTATACAAAAATATAGTCACACAGGAAGATGTGTCTACATTTTCTCTAAATCAATACATATATAGCTGCCCTTTGGCCTAAAATTAATGATGGTCAATGTAATTCTTAAGGAGGCAATGTCTAAAGTAAATCCTATATGAAATGCAGTATATTTCAGGCATCGTTGTTTAAAAATCAACTTTAGCTACTGCAATCAATGTGTTAAATACTATTTCAATTAATTAATAATTTTACTTAATTTTTCTTTTTTTCTTTAATTTCTGCCTTGGGCGAGTTCCTCCAATGCATACCAAAAACAAGCTTAACATTGGATGGAAGTTACAAAATGAAAAACCTAATATTAAAGAGAGAGAACAAAAAAGGCGAGTTTCAAAAAACTGTAGTTTTATTCTCTTGATCTAAACAAAAATAAAAACCGTTTATAAACCAGTGGCATACTTTACTTTTTCTTTAATATGAATTATGTTGCCCTTCTGCCAGACGCCATGAAATGGATAATTATAATCCTAATACTTTCAGCCCCTTGTCATCCAATCAAACTTGCAATGCTTGACCAAAATCGTCGTGAAATATATTTAAAATATCAATAAAAAATTATTTCCTTTTATTAAGACCTGTATCTCAAAGACAAAACGAAACATAGACTATAGCAAACATGTTTATATGAATTCTCATAAAATACGTCAAGGAATGACCTACTTAAAAATTAGCATAAAATTAAGGAACAATGTATATTCTTTTATGTTTTCTCAAGCAGTCTCACGATATATATATATATATATATATATATATATATATATATATATATATATATATATATATATATATATATATATATATATATATGTATATGTATATATATATATATATATATATATATATATATATGTATGTATGTATATATATATATATATATATATATATATATATATATATATATATATATTTATCCTAATTTTTCTTGGTTTGAGGTCAATACATTAACAACAAAATTAGTACATATTTTTAAACATATATTTCGTTTCTAAGGTGACGTTTCGACCATAGTTTTGGTCTTTTTCAAACCTAAAATTTGTTTAGCACTATTTTTTTAAGTTTATAAAGTATTAAAAATTTAGGACTTACCATAGAACGTAAAATAGTTGACTAAAAAGTATACATAATCCACATATCTGACATATACTACACATATTTAATTTACATTTATATATATATATATATATATATATATGTATGTATATATATATATATATATATATATATATATATATATATATATATATATATATATATATATATATATATATATATATATATATATATATATATATATATATATATATATATATATATATATATATATATATATATATATATATATATATATATATATATATATATATATATATATATATATATATATATATATATATATATATATATATATATATATATATATATATATATATATATATATATATATATATATATATATATATATATATATATATATATATATATATATATATATATATATATGTATATATATATATATATATATATATATATATATATATATATATATATATATATATATATATATATATATATATATATATATATATATATATATATATATATATTTGTTTATGGCATAGTGGTCAGCCCGGTATATAGAAAGGGCGTTCGTCCACCCGACACTTCTCGTTGGTATTCGGGTATATACGTTTCGAAATACTTTTTTTCATTACCATTTTAGTAATAGGCCACTGAGAGGGGTGAGAAATTTCTCAAAAAAAAACATTTAACATATTAATTACCCCTTTGTTCGCCCATGCTCTTGGTCAGCCCCCATCTATATATGAAAAGGTTTTTGGTCAGCCCAGCATTATTGTCAAATCTATGGGCCTACCAGCTACCGCATATCACGCGTTTAATCTCAGTATGTTGTTGATTTTAAGCCAGGACACATTATACACGTGGTTCGAAGAATTATAAACTATGTCTTATAGAGGTAAACTTTGTGTAAGTTTAGCAAAGAAAATAAGTGTAGAAGAGAACGAACAGGTAGGTACTATGCATCATTTTATTAAACTTTTGTAACAATTTTTATTATTATCTAATTAGAAAAATAAAACTAGTTTCGACTTATTTAATTTTAAACTATTTGTAATAAGAAATTTACAATCTAAGCAAGTCATCAAAAAATCAAAGTACATTACAGTAAACTCCGCATTAACCAATACCTACCGACAATCGACAATTCTTGCAAGTTCGGAATTGCAAATTCGGGGAATCACTGACCGGTTCTGTCTGTTTAAGATTCTGCATTTATTTCTCAAGTTTTAATAATGGAATATGGAATAGTGTTGGGAAAACCGCTGTTTTGGACATCATTTGACAGAGTTTGCATAACATGTACAAGGTCAATTTGTAAAGTTCCCTACTTTAGTAACTTCCTTCCAGTTTTTTAAAAATTATTATTTAACGTCGGCCTTGTTCCACTACTGAGTACTGAGTAGGCTTGTCATCTTTTGAATACCCTTCACCCGGAGATTTACAAGTTTCCTAAAAAACTTTTTAGGTTCTCATATGTTACACATTAAATGAAACAAAGCCTTTATCTTTTACATTTATTGTAGTAAATTTCATTCATATACTTTTAAAATATGTATATTCAAACAAAACATTAACAAAAATTTAACAAAATCATTAAAACAAATTGATTGTTAAATGAATATCAAAGTACAAACACAACTGCAAAAGTTGGCTAAAACATTTAATTGTTCTTTTAGACAAGACAAAATGTCATGTTTATTTATACTGGCTAGCATGTTTAATATAAACATATAATGACGAACAAAATAAATATAAAACTCTGATTTGAAAATGTAATGTTCGTCTTAAGATCATCCTCATTTTTTACAAATAATTTTATGACAGTTTTCTTCACTCGGTTCTGAAAAAGTTTTTTACAAAGCAGCATAATGAAATAGCTCTGATATACGAAACTCATCCCTGAATTTTTTTTTTAAAGAAGTTTCCCCGGAGATATTGACGTCAAACCCGGGCTCATTTTTTGTTCGGGGGTTCTCCAGGTGGATTCCATTTTATTGTGCTACGAAATTCTTAAAGGGCGGGGTTAGAAAGAGGGTTAATTTGTTAAAAATTACAAATTTTGGAAATTAACCGCTGATTTATCGGGAGCGCCTAACCGATTTTAGTGTGCGGGAGCTCGCCAAGTTGCTTGTATTTGTTTTGTACTATAAAATTCTTAAAAACTGGGAGTAAAAAGGGAGTTAATTAGTTCAAAACTTACAATTTTTTGAAAATAATAGAAAAATGTTCCATTTTAAAGATGTTTGGATTACGCAATATTTGTGTTTTATGATTTGAGGTTTTAATTTAAAAAAAATGGAGGGATGAAAGGGATGATAGGGGTAAAAAGGGTCGAAAGGGGTAAAACACTGAAAATGTGATCCATTTTTATCATATTTATTATATCATCAAGATTTAAGGTCAATCCGTATTTAGTTTATCAGATGCAATAAGGGTAGCGGGAGAGGTGTGGCGGAGTAAAATATAAAATAATATCTTAGATGTCATTTTATAAGTTTTTGATGTCAAATAATTCATTTTCGGGAATACAATATTTGTATTGTTAGCTTTCTGTATACAGGGTGATTAAGAAATATGTTAAGGGGTAAGAAGGGAGTTCTGCTGCACGAAAAAAAAAGGGAAATTTTTGGAAAATATGTAGTAACATACAGTTTGATTATACCATCAAGAATTTAGGTTAATCCGAATTTATTTGTCAAATGCAACACTCCGCCTTAAGGGTAGCGGGAATGGGGGAGTAAATATGATGTTGCGTGTCATTTTATAAGTTTTTGAGGTCAAATAATTCATTTTCGGGGATACAATATATGTACAGTGACCGGCAGTAAGTGCGCATCATATGGGAAATATTGTTATCATTAGATTTTGACAATTTTCGATATGTGCAATTGCTTCTGCATCAAAAATAACCGAAAAAAAAAACGTTGAACAGTGCCGTCCGTCATTTCGTGTTTGGCGGAAAATGCTCAAAAATTAAAAATTGTCTCAAAAAACACTTATTTGAAAAAATTGCAAAAATGTTATTAGAAAAAGTTGTTCAGAATGACATTATATTGCTATGTACGGTTTTGAAAAAAAATCTGAGGTAAAAAAATAAAAATAATTGTTTTGCCATAAACAAATTTTCAGTTTCGAAAAATATATTTATGATAAAGAAACTCATTAGTATAGCCAACAGTGATATTTTAAATAATATTTTGTAAAGATTCGCAAGCTATTTCTATTTTATTCGAAGAAAATTTGAAATCTGTCAATTTCCAGGTCTTCAGCTGCTTCATAAAAGGTCACTGAAATATATCTAAGACATTATCATCTCGATACTGTTTATTAATAATCAAAGACCATGCATCCACGCAATTTGAATTAAAGTTTTTTATTCGAACAATTAGTAAATTGACTTTTGGCAAACTGTTGGAATTGTATCTATTATCATTGTTGACGCGTGGATCGACGAAGGATATGGCCGAGGGGTAAATCGCTGAAGCAATGTGGTGTACAAGAGCTAGAAAATGTAAAAGCAATGCGAGCAATGTATTGAAAATGTAAGCAATGCACAAGCAATGCGAAAAATTGGGAAGCAATGCGAAGCAATGTGAAGCAATGTAAAGCAATGTGAGCAATGCGAAGCGATGCAAAGCAATGTTAAGCAATGTGAGCGATGCGAAGCAATGCAAAGCAATGTAAAGCAATGTGAAACAATACAAATCTATGGTTTTTAACCTATTATTTTGGCGCTCGTCTCGTTAAATTATATAAATAGAAGAGAGATAACCTATGTATATCTAACGTCGCTTGAATGTGTGGATTTTTAATTTATTATTTCCTGCCTGTGTTTGACGTATTTTTTTTTGATGTTGTGATATTTGAAAATATCTTAAAGGATAAAGCTATGTTAATATTACACATATCAAGATCTAATAAATAATGGGGGGGGGGGTGGGGGAAACTTAACAATGTAAATGAATAAGTATGTTTTATTTTGTCTGAACGCCAGATGTGTTATACCTGTTATTCTGATACAGAAATACGGTAAATTTATTACTTATAAAAATTTAGTCGTTATAATTTACTTACAGGGTACAATGTGAATGATTTTGTTTGAGCATGATATCACTTTTTGAATAATTTGTTTTGCAACTTAGTAAGAGGCAAAATACTGATATAACAAAACATAGAATCAAAGTAAAATCGTGTTTAAAAAATCATATAATGTTTTTTTAACAAACAATTTTGTGGTATTGTAAGTTTTGGTGTCCTTTGTGGCCTGATCGACATTTTAATTCTCTATTTGCTAAAATTCGCAATTATAACATTATAAATGTATAATAAATTCGCCTCGAAGTGCAAAAAAATATTTTAATGGAAAATTTTGATAATCGTTACGTCCAACTCTCAGAATCAATTGAACATTTTTCCTGTTCTGTCTGTAAAAATATTCCCCAGTTCAGGGGTAATAGCCAACAAAATATCAGAAGCATCTTCTAATATTATAACCACCTTTAGTAGGATTAAAAGATTTTAAGGAAAACAGGGTGTAAAACTAAAAAAAAAAGCTTTTTTTCAATATCTCAAAAAATATTAAGGGGCTAATTTAGCCCTAAAAATATTAAAATTATTAAGTCCAGTGGAGTCCCGGGGGACACATTAGCAAATATTATTGACGTATGCTACTGCCTTTTTTTGAACTTTTATATATTTTTTTATTAACCATCTAAAAATACAACTATTTTGTCTCTTGCTTTTTTTTCGTATCTCACTTCGTTTTCAAGGAAAAAAAAACACTTTATTGCGTGTCATTGGACAAAATTGGATTATGCATTTTTGTCTCGATTTTTGTTAAACAAATCACATAATAACTTAACTGGACTTACTACTTTTATTCCCTTTATGGCTAAATTAGCCTTTTAATGCCCCAAATAACATTGCCAAATTTCAACAGAATCGAGTAAATATGTTTTAAGATATTAATAAAAAAACGTTTTTTTGTTAAGTTTAACACCCTGTATCATGAGAACTCTGCATTTCCGGCCCATTCTATAGGAACTTTTTCATATTAAGGAATCACCTTCTGAAATATCTCCGTCTATTTTTCGAACACCCTGTATATAATGCCCTGTTAGCTGCTAGACCTATTCAATCGACAGTGAAATGGTATTTTTCTCGGTATTTTCTCTTGCGGGAAATTTTGTAACAAAATCTGATTCTACTCTAAACGCTTTAGTATTTTTGAAATCCATTTTTCTCTAGGAAAACAAATTTAGGATTTAATTTCTATTTGACATTTCATAACCCTTTTTTTAATTCTAAATTATTTTTAATCATATTGAGAATGTTGAGTTTTGTTTTTGTTAACCGACGCTGTATGTGTAGATAATTCTGCTATAAGGGAATTTGTTTTTTTGTTTTTTGTTTTATTTGATTATATTTACTGACCAGGAAAAAATAAAATACGTCTTTGCCTAATAATTTTTCAAAATGTTTTTATTTAATGATATTTTCCCGGAGACCGGGAATTCCCGGGAATGTAATAGGTACTTGCGTCCGGGAAACCCGGGACCAAAAATATGCCGGGAAATAAAAAACCCTCAAAATGTTAAAAAATGCGATTATTTTCAAATCATAAATGTTCGTGGAATTTGTTTTGTTAAAGACTTCGTTAATCTAAATACAGTGCCTTACTTGTTGAATTTCTTTTTTTACTCTGTTTATATATATAGTCGGTTACATTAAAATATGTAAAATTAAATAAAACCGAGAATAAACCTTTTATTAGATGTATTAGTGTCATAGTTTATAAGAATCTAAGATAGGCATGTGCAAACTGATTTTCTTGAGTTTAAACGGTTTAGGTTTTACAAACTGCCAAAATTCGTCAATGTTGTCAATTTTAAAATGTCAGTAATAGGTAAACAGCAAAAACATAAAAATATCTAAAATTTTTCTTGTATTCTAAAAATTCACTAATATACAGGGTGTTCCATTTAAAAATATATAACAGGGCCATGTCTTGTCTTCATGCAACACCCTTGTCCTTGTATACAAAAAATATATGCCTCAAATAGCTTAGAATGTACTCTAAACTTCCGTATTCAACATTTTTGTCGAATGACAAAAACTAAAAAGTTTGGGGGGTGACTTTTAATATAATATTTATGGTTTTTAATAAAGGATATTTATTTTTTGGTTTTTATGTTGATATATACTTTATAAGTGTTGATAGAATTATTTATTATATTTATGCTATTTTAGTTTTATTACAAACCATAAATCCTCGAGGGGTAAACCGCTTGGGACAGCAGGGCGTAAGCTAATATTTAAGTCGATATTTGAGTAATGAATTTTGCTTTTTAAACATTAAAAACAACCATTAGCCATGAACAGCAATGCAAAGCAATGCGAGAAATGCAAATCAATGTGTAAAGCAATGCAAAGCAATGCGAGCAATTCAAAGCAATACGAGCAATGTAAAGCAATGCGAGCAATGTGAAGCAATGCCAAGCAATGCAGATATATTGAAGCAATATTAAGCAATGTAGCAATTGGTGTACAAAAATAATTTCTGCGGTTTACCCCTCGGATATGGCACAATTTAAGAGCAGTTTGGCCTTCTGCTGATTTTTATGAAATTTGAATATGTTGTAGCCGATACCAAGAGTTTTTCCGCGAAAGTTCTAACTCTTCCGGGTGTACAAAAAAAATGGTGTTAAACTACCAGTTTTACTATTTCTATCGCAACTACAAGTACAAAAAATTAAAATAAATATTTGAAATTGCAAAAATTGTAAGCTTTTTTACAAATATCGAGTTTAGTTTCACATACCCAAGTAAACCACAAATTATATTGAAGGAATTAATAACAAAAATAGCAGTTAAATAGATAAAATAAGTGGTTAGGGCATAAACTAGATTTATTATAGTTTGGAAACGGCAAGATGATAAATACCTGGAAAATTAACAATATTCCGTGCGTGAAAATTCAATTATTTTTGAACTAAATATTTAGGTCGAAATGGTTGGCCGTTAAACTAAAAACAGATTGCATATTTCACATGTGATGGCCTTTCTAACATATATAGCATTATAATGTCATCCTGAACAACATTTTTTGTTATTTTTCCAAATAAGTGTCTTTTGAGACATAATTTTTAATGTTTTTAAATATCCCGCCAAACACGGAATTACGAAGGCACTGTACGTTTTTTGGGTTCTTTTTGATGCAGAAGCGATTGCACATATCTGAAATTGACAAAATCTAATAATAAAAAAAATTTCCATATGATGCGTACTTAGTGCCGGTCACTGTATATACATATTAAAACACGTTCTGTATACAAAGGATACCTTGCCGGTTACATGAGAAAAGTGGTCCCGGTTAAAATCGCGAATTTTTTTATATATTTTATACTTTGGTGAAGGAAATATATTCTGCGAATTTTAGGAAGATCGTATGTCTACGACCAGAGATAGAGTGTCCCAAAAAAGTCTATCTTTTTAGTGTATTTCTTTGTAGAAAGTAAGAAAAACATATATAGAACTCGGTACTTTTTTATTACCAAGTGTCCCAAACATATCATAGCTTAATTTTATTTTTGAAAAATTCTTTTCCTATCTTAGTTCTACATTTTCTTTTACCCAGAATTAAAAAAGTGTATATGTTGTTTAACCAAGATTTAGTTCACCAAGGTACGGTGTCCTTTAGCGACATTCTGTCAAGCACATTACTTTGGTTTTTATATCATAAAATTTAATATACTGGGCGATAATAAAAATAAAAAATCACTAAATGATTTTAAGTTAAGCTTTGTTAAGAACATTTCTTAATTAATTGTTCATTTTAGATAATTTATTTATGATAGCGTTGTTCTTATTGAAAAGTTAAATTTACAAAAAATAAAAATTTTAGTACAAAGATCAAATAAACAGCCCGTATGGAGGAAATGTTTTTTCGGATCAAGAATATTTGAACAGTCAGCATGCAGGAAATATTTCTTCGGATCAAGAAGATCCTGGTTACATAGAAGTTCCACCAGAAACTCTTTCAAAAAAGATAATAGAACTGCCTAACTCCAAATCAAGTAATATAAGTAGCCCGCGTGGAGGAAATTATTCTTCTGATGAAGGAAATGACGATTACGTAGAAGCTTCACCAAAAAAGACACTAGAATTGTCTAACTCTGAATCAAGTAACAGCCCATCTATTTGTTCAGATACATCTGACTGTAGCAACGAATCTGATGGCCTATCAGGCCTGCGAATGGCAAGTTGCAACCTGTAGTTATAGGCAATTCTTAAAACGAAAAAATGTTTCATTTTATTACATCACGTTATTCTTTTTGTTTATTTCTAGACGCCCTCACCAAATATTATTCAAGAAGATCTCAGTCATAAAAGTTCAAATCTCTTGCCCATACCAAATATTTTTTTTCATGACGAAAACAGTTCATCAGAATTACCTCTTACCAATATAAATGTAACATTGACTGGAGATGCTGAAAAAAAAATCTTAGCCAAAAAGAGGCTTTTTGCAGATCATAACTCAAAATCATACACTATTTTGGAGAACGTTCTCGAGGTACGTTATTTAGCTTATTAGAATTTAGTTCATGGTACAGATAAATGTGTTACAAGTTTACTTAAAGTTTCCTTAATACCTGAAGTAATTTAACATTCTATATTTTTGGTTAATTTCCCACAAAATTTTCTCTTATAATAATTTTAGTTTTATCAGTCTGAGAGTTACGTTTATTGAACAAAGTAATAGTATATTATGTTCTTTAGGGTCCAAATTCAGTTGAAATCATGCATACTATACATAAACCTGTGGTGCCCAAAGTAACTACTGTTAAGAACACAGATAGAGTTCTTCATAATTTTGGAGTAGTGGTTGCGGTAATGTAATGAAACATTGTTTAAATTAGATATTTTATTAATTTTATTTTAGGATGAGCAATCTTCAAACTTAGAGAAAATTGATAATCATAGACGCTGGACAAAAAAAAGCTTTTGTCCATATTGCTATATTGAGGTTACACATTTTCCACGGCACTTAAAACGAAGACATGAAAATGAAGGAGCTGTGAGAGAAATATTAACGTTGACCAAAAATGACAATAAAAGAAAAATTTTATTAGACAGCCTTCGTAGGCAGGGACTCAGAAACTGCACTTAAAAATATCAAACGTCTAAGGGCATTAATTTCTTGCCATTTTAATTCAGATATTTCTAGCCTTGCTCTAAAAGATCTGAATGAAAAGCAATGGGAGAAGCCAAAAATATTTCCTCTTACTTCAGAACTTCAGCAATTTCAAAAATATGTTATGGATCAAGCAAATAAAGCTTCCGAATATATCAAGAAAAATGAACAGGTGGATATTCATTTTCGGAAATTATCAGAGTGTGTTATGGCTTTGACTTTACTAATCAACAGGAAACGCATAGGAGAAGTACAGTTTTTAAAGCTAAACACTTACACAAGTAATACAAAATCTAACAACGCTGAGGAGTTTTTAGAATCTCTCACAGAAATCGAAAACTTGTTAACAAAACATTTTAAAAGAGTTATAGCTGGGGGTAAAGGTAGCAAGCCTGTGGCTATTCTCTTTCCCAAAAAAATTCAACTTCTCATTGATACCATGTTATCCGTTAGGTCGAAATGTGTACCTGATTCAAATGAATATTTGTTTGCTAATCCAAAAACTACAAACAGATGGCTTAGTGGTTATCACATTTTAAAAAAATTAGCTGATTTGTCTGGTGTTACAAATAAAGACCTGTTTACATCTACTAGACTTAGGAAACAAATAGCAACAGTCCTTCAAGTCATGAATGTTAGCGAGACTGAAATGGAGCAGTTTGCCAGTTTTATGGGCCACACAAAAAAAACCCACCAAGAATATTACAGGTATTTAGAAATAGTTATACTCGGCGCACGATTTTCTAATTTTAGTTATGTATAAACAGTCACATATTTAATACAAAATTAAGTTTCAGTTATCATCAGCTACACACTATTACTATTACAATTAGCTTCCTGAATTTTTATCAAGTAATCAAATAATAATTCAATGTTCATTCGTTCTCTCTCAAGGATTTTTAACTGATGACCAGAAAATGATTCTCCACCTGCCTTTCCATCTCTTTTTACTGCTATCATCTTATCATCATCTCCTCTACAAGTGGGTCTACTGTAGGACATTCTTCCTACTCTCCTACAAACTAGTACCTATGTATACTGAAGTCGCAGAGGACAAAAATTACGACACACCTATCCGTTCTTATCGCATAGATTAGATGACTAAGAACCCCGTTCTTCTAGTGGGAGTATATAACCTCATGATTTAGGAGCACTCAATGAATTCTTGGCTCTACTCGTGCGTGTGGATTTTAAGATCCTGGTGGCATTTACAGTTATAGCCTAAAGGCTCTTGCTTCTCATACTTCTACTTCATACTTTTCTACCTCTTATACCTTCCCTTGTATCTTGAAATTTTGCTGAATAATAATTAATACTTGTCATTTTTAAGACAAGCAAACGGATAATATATAAAATTCTTATTAATATTATTATTTAGGTTACCTCAAGATGTATTTCAAACTGCAAAAGTTTCAAAAATACTTATTGCCATTAATAAAGGTAAAGGAGGTCAATACAAAGGAAAATCCCTGGATGAAATTAACCTTAGTGATATAGAGTCATCAGATGATTCAGACTACGAGTCCAGATATAATTCGAAAGTTGGTACTGAGTTAAAGGCCGATAAATTTAAAGGTAAAAATGTTGAAGCTTATAATTCACTGAGATCACAGAAGAAGCCTAAAACGGTTGCTGGAAAACAAACGGCAATGAAAAATGAAAATACAGTAGAAAGTGACTCTTCTTTGACTTCTTGCAGCTCTAATGAAGGTATTATTTTATAGCGCATATTTGCTTAATAAATATCACTTCCAGCAAACTGACCTTTATCGTTTTAGACGTAGTACATATATTATTTGGTTTTAGACGTCCGTACACCACGCCCAGCTTTAAAGAAGAAAAAGACTACTCAAAGACAATCTTGGTCTAAGGAACAAAGTAGAATTGTAGGGCAGTTTTTTGATAAGCACATAGAGGAAAAAATTGCTCCTAAAAAACATGAAGTGGAAGAATTAAAGAGAAAATATTCAACACTTTTTGAAGACAGAAACTGGGTTGTAATTAAAGCATACGTTTACAATTGTTTTAGACAAAAATAATTTTACTACTTTTTTATTTTCACCTGTTACTGCTATTTTGACAAAATTTTCAAAGAAATGTTTCAGTTTGTTAAATTACATTTTTTAAAGAAATAAAACTGATAAAACAACCATTGATTTTTTTTCGAGTTGGAAAGGAAAAAATACAAGAAAATTTAGAGTCTGTCTTCAAATTATATATTATTATGTAATCTTTACTTGGCAATCAAAATTTGGTTAAAAATATAAGGGACCAAATATATTGTATTATGCGAGGTATTTTCTTTTCATAATTTAGTATCGCAAAGAGCTGGAGATATATAATATCAAATTCAAATATTCATGGGAAATTATATAAAATCCAGGGTTGCCAGAGTGTGGGCTAACCAAAATGCTGTACGCTAAAAGCGTTTGTATAAAATCGGGCTGACCAATAGTCTGTTCACATCATCTATGTATAATGTTACAAGAGCGCCCCCTAAATGAAGGTTGCAGAAGTAGATAGCATATAAGCTACGTATAGAGGGTACAAATGTCGGCCCAACCTAAAATCTGCAAAATATCATTTTGAGGTTAATTATGTCCAATTATCACTATATACACTGGGATACGTTGGTGAGCCCAAAACCGGGCTACCCTACGTTCTCGCGGGCTAACTAAAGAACGCTTCATATATTGTACGGGCTGACCAATAGCCGTTTACATATATATATATATATATATATATATATATATATATATATATATATAAATATATATATGTGTCACTTCTCTTCTTCTTACTTCCTACTTTTACACGGTTGTCTTATCATACTAAAACTAGAAAAACTAACACTATATTCCAAAATGCTAAGAAGGCGTTATTAAAAGAACAAATCCATCAAACTAGAAAACAACTAGCCGAGACAGAGAAAGAACTTTTAAAGTTACACCTTAAACTAAGTAACATCATTCACCCTTTATTGTGGAATCGCATAGAGACTTTGGTTTTTTGGCGAACAGAACCAAATAAGAATATTAAAACAGATAAACTTTCGAAAAAGTATGACAATCTTCTAAGAAAGTCGAGTCAGCCACAAGGATCATCAGTAGACGTTGAGAAATTAGTACGTAATATATCATCCTACAGTCTCTCAGAAAGTGAAAAATCTGTACTGAGTAAAGGTTTTAATTTTGCGATATCTCCTAAGGAAATCCCTAAAGAAGAAATAATAGCTGGAGTGGAAGCTGTTCTTGACTCCTCTGAAGAAACAAAAGCAGAGGAAATTCGACAAAAGGTATCAAGAATTTTAAGATCAAGCAAAACACCAAAACAAAACCTAAATGCCACTGAACAAAGGGTCCTAATAAACCTTCGAAAAAATAAAGACATCACAATCCTTCCAGCAGATAAAGGAAACTCAACTGTGGGCATGAATACTCAAGATTACGTACAAAAAATGCAGGATATCCTACAAGACAATTGTTATAGGCCTATATATATATATATATATATATATATATATATATATATATATATATATATATATATATATATATATATATATATATATATATATATATATATATATATATATATATATATATATATATATATATATATATATATATATATATATATATATATATATATATATATATATATATATATATATATATATATATATATATATATATATATATATATATATATATATATATATATATATATATATATATATATATATATATATATATATATATATATATATATATATATATATATATATATATATATATATATATATATATATATATATATATATATATATATATATATATATATATATATATATATATATATATATATATATATATATATATATATATATATATTTATATATATATATAGGTATATATATATATATATAGTTTTTAGAAGAATTGTCGGATTTTTTTATTTCATAATATGTTCAAAATCTGTAGACACGTTGTTTATGCAACTTTTTAAGGGCAATGCATCCTTGCATTTAGATTTTAATTTCGACGTTTCGGTTTTGAGATACCATCAACTTTTTTTTTCTCTTGGTGGTCATTTTGTTTTTAGATTCTTTAAAAAGAACTTTTTTCCCTTTAAAATGATGTAAGACACCTATTAAAAAAAAAGTTTTTTGTCCGAGATGCCCATGACGGCGAAGATGACAACGAAGCATAGCTATTTGCCGTTGCTATGGTACTAATACTGTCAGATATTTTCATTTTACTGCACTTTTTATTGAATTCGTGTCAAAAATTGTAAAGTATTCAGCGAAATGCTGAAATTTTTACGGGCAGACTCTAAACGGGCAAAGATATCTAGCAATGTTGCAAACAGAAATAATTCCGGCAATTAGAGAAGTTGTTCCACCACTTGACTTTAACAATTTATGGTTTCAACAAGATGGATGTCCCACTGACAATTCTAGGGAGGTGCAAACATTTCTATCAGAACCTTTTGGAGAGAGAGTTTTCCCCCATGTGACACAATTCGATACATCAAATATAGTGTTATGCCGCCAACTATAGACTGGAGACTATACGAAATAAAATTTTCATTAACCCACTAAAACTAGAAAAAATAAAAGAGATTTATAAATATATACAAGGTGTATCAAGGATGGTACAATACTTCAGAAGAAAACGATGCAGATGGTAGTTCAACAGATCCAACAAGGTCCGATGAGGACACTTAACCCTCCAATAGTCGCGCCCCGGTCTCTCAGACCGGGCTATCGAAAAAAGTTGGTATATTTCTTACTAGATGGCGCCTGCGTCTAGCGTAATAAGTATCTGCTTGTAACGGGCAGTGTTGCCGTTTTGCCAGTAATTACTGGCATTTGCCAGGAATTATGATATCTGCCAGTAAACATGCCAGGAATGGTGGTTAGTCGAAGAAATACCAGGAATAGTCAAAAATTACGAAAATGCCCAGAAGCATTATATCGATATGTATTCCCTCTCTGAAACCTAAATTATCGCTATCCGCACACCATACTAATCGCCGAGATTCTGGGAAGCACCGACAGACGACGTCACTACCGTCATGATTTTTATACGAAGACATACGTTACCTCACCATTCCTGATAAATTCAAACGTGCGTAAGAGAGCTAGATATAATATTTATGTTGTTGCATTATGTTTTTTTCCGTGGGATTCACTGTAAAGTAAGATATACATCCGGTTATGCTCATTATTTACCATTATGATAGCGCATGTTAAACGGTATTGGAATCTAGATTACTAGGATTACTTCAAATTCTATCGAGATTTTTTATTATATTGAAAAACTGTTATTTTTGATTGTGCTACGAGTGTCAGATTAGAAATAACTTAGAAAGAAAAATGGACAAATGGTTAATAAAATCAAAATCTCTAAAGGGATCGGATTCCATGGATCCGGGAGATACGCAAATTAAGGTAAATATGCAAAATGAATAACGGCAGTTTCTACTTTCTACAGCCAGTAGTCGAAAGAAAATATTATCAATTATAAGAATATTCTGGATAAGACATTTTACATGTTTTTTTTTTGATCAAATTGTTCAATATTATATGGGGCATCGATAGTTTATAATATACTGCAGAGTACTGTGGCTGAGATTGAGATATTAAATTAAGATTTTGTTTTCTTTCATTACGGTAGGGTATGAAATAACATTCTTTTCTTCCTCTAGCTGGCACAGAAAGAGAAGCCTGTTGAGGTTCCTTGCACGAGTGCAGATGCTGGCACTAGTTCTGGCAATATCCAGGCAAGTCTTTAAAGTAGAATTTATAACAAACATTTATGATTACCTATTTTTAGACAGTTGATGACACAAATAAGCATGGAACTGTTATGGATAAAAATATGGAGATAAAGAAAGAGAAATCCGTAGGCATAAAGAGGAAAAGGCTACACAGGTTTAATAGCGCATGGCTAGACGTCAAAGAATTTAAGGAATGGCTTATTAGATCAGAGAAGTATAAAAAAGACGAGTCATTAATAGAATATGGCATGTGCAAGGTGTGCAACCTAGAAATATTTCCGAACAAAAACGACATCCTTAGGCATAGCAAAACCGAAAAACATTTAGGCTTATTAAAAACGGTAAAGGGAAATAGGGATCTACGGGACATGACGAAAGATCAGTCTCATTTTTATAATGTTAAACATGCAGAACTTATGATGGCTGCGGCTATTACAGAGTTAAATATTTCCTTCAATTCTATGGAAACCCTGAGCCCCTTATTTACTAAAATGTTTCCTGATAGCAAAATTGCTAAAGATTTTGCTTGCAAAAGAACAAAGACTACTTTAACCATAAAAGAAAATCTTGGAAAACATTTCCAAGAAGAACTTTTTGCTTTGCTTCAACCACTAGGTAATTTCTTCTCTCTAATAATGGATGAAACAACAGATGTCGGGACAATAAAACAATGTGCTTTTACTATAATATTCTACTGTAACTCAAAAAATAAAACAGTAACTAGATTTTTTGACATGGTTGAACTAACTTCAGGAAAGGCTAGTGACCTTTATGATGCCCTAAAATCTTGCTTGATTAAAAAGAAAATTCCTCTCAACAATTTAATCGGTTTTTCTTCTGATACTACCAATGTCATGGTGGGTGAACAGAACTCTGTGTTTTCACACCTAAAAACGGATTTGCCACACATTGCTTTAGTTAAATGCTCATGCCATATGATACACTTGTGTGCATCTAAAGCATGTCTAGAATTGCCCCGACGAATTGAAGATGTGCTTCGCAATATAGGTGCACATTTCAGTCGAAGTTCTCAGAGGCAAGAGAAATTTAAAGAATTCCAACATTTCTTTGGTACTAAAATACATCGAATTCTGTTACCTAGCCAGACCAGGTGGTTGTCAGTAGAACAGTGTTGCAAACGGGTCTTGGAACAGTACGAACCACTTAGGGAATATTTCAGGTTGGTTTGTTTGGAAGATCCTTCTTACACCAATGACCAAATACTTGAAATATTAAATAATAAGTATACCAAAATTTATCTCGAATTTATGGTCTATGTCTTGAACCTACTCAATAACATTAATACAATGTTCCAGTCCGAAGCACCACTTCTATACAAATTAAAGCCGGAAATATCGAAACTATTAAAAATACTGTGCTGTAATTTTATAGACTTTTCTGAGGTAACCAACAAAGCATTAATAAATTAGATCACACAAATCCTAGAACATTTTTGAAGATTGAAAAAATATATTTGGGAATAGCTGCTCATCATTCTTTGACAGAATTAAAAAGCGACCCTAATTTTGACAATAACAGTTTAAACACATTTTTTGTTTCATGCTTGAATTTTTATAAAACATTGGTGTCAGAAATAAAAAAACGTTTTCAGTTTCAAGATCAGCTTTTTAACATTATTGATATTTTGGATCCACATATTGCCCAAAAATTTGAACAAAAATCCTTGCTTCCTTTGATTGATAGATTTCCATTTTTGAAAGAACATGTAGATCTTCAAGAGCTTGACAATGAATGGCAAAGACATGCTTTACTAGAACATAAATCTCTAGAACTCAATCCTGACTTGGATGCAGGTGAATATTGGTCTAATGTATTTGATCTTAAAAATGCGGGTAACATACCCATGTTCAAAAATTTAAAAATTGTTTTTAGTTTACTTCTTATATTGCCTTTTTCGAATGCCAGTGTGGAGAGAGTTTTTAGCAATTTGAATATAATAAAAAATGATCTGCGAAATAGAATGGGTACCGACACCGTGGTTGCAGTTATGGCAACAAAAGATGGGCTTGCAAATAATGGTGGAGTACTAAATTTCAAGCCATCTGATAAAATGTTAAAAAGTACTTCTATTTGGAAAAGTTAGATTTTAATTTTTTCAGTTCTTAACTTTAATTTATTGTTAACTAATTATTTTGTTGTTGAAACACTTTTTAATTTTTATGTTGCTCGTTTATTTGTAATTTGCTAAAATATGTGCATATAACAGCTACTTTTATGTAGGCATATATAATAGTTTTTTTTGTATATATATATAAAATAGTTTTTTTGTATATCTACTACTACTTTATTGTGAATGTTAAAAATTAATTAAGTTATAAAAATATATTGTATAATCTCGTGTTTTATTAACCTCCGGTTAAAACATATCTTTTTGATTTGCGGCACTTCTCTCGACCCAACCTCTTGCCAGTAATTTGCCAGGAATTGACATTCAGCCTACCAGTAATTTATGTTTACTGCTCCGGCAACGCTGGTAACGGGCTGCTGGATAATTAGTATCAATTTGTGCATGGCAGGAAGTGCATGTCATAAGTTATCGTCCCTAACGGTGTGTGAGACCAGCGCGACCAAACTAGCACCCGGTGTTCCAGACCGTGTTCCTTGATTGAAAATTTCCATAGAACTTTGTAAGTATTACTTAGTTTTCCTTGACAAACAAAAATCTTTTTTGGCTTTTTCGCAACTGAATAAAAATATTTAACTTAATTATTGAAGCAAATATTTAATATAATTACATACCTCAACATGTAGACTAGTCTGTCTACAAACGCAATAAATAATCTGAACACATTTAATAACATTATAGATGGCTGCAAGCTATAATTTTTTTCATATCTAGGTTACATGTCAGACAAACTGACACATTTTAAAATTTTGAAATCAATTCTTTTCTATTATTTAATGTTTTTCTCTTACGATAGGCGCACTGATGAGTCCCGATAGGATGAAAGTATTTGTACAACTTCTATGTGTCTATAAAAACTTAAAATAAATGATATAATTTCTTATGCTTGCTTAAATAATATTGTTGATATTATGTATCGAAACGGTCGGTACACAGACTAGTCTACATGTTGAGGTATGTAATTATATTAAATATTTGCTTCAATTAATTTAAAGTTAAATATTTTTATTCGGTTGCGAAAAAGCCAAAAAAGATTTTTGTTTGTCAATCTAAACGCAACAAATAATCTGAACACATTCAAAAATTAGTTTTACTTAGTAAATCAAATAATTATCCTTTTTTTGTTGACTTTCTTAGAACATGTGGTCATATAAAAAAGATCAAGAACATTTACAGAAATTATGGATGTTGGAAACGCAAAAAGAACAGCAGCAACAAAGTACAAATATGCCTGTATCTTGTGTAGAGCCAAACGCAGGCGACGAGTCTGATAAAGAAGAAGATCATGTAGAGCGTCAAGATGATAATCGTGAAAGCGAGGAGAACATCAGTGATTCTGAGCAAGGGGATTATAGCTCTGGTATCGGCTTATCGTATAAAGGTATGCTTATTATCTATAAATATTGTTTTTTATTTTTATTTATGCATTTTTTAGGTAAAGATAAAACCACATTTTGGAGAAAACATGCCCCCCACTAAAATCAGTAAAAACAAGAAAAGAAAATATTATTAAAAAGCTTCCCGGACCGTCACAATTCACCAAGAACTTAAAAGATATTTCTCAAATATGGGAGTGCTTTTTCAATGATGAGATCATAACCAATATTGTACGTTATACTAACTTGTACATAGAGTCAATTAGAGACAGTTTCACTCGCTGAAGGGATGCAAATCCTACTAACGTACTTCAAAATAAAAGCACTGATAGGTCTTCTATATATGGGCGGCATTTGTAAAGCAAATCGATTAAATACCGAAGATCTTTGGCAAACTAATGGTTATGGAGTAGAAATATTTCATCTTAGAATATCGGTACAAAGATTTCGATTTTTACTTAGATGCATTCGATTTGACGAAAAGGCCACACGCGAGATCCGTCGAGAAACTGATAAGCTAGCGGCCATTAGTGACATGTTTGATACTTTTGTTCGAAATTGTGAGACTGGTTATATAATGTCCGAGTTTGTTACGACTGACGAAATGCTCCCTGGTTTTAGAGGTAAATGCAATTTTAGAATGTACATACCGTCAAAACCAAACAAATACGGTATTAAAATTTTTGCATTATCCGACGCAAAAATGTTGGATACCAGTAAGCTAGAAGTGTACGTAGGGAAACAGCCTGATGGTCCCTATAATGTGTCAAACTCTCCATCAGATGTAGTATACAGGCTATGCGAAAAGATAAAAAATTCCGGTAGAAACCTGACCACAGATAACTGGTTCACGTCTGTCCCCCTTGCAAACAGGCTTTTGCACGAATAAAAGCTTACTAATCATCGGTACAATCAGGAAAAACAAGAGAGAGCTTCCGCTGGAATTCACCAAACCAAGTCTATGTCCAGAATGTACATCAATGTTTGGATTCAGCGTCACATGCACTGTGGTATCGTATATCCCCAAAGCTGGAAAGAATGTACTATTATTATCAACATTACATCGTTCCGATGAAATCGATGAAAGCAGTGGAGAACAAAAAAGCCTGTTATTATCATGGACTACAATGCTACTAAAGGGGGTGTTGATATAGTTGATAGACTATGCGCAAATTACGATGTTACCAGGAACACAAGAAGGTGGCCTATGATTCTTTTTTATACAATGTTGAATATTGCGGGTATAAATTCCCAAGGAATATACATTGCAAATAATCTGGGCTCATCACAACTTCGTCGAAATTTGTTACGAGACGTAGCAGATGGTTCGATAAGACCACATCTGGAAGTCCGAGCAAAGATATCTTGTCTTCCAACTAGCATAAAGTTAAGACTAACCGGAAGACTCACAACAAAATTCAGTGCTTGGAAGACGTGCTTACTGCAATTGGAAAAAAAATCGCAAAACCAGGTTTTGCTGCTTTCGGTGTAATAAGTTCGTGTTTGGAACACATTACAGCTGTATGCAGATCATGTAAGGAAATTAACTTTCCAAATATTTAATCGGTTTCTTTTTGTTTATACAAAATAGGTCTATAAATAATTAAACTATTATGTTACTTTAACTTATAAGTACGTGTTATTTAAAGTTTTGGTTTATAAATATATTTTTCTTTTTTTTATTATGTCACAATATTAAAAAAAAATACAAAATGTTATAAAAGAAAATGCCAGTGTTTTAATTTTCCCTACAGAAAGTCATTTGTGTGAAGATATTTTAAGCAAAAGTTAAAAATTTCCTTAAATAAAAGTGTCGGTATGAGAGACCCTGTGTGACCAAATTAAGTCATGAAAATAGCGCGACTATTCCCGGGTTAATATTTTTTATTATGCTAATATTTGCGAAAATACACGTTGTAACTTTCTCTGCTTATTTGATTAATATTTTTCTTCACTTAGAATGAGAACTAGATACATCCATTTCTGAAAAAAATTTAAAAAATCAAAACCAAAAAATATATACTTTTATATAATGTAGAATAATGAAATTATATTAAAATTACAGTCTAAATCAAAAATAAATTAGGAATTTCCAAATTTACGGACGTTATTCAGTTTTTTGCGTCACCTGTAAAATTTTGATTTTGGTTTATACCTAGTTAGTTATGATTCTCGGATCGTCAATTGTTTCCTCTATCAATCGGTGAATTAATTGAACTGAACGAAGTAGTCTCTGTACTATGTTAGTGAACGAGATCGAAACATGGAAATCAAATGAGCTAAATTTGAATAAAAAAATGTTCTTTAATGCCCAACCTAATCTGACTTTAAGATGAAGTAATACAAAAATAAAGAATTCTTAATCAAGACATTAATTTTGGTATATTTGAACAAAATAATTAACGCAATTATTTTTTCCAAGCTATACAGTACCGGTAATACCTTTACCGTCATCTGTGAACCGAGAGTAAAAGCGAAAAAATGTTACAGGAAGTGATTACTGAACATAAAAACGTTGCGCTTTGTTGGACAAGATACAGAAATACTCAAAATATCTATTTAATCTTTCGTCTTCTGCTCAAACAATTGTTGTCTTATATTCTGGATTGTAAATACACAATAATTGTAAATGCTAAATTATGGCTGCTTATGGCTCAACTTCAAGATAAACTATAAATGCATGTTTTCTAAAGGACTGAAATTAAGATGTATAACTTTGAACAATTAAGAATGCTACTGCCCTACATAATAATTAGACAGCTAGTTCTCGCCTTATGTATAAAAACATCTAAAAAGCTCGGGAAATGATATTAATTATTTAAAAAAGTTCGAATGTTTTAAAACCGAATATCTTTATAGCAGAACGAAATATTTGTATGGGGTAAAGACACAGGTGTCGGCCTTAACTCTGCAATCCCAATATAGTTTTGCAAGGGCAGTATATATATATATATATATATATATATATATATATATATATATATATATACTACAAGCCTACCTGATGAGAGTAGAGGCCCAGAAAGCATGATCGCAGGAGGGTACCCTGTGACATAATCGAAAGCAATTCTTCTTGTAGGCCGTTTTGCACCTGCAGAAATTATAAATTTTTGCTATTCTACATGTTATCTTTTCCGGCCAAGAACTTTTGATACAGATGTGTGAAAGCACATTTTTATCGATTTAGATGCGTATATATATATATATATATATATATATATATATATATATATATATAGATATATATATATATATATATAGATATATATATATATATATATATATATATATATATAGATATATATATATATATATATATATATATATATATATATATATATATATATATATATACATCTAAATCGATAAAAATGTGCTATATATATATATATATATATATATATATATATATATATATATATATATATATAGATATGGGTCTTTCTTATTAAATGGACAGAAAGTGGGTCACAGCCACTTTTTATTATCAACCGTCGTTTTTTAAGATTTTTCTTTTGTTAAATAGTCAATATACCCTGCTTTAAAACCAGGCTAATCATTATTTTTATTTGAAGTTTTTTTTTTATAATTTTATCTTATCCACAGAACGTGATTTATCATGTCCGTGGACAGTCACAACTGCTGTCAAACGTATTAAGAGTTTGGTTTTAAATATCATAATAGAAATAATATTAACTTTTTGTAAGTAAATAAATTATTCTTATGTTCCTTTATTTGCCTTAAACATTCAAGTACTTTAATAAACTTTCATATATTAATCCACACGTTTTATTACTTGTCACAAAATATTCGTCATGTCCATGGATTTATAAATTTAAAAATTCGCGCGAAAATTAGAAAATCTTAACAGTTTACCAGGCGGCGCTGCAGTCTTAAAACCTTACGAGTTGTAAAACGTATATGTTACGGTATTCTAAGCGGCAATTTGCTTATAAAAAAGAAATTTATTTAGTGAAATCTGTTTCGTCGACTTGTTTTGTCACATCTGTGGACCTTTAAAAAAGTAAGTACACATTTAGAATAAGATTTTAGGAGCCTACTAAAATTAATATACACAAATCTGATTAAATTTCACTGTCGAAGCAATTTCTAACCTCAAAAATGTGGCAGGTAGATTGCCGGCAACGTGTTTGTCATCACGTCCGTGGGCATCATGTCCGTGAATTTTTGTTGTCCACGGAAGTGACAAAATATCCACGGATGTGATTCTTTCGACAACTAACATTTTATTGTATTCTAAAATAGTTATTTTGATTATTTTAGATTCCGAATGGCCTAAACCAAATAGAACAATAGACGAGAACTAGAAAGAAGGAGGGAAGCTAAGAAAATGAGCATGAGAAGAGCCAGAGAAAAAATAGGAAATGATCCAGCCCGCCACGCTGAAGAAAAAGCAAAAGATCGAGAACGCAAAAAAAAGAGCCGGCCTCGCATTCAAGACTTAAGTAAAAGAAATCAAAGAAAAATTCGAAAAGAATGGAAAGAACGTTCCAGGCGCTACAAACAACGAAAAAAGGCTGCTGAAAAAACTCAAGAGAATGAAAATAACTTTCTCGAATCAATTACTCCACCGGAGAGTCCTCAACTTCCTCCAATACTGGAAAAGCCACGTTCAAGTGTTTCGCGGACGTCCACTCCACAGAAAAGAGGAAAAAGAATATTCAATTCAATTTCAGAGCAAATCACCATTCTACTGCAAGTACCACACAAACCCCAAATTCAAAAGTTAAAATTATGTTAAAGAAATATCCAGTACCCATGCATATTAGAAAAAAACTACTCTTCGCTGAAGTCATCGAACAGCAAGTAAAGCAAAATTTTTCTAAAGGAAAGACAAATAAGAAGAAAAGTTATTTTTTATCATTGATTAATGGAGAAATAATTAAAAAGCACAAATTTTTAACTCATGTGGGCAAGCTTACTTCATTTAAATCTCAGAAACGAAACTGTAACAAAACAATAGAAGAAAAGATTTTAACTGCAAAAGTAAAAGTAAAGGAGTTTCTAGAAAAAGATGAGAATAGTCGACTTACGGCTGGAAAAAAGAAACAATAACAAAACAAAAGAGACAAAAAAGATTACTTAACGATACCTTGTTGAATCTACATAAAAAGTTTATTGCCACTCACCTTCAACTTAGCTACATTTTGCAAATTTCGGCCATTCTGGGTGTTAACTCCCAATTATAAAGATAGAGATACCTGCTTATGTAAACAGCATGCAAATATGACTCTTTTAGTAGAAGCCTTGAAGAAAAACAAAATTATTGATGAATCAAAAGTAGATGCAGTTCTTAAAAATATGTGTTGTAACGATTTACTAAATGAAAATGTTTGTAACATTTAATCTTTATAATAAACATGAAGAAATATTATATCAAACTTGGGCAATAAAGAAGGAAGAAATAGAAATTAAGAGTAAGAAAAAAATATGTACAAAGACTGTTAAAGAAACTTGCAAGTGCTCTATAGAAGAAATATTAAACCTTTTTAAAACTTCAATAGGAAAATTCATGGTACATGTTTCTAATATTAAACACCAGTACGCAGCAATAGATTCCGTTAAAAAATCTTTATCAGATAATGAGGTTTTAGTCCACATGGACTCTTCAGAAAATTATGTGCTTAAATATGCTTCTGAAATCCAAGCATCATATTTTGGAGCTTTAAAGAAACAAATAAGTCTTCACACGTCCGTGATTTATTATGGTAGAAATATTAAATCTGTTTCGTACGGCACTTTTTCAAATTGTTTAAGACACTACCCGGCTGCCATCTGTGCGCATCTAACACCTTTACTTAATAAGATAAAACAAAATGTTCATAACCTAAAATCCATACATTTTGTAAGCGATGGACCAAGTACACAGTACCGCAACCAGTCTATGTTTTATCTAGCATCTACATACCTAGGTTACTGGGTGTGGAGAATATGACTTGGCATTTCAGTGAAGCTGGGCATGGCAAAGGCGCGCCAGACGGTGTGGGTGGATGCGTAAAACGAAGTGCAGATGCCTTAGTTGGCAGAGGTAAAGATTTGTAAAGTTTGGAAATATTAGTTTCAGAGCTGGAAGAATCTTGTAAAGGCATTCAAATTTCATCAATTGACGATCAGTTTTTCCTTGACATGGATAAATTGCTTCCTAATAATATTCCTGCATTTAAAGGAACACTTAATTTACACCAAATAGTTTGGCACAGCAATAATCCGCAAACGATATTTGCTACAAGATTAAGTTGTTTAGAATGCTTAACAGTTTGCACCCATTATCATTTAGGAAGTATTAGGTATGAATGTGATCCAACTTACATAAATAATCCCGAAGAGAACCACACAGACGTTGGCGTTATCAAGACGTTTACGGATCTGATAGTGATAATAGCGAAGACATACTGCTCTCGGATGTTAAAAAACATTTCTCACAACATAGATATCAAAAAAATATGTTTATTGTTGTTAAACTGCCGGGAAAGAAAATTTTCCGTCATTACGTAGCTCGTATTTTATCTGTCGACCTACACAAAAAATATACTGTAAAGTTTATGAAGAAAACTGGTAGTAAGCCTTTTGAGTTTCCCGAAGAAGAAATTTCGGTCATAGACGAGTCAGACATTAAAATAGTTGTGAGTTCTCCCGACTATTTTGACGAAAAAGATGAATGTTTTTATACTTAAGTTCTTTTGTTAACTTATTTTAACATATATCGTTGCATACCGCAAAAATGTATTTTTTTTTGTTTTAACATTTTTTTTTCATTTCAATGCATTCTTAATGCATAATTTTAGAATTTGTAATTCAGTTCAATGCTCTATATATGTATGCATTTGGTTCTCTATTATTCAAATATATTTTTTTTAAATGTATTTTGGTTCCTTTATTTAAATTACTCAATGTACCGCATTCCACTAATATTTTATCCTAAGACGGTTATGGAAACATTGATGCTTAGCAACCAGGGCTGATTGATCAACAATATTTTTATCTCATTTTAGAGTCACATTATTTTCAGTGTTGTATAATATTATATACCCTACATTAAGCTCTAGTATTTTTCAAATATATCAAATAAAAATATTTTGTCACATCCGTGGTTAACCATATCATTTCCGTGGAATCTAAGAATTAGATTTTTTTATTTACAAACAGAATACTTCAAATTTTGTTTGACCACTAGCAATTCCTTAAAAATAGGCTCCATCCTAACAAAGTTTCAAAGAAAAAACAACATTATAATTGTAATAAATTTTTTTTTAAACTTAGTCAAGAAATCTTCCAATTTATTAAGAATGACTCATATATATATATATATATATATATATATATATATATATATATATATATATATATATATAACTATATGTATATCTATGTATATATATATATATATATATATATATATATATATATATATATATATATATATATATATATATATATATATATATATATATACCACCTGGCCAACACCTGTGTCTTTACCCTATACAAATATTTCGTTCTGCAATAAATATGTTAAGGATTTTCGGTCTTAAAACTTCCCAACTTTTTTAAATAATTAATACCAATTCCCGAGCTTTTTAGATGTTTTTATACATAAGGCGAAAACTAGTTGTCTAATTGTTATAGTAGCATTCCTAATTGTTCAAAGTTATAAATCTTAATTTCAGTCCTTCAGAAAACATGCATTTATAGTTTATCTTGAAGTTGAGCCATAAGCAGCCATAATTTAGCATTTACAATTATTGTGTATTTACAATCCAGAATATAAGACAACAATGGCTTGGGCAGAAGACGAAAGATCAGATAGATATTTTGAGTATTTCTGTATTTTGGTAAACAAAGCGCAACGTTTTTATGTTCAGTAATCACTTCCTGTAACATTTTTTCGCTTCTTCTCGGTTCACAGATGACGGTAAAGGTATTACCGGTAGCTCAGATTATTAAAACTGGGCTACTCTTTATTGACGATTAAGAACTAAGGAAAATGAGCTTGGAAAAAATAATTGTGTTAATTATTTTGATCAAATATAGCAAAATTAATGTCTGGTTTAAGAATTATTTATTTTTTTATTATTTCATCTTTAAGTCAGATTAGGTTGGGCATTAAAGAACATTTTTTTATGCAAATTTAGCTCATTTGACTGATCTGCATCTTTCGATCTCGTTCACCAAAATGAACAGTATAGAAGACTACTTCGTTCAGTTCAATTAATTCACCGATTGATAGAGGAAACAATTGACGATCCGAGAATGATAACTAACTAAGTATAAACCAAAATCAAAATTTTACAGGAGACGCAAAAAACTGAATAATGTCCGTAAATTTGGAAATTCCTAATTTATTTTTGATTAAAACTGTAATTTTAATATAATTACATTATTCTTTATTATATAAAGGGGTCTATATTTTTTGGTTTTGATTTTTTAAATTTTTTTTTCAAAAATGGCTATATCTAGTTCTCATTCTAAGTGAAGAAAAATATTAATCAAATAAACAGAGAAAGTTTCAACGTCTGTTTTCTCAAATATTAGCATAATAAAAGATATTAAGTGTCCTCATCGGACCGTGTAGATCTGTTGAACTATCTTCTGCATCAATCTCTTTTAAAGTATTGTACATTCCTTGATACACCTTGTATATATATTGGGAAAGCTCTTTTAATTTTTTTAGTTTTAGTGGGTTAAAGAACATTTTAGTTTCGTATAGTTGTTGGACGTCACTCTACTCTATAGTTGGTGGCATAACATTATTTTTGATGTAATGAAAAACGGTTGGGTTGTTATCTATATTATGATGTACCGAAAATGTCAAACTTCTTCGTTCCATAGAAAAGCTTTTATATTTTGTCACAGTAAAATTATTCAGATTCTTGTTAAAAAAAGGTGCCAAGTATGATTTATAGTCTTGTATCATTGTACGCAATACGTTAATAACTTGAAACACTTTGGAAATTCGAAGTGGTAGATATAAGTATGTGATTTTTCTTTTCTTTTTTTCTATGAGACTGAATTGTGTGTGACATGGAGGATGGATCCATCTTGTTGAAACCATAAATTGTTAAACTTAAGTGGTGGAACAATTTCCCTAATTGCCGGAACTATTTCTGTTTGCAACATTACTAGATATCTTTGCCCGTTTAGAGTCTGCCCGTATATATATATATATATATATATATATATATATATATATATATATATATATATATATATATATGAGGGGCTGAGTTCCAAAACTCGCCTTATCCATTATTGGAGTTTTGGTGGTAAAACAATCAAACTGTAGCGTTGGCAGCCTTGCATAATGTTCAGTATATTTTTTGTGCCTTAACTCATCCTATCCCTTCTAAATTTTATAGTAAAATCGTGCATTTGTTCTAAAACTTTTCTTATCCACGCGTATATTTGTAACAAAACTTGTCTTATCCTGCACGCAACATTTGACCACCATGACTTGATTAGATTGTTTTGAACGTTTTTACTCGTTGCTCTGGCCGCAAACCGTGCGTATCATTAGTAGTAAACATTTAGTGATAAACAATGATATTATATTTCAGTAGTTTTTTGTGCAAAATGAATAATAACGAAACGGTCGCATTATATGAAGGAAAAGGTAGACGAAAAACACGCGACAAAAGTTCTTGGCAAAAGGAAAAAGGCTAAGCTTGAAAGGTAAGTTTATATTGGTCTCATATACCTAGCATTGATTCATTTGGCATTTGAATTTTAGGAGGAAACCAAAACGATTGCCAAAAAAACCCACATGTGAGCATAAGAAGAAAGTGTTGAAATGCAACGATGTATCAATGCAAGATATAAGGCGCTTCCACCAATCTTTTTACTCTAATGACGACAAAAATTCCCAAGATGATTTTATATTGAAATATACGGCTCAAGAAAACCTTAAACAAGATCAGTAAAATATTCTGAAAAGAGAAATGAAGTAAAAAAATGTATCCAATCCCTAAAGTGTGTCGAATCTCATTATACATGCCAGCAAAGTCTCAGGCAATATTTTTCTAGTGACTATTCCGTGCGCAAATTATGGAAGTTATATAACAGCAAAGTTGTAGCACATAATCAAGTAAAATATTATTTTTTCGGGATATCTGCATGACGGATTTTAATATTAGTTTCAAGACACCCGCTACAGATGCTTGCTCTGAGCGTATAAGATTTAAATCAAAATTTCAAATTCTAAAAGGTCAAGAAAAAGCCGAAACAATGGCAGGGCATACTGTACACAAAATGAAGGCAAAGGCATTTCATGAACAACTTAGGAAGCAAAATCCTTCAATTTTTAAATGTTCATTTGACTGCCAGAAAAATCTTGTTTTGCCCAAACTCCCCAATCAAATTGCTTATTATTCTCGGCAGTTATACCAGTATAACATGACTATATATGAAGGACATTCAAAGAATGTACAAAACAGAGAAAACGTAAATATTTTTACTTGGTCAAAAAATCAGCGTTTCAACGAAATCTCTTCAATTGTCTATCATTTCCTTTGCCGTAAAAATTTACACGGATATATCAACATAGAGATTTTTTCAGACGGCTGCCCAGGCCAGAATAAAAATATTACAATGATTGGTATGTTGGCAAAATGACTTCAAGAAAAATCTCCTGCAAATATACAGTCTCTTGAGTTCATATTTCAGATAGAGTGTTCGGTCGAATAGAAAAAGAGCTCAAACGCAAAAACATTTTCTCCAAATATGGACAAGTAAGAATACTTGGTAAGGATGTTCCTGTGTTTGACTTTAAATCTTGCGTAGCCAATAATACCAAAACTCCAGGCCAATTACATTTTCAGTTTGCGCCTGCAAAGAGAATGAAGCTGATCAAAACCAATAATTCTATCCCGCTAAAAGAGGAAACAACTTACAGAAGTGATTTGGGAGTCTTTAAACCCTTTCTCAAAAAAACGTAATATTTTTCATTTCAAACCTGATCTGCTCCCACTACAAGTGCCAATTAAAAGTGAAAACCTGCAGGATGTCAATAAACTACTTAAACAGCATTTCGGAGAAAACTGAAAGGAGCTAAGAGAATTGGATTTTTACAAGGACCTTCTTTCCAAACCAGTACCCGATGATGTGCAAGTTGAAATAGAAGAAATTCAGGATATTTTAACAGAAGCTGATGAACTTACCGTATGATTCTTCTACTTTTTCTAACTTTAGTTTGATAATTTTCTTTCTAACTTTAATTTGTTAATTAATTGGTCTTCTTCTTACAACACGTTTAAGTTCTAATAATGTTCAATAAAAATACAAAAGTTTAAAATAAACAAGTTTGTTGATAGAGATGTTTTTGTTTTATTTCAAAAAGTGTTTTAATCCAAAGTTGTTTGATCCATAATTGCTCTTATCCATTAATTTGCAAAAAAACTGTCCTTATCCATTTATTTTTAGTAAATAAACGAAAAAATAGTAGATGAATTTATTTTTCATTTTGTGAAATAACTAGGTAACGCATTTACTACCTAAAAAAGCAAAAACTAATAAACTATAGCGATTAATTTAATTGCAGTTCGTTTTTGGCGTTTACTAAAAATTCATGACTCTTTGGATAAAACTAGTTTTGGAACTCGGCCCCATATATATATATATATATATATATATATATATATATATATATATATATATATATATATATATATATATATATATATATATATATATATATATATATATATATATATATATGTAATATAAAATATAAAATCGTTCAAACAGTTAGAATTTGTCCTCATTTACGACACGGGGTCCAATAAAATTAATAGATTAAATGAACTTAGCCAAGTGATATTCGATCCTAATTATATCGGACCTGGTCGAAGTAAATAAATCTCACCCATTACCAATAAAATTGTCGGACAATGCTTCAGAATGAATGAGTATATATCAAGGACCGCGGCTGGTAGGTATATATTATTAGTTTTTCTTTAAAATTTGTGGTGGTTGGCACAGGAATGGAGAAACTACAATTTATTCTTATTATATAATTACGATCGAACATCACTTCACATCACAAGTAAGTTCGATTAATCAATTAAATATTTTTATTTCCATTGACATATGTCAAAGTTAATTTCAAATCCAACTCTAAAACTGTTTAATTTCTCAATTGGGGTTCTACGAACTAGATAATACTTTTGATACAGTTATTAGTCGACCATTCAAGAAATAAAATTAACCGCAACATTTTTTTTACATGCAGTATTTTTTTTTTCAGTAAACCCACTATTTTTAAACTTAACTATAACTTGTATTATATTTTTGAAAAGGGGACGGAGCAAGATTTACGATTTTGGAAAAATATACAAAATGTTCCATTTACGATGACATATACATATCAACAATCGGTAATTTCCTTTACTCAGAATAGCTTTTTCAGGCTGATTTTTTTAAATATTTTATTAGGCCGCCATTTTGTTTTGTCATCTTGTATACATACCAATATTACCAGTTCATTCCTATGTAACACTTGATTTTTGCGCAAATTTTGAGGTAACCGGGATAATTAGCTACTTTAATAATTTTTTAACGTTTCACTAGGTCCCCATCTTGTTCCGGCATATTGCATTTTTACCAAAATAATACCAGGTCATCCCCAAATGACCCTTAATTTTTAATTAAATTTTTTTTAAGTCAATCTGATTAGTAGTTTTTAAGCTATACAGCGAGCTGACAAACAAACAAACAGACAGACGGACCGACGAAAAATCGGCTATTTGTGTCCATCAACCATCGAAAATGACTATAGTGACTCAAAAGATGTAGAAATACAATATCTCAAGATGCTAATCAGAGAACTAGAAGTAAAAAATACTATCCTGGAAGAAAACACCAAGCTATGGAGGGGAAAGGCAAGTTTCCTGGAAAATTCTTTAAAAAGCGAGAAAAAATACCGCAAAAACAAACGTAAATAACAAGCCTCCCGTACCCAGCCCTCCTTGCAAACTCCACCCAATTCCACATGCCAACAACAAGCGGAGATGCAAGCAACAGATGGCGCGATCAATGAACTGTCACTAGCAACGGCATGCGACAAGCTAGAAGCAACCACTGATGGACGCGACACAGACTCCGTGTTACTCGGAGTAGCAACTAGGACAAATGAAAGTGGTAAATCAACTGAACTAAAAAAGAAACCTGGCCGCAGTGGAACACAGACTCTAAAACGTCAACAGAATGTCTAATCAAAAAAACTAACATTGAAAAATTGAAAGAAAATTTGCAAAATAAGAATGATGAAGAAGGGTGGAAAACTACTTAAGCAAAGCGCATCAAAAAAATTACCCATAACAAAACAGGTCATCGCCAGTGCTGGAGAAAAGATTGATTTTAATTTAGGTATGGCCAAGCAAAAAACCTATTTTCCTATTTTTTCTGACAGGGTTTGATAAAGATATTTCAGCTGAGGACTTGAAAAAATATCTGCAGGATAGGCTGAAGTGTGACTATAACGTATCCAAGATGAAAACCAGAATAGGTGGTTACAAAAGTTTATTTAAATTGGAAATATATGCATAAAGCAAGGAGCCTGTAATGTCGCCTCTCTTTTACGAGGAAAGTGATAAATTCAATAAGTAGTTTTTACATTGACACACACCGCCATTTTGTTATGTCATGTTTAATTCGTACCAGTTTATCCCTCTATCACATTTAATGTCTTTACAAAATTTAAAGTCAAATGAACAAGATTTTTTACATTGATTTTTTAAAAAATGTATTTGGCTGCTATTTTGTCCCACCATCTTAAATTAGTACCACAACTTTACCATTTCATCTCTAATCACACAAAATTTGAAATTAATCTAATAAGTAGTTTTTCAAGTTCAGTTTTTAAAATATTTTATTAGGCCGCATTTTTTTTGGTACTTATCTTATATTCATAAATACCAAAATGTCACCAGTTAATTCTTAGGTAACACTTAATTTTTGTGCAAAATTGGAGGTAAATTGGATAATTAGCCTTTTAAATAACAATTTTTTAACGTTAAAATATTACCAGGTCATCCCCAAATCCATCGACCAACGCAACTGATAAAACATATTTTTTTACATCTAGGGACCAAAATTTGAAGTCAATCGGGTAAGTAGTTTTTTAGCTATGCCTCGCTAGGGATCCTGAAACGTAGATCTGAAAAAATCTCGGAGGGTAATTTTTTCACGATTCACGAGGGAAGTAAAAAAGCTTTCGGTAAAATGAAATTATTCATTGAAAACCGCACCTAATTAGATTTTTTTATTTCAGATCAGGGTCAGAATATAGACAGCTTACTTGCATTTTATAGTTATTAAACATATAAAATAAAAAGCATGTGCAAATTACACAGGATGCATTACATGGAAAGAACAAATATTATATAATATAAATAATCACTGAAACCCGTCAATTTTGGTTTGAGAATATACTTTTTTACTTAAGAATCTTTAAAAAATCTTTTTTAGTTCTTTAAGGCAAAATACTATAATTTATTTATTATTAGGTGTTTATCTTATTTACATAAAAAGAGCCTACGATAAATATACGTGGTATATAAGTAATTGCCATATAACCTATAATAATAGTTAAGAAAACTAAATACATTGGCACAATTTAGTATTACAAAGTATTTTTCTCGTGCATTTGGTTGCAAGCCTCATATAAAAATCCTCTCTAATTAAACAGTTTTTCTACTGTTCCGGTTGAGATAACCACAAGTTCATTACCAAGATATTAGTTTCGAGCATGACCCAACGTTTTTTCCTCTTTTTCTTTACGTTAACCACTTATTGACAATACCTTGTTATATCTGAAGCAAATCGAATCAGGCCGGTATAAAACAATATGTTTCCAGAGCGATAAATCAATGAACTAAATCAACATTGTTTTTCGAATTAAATTAGAATGGTAAGACGTAATTATATAGTTTTTTTACCGATCATTTCCTTTATAACTTCGTCTGTTTCTTTAGGTAATTTATTACATGCTTAAATAAGTCAAAATTGAATTACCTAAAAAAGTAGATACACTTTCCGTTATTTCTCTTGGCGGTAGGTATACGTAATGCATTTGAGTTATGTTATAGCGACGTGTCAGGTTTTAAGACAAAGGATGATGCTTAACTGTTTAAAATTTCACTTAAGGAAAGTTAAGACACTAGAAAATCAACAGAGATAGAGAGTATTACTTCTAAATCGTGCTTGTGGTAATGGGGTTGTTGCCGCAGTGGTTTTCAACCGATCAAATAATAAAATGCATTCGCATCTTAATTTACGCCGCATAGTAGTCCCAGCAATATAAATTAGACGGACAAAAATGTTCCCAAGAACATTTTTTTTAAAGAAGTCATTAAAAAAAAATGATACTATAAGAATTGTTTAACACTAAAACATATCTAGATATTTGGTAAAAATTATTTTAGTCAGGTATTTAATTTTCAGAACAAACTTATATCACATAAGGCTTACTCTTTACATCAGTTTAAGCTTATTTTTGAGAAAGTATGTAGGGACTCCAATAACTAAACATAGATCTTTAAGGTAGTAAACAACTATTATATATATCTTAAAGTCTTTGAGTTTTACAACAATTTTAAATAACTTCCGAATTGTTTCTTACTTTTTAGCATTTACTACGAAAAATACTCGTAAAAAGGGATTATTAGAAGTTTAAAACATATATATATATATATATATATTTTTTTTTTTTTCGTTTTTTTTTCTTTAACCATATATAAATATTTTGTTAATTATTTTCTTGGGCATAGGTTAACTCATTGAGAACTAAAACTATAATTTAATCGACGTTTCGCTCATTATATTGAGCTTTCTCAAGATATTTATTTTCTACAATAAAAACATGTATAGTAAGTATTTAAATTTGTTAAAACATTATTGAAAAAACATCACTCAAAAAAATATTACATTTAAAACAAACTATGATCATGAAAACAAAAATACATTTAAAACAACATTAATATTATACAGAGTACGTACCTTGGAAACATGTCAGTTTTACGAATGTTTTGCGATTGCAATAATTTCGACACGTCTGGAATTCTGGTAGATAAAAAAGAAGAAATTTGTCTCGTTTTTATCTACCAGAATTCCAGACGTGTCGAAATTATTGCAATCGCAAAACATTCGTAAAACTGTCATGTTTCCAAGGTACGTACTCTGTATAATATTAATGTTGTTTTAAACGTATTTTGGTTTTCATAATCATAGTTTGTTTTAAATGTAATTTTTTTTTGAGTGATGTTTTTTTCAATAATGTTTTAACCAATTTAAATACTAACTATACATGTTTTTATTGTAGAAAATAAATATCTTGAGAAAGCTCAATATAATGAGCGAAACGTCGATAAAATTATAGTTTTACTTCTCAATGAGTTAACCTATACCCAAGAAAATAATTACCAATATATATATACATATATATATATATATATATATATATATATATATTTTTTTTAATATATCAAACCTTCATACTGAAATCAATCTAAAAATGGTCTGCGACCACCAGCGACCCCGGTACAATAAAAGTATATGTTTGGTTTTATGCATTAAAACCTTAAATAAATGTAAATTAACGTTTTTGTTAAAGTGCATGTCAACTTCGATTTTGATATATGCGAGCAAGAAAGTGACCTGAAGATAAGAAACATAACGCGTAAACTATGTGAAGGAAACACTGATGCGCTAAAAATACTACATACGTCGAAAATACGTCAAAAATACTACTAAAATATTTGACGTATCGGTGAAAAATGAATTTAAACAGCGAAAATAGAGCATGTCGTTTTTTTCTAACGTGCTGAGCGGGCACTTTTCGTAACAAAGTAAGTCGTGAACCCTAAATTCATTGTTGGACGGCCATGAGCTGAAAATGACATTTATGTTTAAAAAGAGTTCAGAATTTGTTAATTTAGATGTCAGCTTGTGAAAGTTTTATTCATACTTTTGTTCCATAACTGAAGATTTTCCTAATAATTGGTGAGTTTTAATGTTTAATTTTTTTTATTTGATCGAATATTTACACTATTTTATTTTTGTAGTTAAAAAATGTTCAAAAATGAGGATCTTTTCAGTCACTTAAGAAGTTCAAATAAGTATTTTAATATGGTTGAAAAATGTTTGCCAGTACTAATACAATTTATTTCTCACAAAGTTATAAAAATCGAATTAGAGGAAGATATTTTACGGCCGAGTCTTTTGGGTTTCTTATTCAAGTTGAGAAAAAATTGGATCGAGTCTATTCGTAATATAAATAGATTTTTAAACAAGAACAAAACCTGGTTACAAATGCCTTTTCAACTAAGTAAAACTCAACAATTAGAGAGAAACCTTTCAAATGGTGGCAGACCTTGTAAAGAATTTTCTAAAAGTAGTGTTAGATGAAGTCGGAAAATAAAAAAAATGTACCGCTTAATGTACTTGTTGAAGCTACTACTTTGGTATTGCACGGAAAAGGGTTACGTTCAACTGCTAAACTATTTAAGAAAATTGCATCATCACTAACTAAACTGCCTAGTAAAATGATTAAATCCTAAAGAAATTCAGAAAACCTTTCCGCAGCAAATTTAATTCCATATACGGATCACAAAGCATTAACTTCTATAATCGAAAATAGGTTAAAAAAAATTCATATCAGAATATTCGTTTAGGAGCTATAAGCCGGAATGCTAATATTTATCCTACTTATCAAAATATTTTAAAAGCTAAGAGAAGATGCTACCCTGAAGGTGTAAAAGCAACAGAGATCAGTGTTTCAGTTCCTTTACAGGCAATCTTAAATCATTTCTGTATGCGATTATCTCAAATTTTAACTCTCCTTGAACCCAACCCAACAGATGAAAATATATTTTTGTTTTGTTTTCTCCCATTACTTCTTTATTGCATCGATCCACAAAGGAACCAAAGAATAACTGTTTGGAAAAATGAACGACTAAGTAAATAAAATAGAGGCTGAAATAAAAAATCTTCAACAAATGCAGTTGAAGATCGAGAAGAGTATGTTTAGTGTTGAATTCCAATTAGTTATGACCATGGTGTCTTTCAGTTCTCCATGCGTGGATTAAATTTATGAAATTCTTATTATATATTGCATGTAAGCTAGATTTTGCCAAAAATAAAAGAGCAACCAAAGAAGAAAAAATGTCAGTTGAGGTTATAAAGAAACATGTTCAAGAAAGGTTTTGATATTAAAATTGATAAAGTCATTCAAGGGGAAGGAACATGGAACACAGGAAATGTCGCAAGACACTTCTTTCAAAATCCAGAAAAATCTTCTGAAATAACTGGAGTTAATTTAGAATTAATCAGAAAATTTTCAACAATTCTTTCCGTTATTTCTAATGGACGAAATATTAATTTTCCTTAATTGAAAATTATTTATCGGACGCTGCAAAACTTTACATTAGTCGATACCACAGGTATAAAATGCCCCCTAGTGTTTATAAAGTATTAGTACATGACTCTATGGTGGCCAAGTATGCAATTCTTCCAGTAGGCGCCATTTCTGAAGAAGCACATGCGCGAAATAAGGACTATAATTTATAGAGAACATCACACTAGGAAATCGTCAAGATTAAACACTAACTTGGATTTATTTAATATGTTGATAATATCCTCAGATCCAGTAATTACAGCAAAACGTAAAATTCCAAAATATTCTCCACAAAAACTGTCACCAGAAGCTTTATCCCTATTCGAAGGAATGCATGGTGACTGATGGCTTCCTCAATTAATAAAACACTGATTCATATTTTTTAAATTAAATAAAAACTGTTCTTACATAATATTAGTAAATAACAATAGGTTTTGTTCATTGCTCTATTTTGTTTATATTATGTTTTTGCATCGAATGAAAGTCTGCATGTTAGTTATAGAGTGACTTGTATTGTTGAATATACATTCAAATTAATTTTGTTTTAGTTAGAATATATTTAATAGTCAAATAGCCTAATAAAATTCCCTTTAATTTGATACCTAATTCCTAATTATTTATACTATGTGAATAGTAAAGATTTAAGATGAAACAAACACCCATTTAATATTGTACAAAACATATCAATTTTAATAGGATCTCCTAAAATATATACAAATGTTTAAATATATTATTTCGTTTTCTTAATATTCCTATACCGGGTGACAATAAAATTAAATTCATATACAGGTTTCCAGTATAAAATGATGTACCTATTTGTGGTTTAATGGGGATATTAGAAAGCGTTGGTTGGCGTTGGAGATACAAAGTCGCTTAATTGAAAGACAAAGTTGCGTAATGCTATACCCAAAAATAGTGCCGGTTTATGTAATTTTAAACGTCGACCAATAGGAAAATTCAGGGTGAGAAACAAAAAAGTGCATGTTCGAAAAACCGCAATAATTTTGTTATTATAAAAGACCAGATCATACAATTTTCAAGATACGTTAGAGAGAATATGATGATTTCGACAAATTTCTAGGCCTACTATGTTGTGCCCAGCCAAAGTCAACTTTCTTTTCTGCTGGCTATAAACTGCTACATGGCTGAAGAGCATTTCTAATGAGGGGTTTAAAAAGGCAAAAATTTAGTTTCGTTTTTAAAAAACAACAAAGTGGACTATGGCCGTGGGCAATATAATAGGTTTAGAAATCTTTAGACATTATTTTCAAAATCGCCATATCTTCTTACCCACATCTTGAAAATTTGATGACCTTAGCTTTTATAATAAAAAAAAACTATTGTGGTATTTATATCCCAACATTAACACCGTCTTATAACCCTTAAAATGCAATAAAATAATATTTTTCTAGCAATTAGTTTACAGTTTGATCATTTTAAAATGTTCACCTATAACAGTACAAAAAGTACCTCTTATAGTTTAAAACCATTAGGCATTTTCAGCAAAAACATAAATAAAAATAAAAATTATTTTTAATTATATTTAATTTTTGCCACTTATCAACTTTTAATGTTTGGTAAGTTTCAGTCAGTATTTTTCACGTATTGCAGAATTTTTTTATTTCCAGATAAATCGAAAGGCAAAAATTATGGAGATGTCAATGAGAATTAGGTAGCATAGGGGAAATGAATCAATTTCTTGCAGATATAAAGTGCTTTTCACAAGAGAAGTATCAAACCCAATCAGCTCAGCATCAATGATTATAAGCGAAATCGCATACAATAGCGTTATGCAGTATCGAGAACCTCCAAATGGATTGACAACCGCATCGCAATTTCTAAGCAAAAAAAAAAGTTAAGAGAAATGTAAGAAAAAGGTTGCATACCTAAACGATATTCTAATTCTAAAAGCCAATGCTCAAAAATAACGATTCAACAAAGAAAGGGAATATTTAATCGGTTTTGGTCGGAATTGGATTAGAAGCAATGCAAACTATTGGTTGGTACTTTAGTTAATCAACAACCAACTAGAGAAAAGAAAACAAAAAAAGGATATATCTAGATGAAACAATTCTCTGCTGAATCAATTGAAAGTTAACAATTTAGTTGTGCGCAAGTGTAAGCAGATGATTTGTCGAATCTTGGCATTGGTGAATGGACAATACATAGTTAGATGGAATGTGATATTGTTCTTTCGACCATTGAAAGCAGCCAAAGATGCCGAGATATATCGTCAAACTATTTAGAAGTTATAAAGGAGGCCAGCGAAAATAAAGCTAAATATGAAGTGAAATACGTGAATCATAACTTTTTCCATGACTATTCCTCACTAAAATATTATTTATCCATTCGTTCTGGCAAAAAGGTGGGTGATTATACTGTTAATGACTTACGAGCGCCTAAGTGCTGTCCGACAGGAGAAATTCAGTACAAGATAGACTTTGACGAGAATTGGATACCACTTCCTCAACTCAATAACAGCAAAGTTGACCAAATCAATAAATTTTAAAAAGATTCATTCATTTTGATCCTTCATGTTGAATTCATACCAAATTATCCCTATATCACATCTAATTTTTGTGCAAAATTTTAAGTCAATTGAATAAAAATATACGTCGATTTTTTAAACACTTTATATAGTTACCATTTTGTTGCGCCATCTTGAATTTGTACCAAATTTTTACCAGCTTATCTCTCTTTCGTACTTAATTCTTGACAAAATTTAAAAATATTTGATTAAGCTGCCATTTTGTTTGGCCACCTTTATGTAACGCTCGATGTTTATGCAAAATTTGAGATAAATTGGATAATTAGTTTTTTAGTATTATTTTTTTTTCGTTTCACTAGCCCGCAATTTTGTTTCGACATATGGGATTCATACCAAAATGTTACCAGTTCGTTCCTACTTAATATGATTTTTGTGCAAAATTTCAGTTAAATTAAATAAGTAATTTTTGAGCAATTTTTTTTTAACATTTCACTAGGTCGCCATTTTGTTCCGCCTAATTGAATTTTTAGCAAAATATTACTTCATTATTTTTTGACCATAATTCAGGTGAGTAGTTTTTAAACTATGCCGCGAACCGACAGACTGACCGACGGAATTGAGAAAATATATTTTTGGCATCTAGGAACCCTAAAACGTGAAAATCTGTAAAAACTTTAGAGGATGATTTTTCACTAATGCAAACATTTTGTTTGGCCGGCATTTTGTTACGACTCATTAAATTTGTACTACAATTTTATCGTTTCATTTTTATATCACACTTAATTATCGTACACAATTTGAAATCTAATAAGTAGTTTTACAGGCTGAATTTTTAACTATTTTATTAAGCCGCCATCTTGGATACGTATCCAAATTTTAACATTTTACGTAATACCTGATCTTTTTAAGTAACATAAGCTTTCACAAAAACGAAAACCAATGAGGAAAGAAAAAAAGCAGAACTGAACGATGAAGGCAGTCAACTACCAGGGAAAGACATTTTTTTGTCCTGGATTAGGCGGATTTTTATCCCATATAGCGGGGTAAAAGTCAAATCTGACATTTTCAAAATTTTTATTTTTTTCACCCTATCAGTTTCAAGAGAGAAACTGTGTAACTATGGAATTATGTTTAACAATGACTCTGCTATAAGAAAATAAAGCAAATTATTACAATGAAAATAACTTTTTTGCAGTTTTTATATAGTTAGGTGCCTACTTTTACCCGACCTTACTCTAATTCTGTAACATTATATATAACGACTAATAATAATATGAGGTTTTGTTTTGTATCTAAATTGATTGTCATTTAGTTAGCGCTGTGGCCAAAGTGAATGTTATTTACTTTATTGAGTTAGTATTAATTTTTTCCAGTCAAAATATTCAGGGTCAGTTTCACATTAGGTAGGCAATCAGTTGTATATATATTGTTTGTTGCAGTTGCACTGATACTAAACTGATAAGAATATATAATATTTTTTGATCTGTGTCAAACGCTGAGAAGAGGATGTTTGGTTGGGAATGTATTTCTATAAAAAACACTATTTTTCTGCGGAATTCGCCAGTCATAACACAGATTGCACAATATGTTTCCTATTAGTTGGTCGTTTATTTTCGGGGAGTATAAACAAGTTTTGTTGAATATTGAGTGTGAGTTTTCCTTCCTCGCTTTAAATGCAACGCATAAGTGTTCGAATCCCTATTCAGACGCATGACTTTTTACTTAAAAAAAAAACTTATAATTAAGAAAAATACGGACTAGGTTAGGTTAGGGTTGTTAAGGTGTGTTGTAAAGAAGCCATAAAATCATCCAAGATCAGGACCGAAATACGCGCGCACTTTATAATAGTGTGATTGGTGGGTTCTGCGTAAAAAGTAAGATCTTGTTATATCCATCGTCCGTTAGTAGCGTGTGATAGTAGCGGATCTATATTAAAACAAGGATTTTTTACAAATTCTATACTGATAGGTAGATCTGTCCCGTTAGGCGTTAGGTTAGCCCAAGTTCGTCGATAAAAGCATTATTGAAGGCGTAATAAATAATAATAAAGTATATTTATAATAAAATATTAAATTGTAACAATACACTAGTAGTACAGTCCTCGATAGTAGCGTTTATGTAGGAACCCTTCCTTCCGCAACCGGCTCGTAAGATATTAAAAAAGTGAACTGTTTTTTCTTTTGTATCAACTTTTTTCTTTGGTATCAATTTTTTTTATATAGATAATTTGGTATCAGTTGGAGTGGGATAGCAAGATTATCGGGTTAGCACCAGGTTAAGAGCTGGAGCGCGCAGGCACCATCATTAAAGTTAAAATACTTGAATCAGTTTCACATCGGGTCGGCAACCAGTTTTATACATATTTTGTGGAAGAGGAAACTAAATTTTCGTTTGTCAGTTTATGTTTGCGGTTTTTGTGTAATTTGGTTGAATTCTGTGTTAACATATTTTTTAAATGGAAATCGGAAAATATATTTGCACTAATGCAAATTTTGTCTCTTGCGGATGAACAATTACTTGTTCGGTTACAAGAGTGCGGGTTAGTACGACGAGAGTTGCGATGTCCTGGACGAAGCTGTCGTCATAGATGTGTTCAAAAACAAAAGCTTTCATCTCAATTAGGGGATTTTTTCTGCAAAATTTGTCGAGTTTCGTACTGTATTTGGTTTTCGTAAGGTGACTCATAATATTTGCAACACCGTTTAAAAAAGAACGTGCAACGACGTTTCTGGGGAATTATGGGTCATGCTCCATAGATCATTGTTTAGATGTTTGTTTTTATGGAATCGTTGGCAGCTTTCTGCTTTGGGGGATGTAAAAATTACCACGACTGACTTATTATCTGTTATGGAAAGAGGTAATCATGATGAAAGCTATTATAGTGAGGATAATTCTTGTCTAAACATTGCTTCTGGAATTAGTATGTTCCAACAAAGATGATAGCTGCTTAGAGAATATTTCTCAAAACATATGGCGATCACTCATATATATCGCTGGGTATTCCTCCTACAGTCTAAAAAAAAAGAAAGCATTGTGCCTACTGTAGTATTTCATTGAATGAAGACGTGACTATGAACCAACAGCCAATACATTGTTAATATCGGAAACTAGTAGAGGTGGTTTGTGTTATCCTACTGAAAGTGTGGCTACCTATGTTGCGGATACGTAAATAACTTTTAAAAATGTATTGATCCAAGAGGAACTTTTTCGAAAACAACTAAATCAAAGATACGTTCTGGTTACACTTGCTTTAGAAACTATCACTGACTTGGATGTTACTGTGTTTTTGTAACTTGCTTGCCCCAGTCACACAAAATTAAAACTAATAAAATCAATAATCAGAACTATTTTAAATATCTTATTAAAAAAATATTATAAAAAGTATAATGACTTAGTAACAACTAAGAATATGCCTTAGGTAAAAAAGAATTTCCAAACAAAAAATAATTATATTATATATAAAAATTTTACTTACCAAAAAGTAGTTTTTGTGCAACGACGTCTATATGTACACAGTAAAAAATCGGTTTGAGTAAACCATTAAAAATAATTGAGGTAATGGAATCAGGTGGGAAAACTTTGAGTATATATACAATGACCCTATTTTTAGTAACACAAATTATTGTGCGTCTCGTTTGTTTTGGTTTATTTTTGTCTTTTCAAGTTATCCGTAGATCCGTGCCGAATAATAAGGACTGTTTTTGAATATCCGAAATCGCAAAATATCCCTCCCCGGATATACTTTGAGTCCAAAATGTCAAGCGACAAAATTTTATTTAAGTTAGAATACGAGGGTAAATCAAATATAAACGGTAATTTTACTATTTAGCTTAGCATGTAAATCCGAGCTAGATGATTCTATGCTTGAGCGTTGTTTGGTTTATGAGGAGGGGGAAACCGGCTTGGGTAGCAGCTGTGCTCGGTTCTGTCCGCCGTACAGCCATGACTGAGCGCGAGGTACCTTCGTCTGTTGCACAACGCATCATCATAAAGTTTTTAACCAACGAAGGCGTTAATCCATCGGAAATGTTCACTCGTTTGAAGGCACAGTTTGGGGAGGCTACACTGTCTGAGAATCGAGTGTATACGTGAGTCAGAGAATTCAGGGATGCGCGAGAACTTGTCGAAAATGAAAGTCATGATCGACGCCCAAGGACAAGTCTCACAGATGACAATATCCGTGCTGTTCGAGAACTTGTTGAAGGTGATCGCCGGTTAACTATTGAAGAAATCTCATCAGAAGTGGGTATCAACTTAAAGGAGTGTTAAATTAAAAGAAATGTGCTGGGAAATCCTCAAGCACCCTCCTTATAGCCCTGAATCATTATCATTTTATCATTTAATCATTAGTCGAGCGACAACCTTAGTGAACAGTGTACGTACCTTACGAACAAAGTTTATAACGGTCAAGTGAGTAGTGATTTCGCCAAAACGGCGCCAATAAATAAACTGTGCAGTGTCAAAACAAAAACAATAACTCAAAACAGTAGTGAAATAAAGAACCAGGAAGTGCGGGGATCCTCGGAGCCAACACAAAAAGTTATCCACTGCATACCGCATTACCGAAGAAGAAAGCTGATTAAAAAAATGGGTGAGCCAAGTAAATCCTCCTCAATCCTAGCCCCACCAATCCTACCATACAAATCCACTTCAAAAGTATCAATTACAAAAAACCCTGAAAAAATAAACAAAAGACATTAAACTGTATAGCAACGAGCCTTTCGAAGAAAATCAAGATTTAAAAAACAAAAAAATTAAAAACTTCGAGACACTAATACAAATACTCCAAACACAAAATAACAACCTAACACAAAAAATTTCGACACTTACAGACACCAACCTAATACTAAATCAAAAAATAGACACACTAATAGAAGAAATCCGCACACAGAAAAACACTACCACAATCAACACTAATCACACCGAACCCATGATAAACACAAACACATCAAACACAAACACAGAAATGGAAATCGACGACTCCCAAGATTTCCCAACGCTAAAAATCAAAAGCAATCAAGGACCACTTTTCATGCCATTAAACATTCCAAAATCCAACAAACCCATTTCCATATTTGAAAAATATACACAAAAGACACCTAACAACACAGAAAACACCACCTTCCAACACAACACCAAAACAGTCCCAATTATAATAAGAAGCATTCCAAATTGGGTAAAAATTCACTCTGCCCTAAAGGAGAAAAACATAAAATTCTACCCCACTAAAAAAGACAAATAAGGAATTTCACTAACACCGGAGACTCCGAACGACCACAAGCAAATCACAACATTTTTAAAAACGACCAATTAGAATACCACACATACTTCCTGCCAGAAGATAAACAATTAAACATAATTATCAAAGGATTAGACAAGAAAATTCTCACCACAGACATTCAGAAAGATCTAGAAGACCAAGGCTTTTCCCCGAGCGAAGTAGCATGGTTTAAACTAGGAAACAGGAAAAATTACGAATCAAGCATGGTAAAATGCCTAATTCCAAAGGAACAATCACACATCTACGACAAACAGAATATGCCACATGTCAGTGATAATAATACCTCAAAAAAGTTCACAAAATAGATACATCCCACAATGCCACAGATGCCAGCAATATGGACACTCACTCTCAAACTGTAATGCCGCACCAAAATGCCACAGATGCGCAGGAAACCATTTCTACAAAAATTGTAACAAACCGGACACCACATCTCCACCTAAGTGCTGCAACGGCGAACATCTTGCCAGCGATACAAGATGCCCCAAAAACCCAAACAACAAGCAAAACACAATTCCACCACCAAACATCAACATAGTCAGACCCCCAGCAAGACAAGTAACACAGAACATTTCATTCGCACAACTCACAAAAAACACCAACAACACCAATAACGAAGAAATAAATACACATACAGGGAACACGAACACAAACCCCATCATGCTACTATTAACACTGAGTGAAGAAGAACTAAACACAAGATTAACACACATAGAAGAATTAATCAAAAACAGGCCACTGTTCAAAACCCTACTAAACATCACAAATGGATAACACAATCAAGCCAAAGAAACTATTCATAATAAGTTAAGGTACAAAAACTTTAAAGCTCAAATCAGCAACCACAACCAAAATTAACAACAAAAAATTTTTATTCTTATTTTTTCATCGCCATCGTCACACTCCCCTCATCAACCCCCCATCCCATTCTAACTCCCCCCACTTTCCCCCCTCATCAAAATCCTTAAAAATTACCTAGAGGACGAAAATAAAAAAGCTACTTGGCACACTCATTCCAAAACTGTGCAAGAGTTCCCAGAAGGAACTAGCATAAAATCAAACATCAAGTAGTAATAGTATAGCCCTGACTTGTCACCATGTCATTATTTTTTGTTTGCGCCCTTGAAAAAACCACTTGGAGGCAAAATATTTGTAAGCAATGAAGAAGTAGAGGAGTATGTGCGCAACTGGCTGACAACTCGCCCTCAAACTTTTTATGAAGAAGGCATATTCAAGCTTTCAAATCGGTGGCAAAAGTGTGTAGCGCACGGAGGTGATTACATTGAAAAATGTTAAATGTTTAGTTTGTGTATAGCATTGATCAATAAATGTATTTTACAAAATTACCGTTTATATTTGAATTACCCTCGTATCTGGGACGGAAAGTTTGATGTGGAGTGGATTCACAAAAAATATCTGAGGAGTGCTTAAAACAAATTGGTACCTACCAATTATTACCCCTTAAAATATAGTAAGAATAATAATAAACTGTGTATCGTTTATTACAAGAGTCGGGGTAAGCTTTTGTTTTTAATCTGTCAAAAACCCGCCACATTAAATTTACGTCTGTAATTTGGTTTCCACCTTAATAGCGTCTCTTAAAGATACCCAAAATTATTAAAAATTACGCATAAAAGTGTTTAATTTGCTACAAAATGGGTAATATTAACAAATTATTTGTTTTATTTGGAGTCAAATTGACATTATTTGATGAATATTTTAGCAGCATGTTTTATTAAATTTACCCAAAAGGTGAGTTTAACTCTTTGAGGTACGTTGGGACAAAATTTGAACCACATATATTTTAGCCCCAGATGTACGCTGGGCCAAAATATAACCCACCTAATCTAATGCATTTTTTAATGAAGTACGTCGGTTTATTTTATGTCCCGCGTTACTGGGGCGCGCTTGTAGTGTGAAATTACAAGTCTATTTAATAGAGGTCACTAGATGTTTTAGAATCGGGCTGATAGTTTAGTTATTTGTTTACGTTTTACAGCTACACGTTATTTGGAAAAAAAGGTAAGTTTTTTCTTATGTTGTCTTTTTATACTGTTTTGTTTTTTGCGAAACTTTGTTTAGATACTTTCTAAAGAACATGTTAGAGTATATAGTGTACCAAAATAAAAATTCGGGTCACTTGAAAAACACTTTTTTCTCTGTGGGTTGAATTTTGTACCAATGTACATGAAAGGTTATTTTTAGGTATAACAATCCAAAAGGATCATTGGCAGCTAAGCCGGTAAAACTTTGCCCAATTGAATTTGTTCATTTATTGTGGAGTAAGCGTATCACACAAAGGGTAAGCTATTAGTTTTGTCTAGTTTAGAATATTTCTGCATGGTGAATTGTCTTTAGATATGACGAGTAAACGGACTGAAGAGCCACTACCTTTTCGACTTCATGGTTGGAACGAAAGTGATTTTTATCAAGAAATTGATGATATCGAGAATTCGAATTTTGAGTATGTTGGTATTCCATCAGTATTTCATCATGGTTCGGATGATGACAGTGACTCTGGTGATAATCCTGAGGAGCCGGAGCTAAGTGCTAATCCACCTGAACATGTACTATTATCAGAAGTATCCGATGAAGAGTCCAATGAATGGGAACCGGAGGATCTTATTCCGTTATGTGAGCTCAAAAAGAAATACAAAATAGAGTAGAATAAAGATACTACTCAAATACCACAACCTTTTGAATTTGAAGCTTATTCTGGACTAACTGAAGCCTCAAAAAATGTTGGTAAATGGACACCTTATAATATATTCAAATTATTAATGACAGATGAGATTATTGATCATATCAGACAAACCTCTACGCTCAACAGAACCTCCAAAAAACGGGTAAAGGCTACAAGCCAACAGATAATTCTGAAATGTGTACATTTATTGGAATAAATTTGTCGATGGGAGTAAAAAGGTTGCCATCTTATCGCGATTATTGGAGTACACGTCCAATTCTACATGACAACTATATCAGTAAGTTATTGAATGTACACCGTTTTGGTTGGCTTCTTAGCAATATACACCTCAACGACACTAACCTTATGCCTGGTAGAGACACGGACAACTCTGATAAATTATACAAAATTAGACCTTTCTTGGAAATGTTGAAAACCAATTTTCAGTCTTGTTTGAGTCCTCACGAATACGTCGCAGTAGACGAATCGATGATTAAATTTAAAGGCCGCTCTAGTCTCAAACAGTATATGCCTGCAAAGCCAGTTAAGAGGGGCTACAAATTCTGGATGTTAGCAGATAAGACAGGTTACTCTTATGACTTCGACATTTATACTGGAAAAACTGGTTCTACAGTGGAGAAAAGTTTGGGAACTAGAGTGGTCTTACAATTGACTGCAGGGTTAGAAAATAAGTACCATCGAGTATTCTTTGACAATTTTTTTCCAAGTAAAAGTTTACTGAAACAACTACACGAGAAAAGGATATACGCTTGTGGTACTGTGAGGAGTAATAGAAAAGATATGCCCATATTTCTAGGAGATAAATACATGAAGAGAGGAGATTGCGAATGGTTTACAAGTGCAAATCTTTCCGCATTCAAATGGTGTGATAAACGATCAGTTCATTTGTTATCAAATTTCCACAATCCAAATGAGACAACCGAAGTGAAAAGGAAATTCAAAGATGGTACCACTGAGAATGTCCCTCGTCCAATGGCACTTACTGACTATAACAAACATATGAACTCAGTTGACAAGTTTGATCAGATGCGAGCAGTTTATGGGATCGACTGTAAAAGTAAGAAATGGTGGCATCGAATCATGTTTTTTTTTTATCGATGCTGCTGTTATAAACGCGTTTGTGCTTTATACATTATTAGAAGACCAACCCAAAATGAAAATGAAAGAATTTCGCTTAGCCATTGTGGAACATTTGGTAGCAGATAAAATGGTATTATCTATACAGTCCTCATCAGACAATAGATTACCAGTTCCCGTGAAAAAACGTAAACCTTGCCAGCCAGAATCTATAAGATTGTCCCAAAGTGCTCATCAACCCATTCGTACAACACGGCGTAGATGCGCAGCTTGCAGTACAAAAGAATTTAAAACCCGTACGAATTGGAAGTGCAGTGTATGTCAAATTCCGCTTTGTTTGGGAAAAAATAAATCCTGTTTTCAAACGTACCATAGAAAGTAACATATGTCGTAGCAGTATGGTGGGACAAAAAATGTATCTAGTGTTTTTTGAAAAAATATTTTAAAATTTGAGTTTTTTTATTTTTTTTTACTTTTAATAATATGCTCTGATTATGTTAATTTGCTTTTTTCTTAAAAATAATAAAAAAAGTATTTGGGTAGGGGAGACTGTTGTATACTGGGACAGGTTCCATACTGGGACAATTTAAATTTCCCGCAAACTAAACGAAGTAAAATTCCGAATTAAATACAGGAATATATTCATGCACTGCCCTCTATTGGTAGCTATAAATATTTATCAGCAAATTGTTCAGTATGTCTGAAACCGGCGAACACGTGAATTTGCAGTCATAAAGTTTTTAGTTTCCTGTTGAAATCGGGTAGAATATTACCCTTGTTTATTAAAATTAGTTTGTGAATATTCGTATACATAGTGCCCAAAGTGTTTTAAAGGTAAGTTTGGACATATATTGCTTGTAATTACATTTTTGTTAAAAAAATTGAGGCATAACCTAAAATAAGTCTAGTGTTGTATAGTGGGACAAAAGCATATGGTGCATACTGGGTCTGTCCCACTATACACCCGACGGTTTATAAGTGTGTATTAATGGATATTTTTATGGTTTGCCAGAGTAAAAATGCTGAATTTGCTTTTTATTATCTCACGTTACGTGTTCGAAAGCATGGAAGAAGATAATAAAATATATATTTTTAGTTAGAATTACCACAACATTTAAAACTTAAATTGGCATAAAGTTGATACATAATACGTGGGTAACTGCTTTTGTTTTGATTACAGAAAATGAGCGATAAAAAAAGACCCCGAAAAAACAACAAATCTTACAAAGAGAGTAAACAAGCTCATGCGGAAAATGCAGACAAAATGAAGAGAGCTGTTTTAGCTGTTATTAACCAAAATATTAAAATCAGGGAGGCCGCCGGTCAATTTGAAGTATCCAAATCTGCCTTACAGAGATATATTGCAAAATATCGAAATACCAATGAGGAGCAGAAAGTAAGTTTTAGCTTTGAGAGGCATCATGGATTTTCCCAAATATTTTCGGATGACGAAGAACAGTTGCTTAGTGAATACTTGATTACTGCCGCAAATATGTGTTACGGATTACTAGCTAAAGAAACCCGTTTGTATGCCTATAGATTTGCTATCTCGAATGAAAAATTAATTCCTGAATCTTGGAACAAAAATAAGTGTGCCGGAGAAGAATGGATGAAGCTTTTTCGAGCTAGACACAATATAAGTTTACGAACCCCTGAAACCACAAGCTTAAGCCGTGCAACAAGTTTCAACAAACATAATGTTGGTTTATTTTTTACTAACCTTCTTAATGTATTTGAAAAATATGGTTTTAATTCTAACCATATATTTAACTGCGATGAAACCGCTGTAACAACTGTACACAGATCCCCAAAAATAATAGCTCCGTGTGGTCAAAAGCAAGTAGGTAAGGTAACGAGCGCCGAGAGAGGAGTTTTAGTAACAATGTGTGCCACTATCTCTGCTAATGGTACATATGTACCGCCGTTTTTCGTTTTTCCGAGAAAAAACTTTAAACCGCACATGCTTAATGGTGCACCACCTGGCTCAAAAGGAGCAGCACATCCAAGTGGTTGGATGACTGGAACCAACTTTTTGGAATATTTGAAACACGTAACAGATGCAGTACATTGTAATACAAACAACAAGATATTATTAATATTAGATAATCATGAAAGTCATACAGATGTTAGGGTGCTACAATATTGTAAAATAAACGGCATCGTATTGGTTACATTACCGCCACATTGTAGTCACAAACTTCAGCCTCTTGACGTGTCTTGTTTCGGCCCATTTAAAGGATACTATAATAAAGCTATGGACGAATGGCTGATAAATCATCCTGGTGTTCCAGTAACTTTATGCAATATAGCAGAAATAGTTGGAAAATCTTTTGGGTTAGCTTTTACACCAAGCAACATAATTAAAGGATTTCAACACACAGGGATTTACCCTTTAAATTCAGAGATATTTCAGGAATCAGACTATTTGTGTTCGTCGGTCACGAACCGTACACAATCTCTTGCTGAAAGTTCTATGGATGATCCTGATGCAGGTGATTTGGCTTCAAATGTTTTAGACACCACTCAGCCAGGCTGTTCCAGAACCAACCCAGAAAAGGAAATAATGCCTAAAAAGAATATCGTTACTCCGGAATCTATAAGACCACATTTAAAAGCAGCAGCTAGAAAGTTAAATCAGAAAAGAAAAAAAATCACATCAATGATTCTAACTGACATGCCAGTAATTGAAGAAAAAAAGCGAAAAGAAGAAAAAATAGCGAAAGATACACAAAGAATACAAAAGAGTGCAAAGGTAAAGGCTGTTACAAAGAATTTATTTATAGACTCTAGTGACAGTGACGTATCCATAAAAGATTTGTGTGATGACAGTTCTGATATTTCGGATGAATTTGAAGGAGAAGCAGATTTGGAAGTAAAGCCTACTGATTTTGTCCTTGTAAAATATCTTTTGAAAAAGAGAATAAAATATTACGTTGGTCAAGTAGAAAAAATTGAAGCAAACGAATATCTTGTCAATTTCCTAAAAAAGACTGCCAATTATAAATTTTTCTTCCCAGAAAAAAGAGGCGACGATTTAATTTTAAAGGATGATATTGTTATTAAACTTCCTGTTCCTTTTATATCAGGGGGGACCGAACGAGCAGCCAAGATATGGTGTTTTGATTATGACTTTTCTTCTTTTAACATAGAATAATTTTCTTGTTCATTTAAATTTGTTTTTCAATTAGTTTTGTTTGTTTTACATATATTATATTAGTTACCAACAAACTTAAAAAGTAATGCTTTCATATTTTTGATGAGTTATAAATAAAATATGTCTTTGTATCTTGTTACTGAGTTATACGCATTTTATTTCAATTAAACATTATTATTATCAGGTTGTCCCAGTATGTACACATTCAGGTCCCACTATAAAACAAGGGGTTGTTGTATAGTGGGACTCGGGCGTGTAGTTAGTAGTGTAGTGTAGTGCCTTTTTTGGTTCAGCATTTTACTGTATTCATAATAAAATTTATTTTTGGAAGTACTGTTGTGTTTCAAATGTAATTAACACAAAAAATCCCAAAATACTACTAAAATATAATTTTTATGTTCATTTAAAAAATATTGTCCCAGTATACAACAGTCTCCCCTACCGCTAGTATTTTATTTTTGACGATTTTTCCGTACCGCAAAGAGTTAATGAACGAATTGAATGATCAATCCTATGACGTGCCTGATTTGTTTTGGTTTATTTTTGTAAGTTCGTTTTGTTTTTTTTTTCGCCTATCAATAGTTAAAATTACGCCCTTTTTAAAAGCCACTTATCATTCGGGTCACTTTATTTTTTATTGTTAAAATCTCATTTCCTATTTTTTAAAGGTTATATTACTAATCAACCACCAATAAAACACCTCCAAAGTTGAGTTTAGTTAAACCAAAAATAATCCATGACGTCATGAAGGGCTAGTAATGACGTTATATTCCATAAACAACTAACAACCAAACCGCTCAATCATCAACATTTAAGACCAACAAAAACCGGTTATGATTTTTCCGTCGCTCATAATCGACTTCAGTAATAATACTTAATTAATTTTTTAATTAATTTTTTTAATTTAAGTTATACAATAAATAAAAATTAAATAAATATTATAATAAAAAATAAGAAGTATATTCTAATTTTATTTTATGTTATCTTATTTGATTGCATAAACTCACCTTAAGTGTGGTGTTTCAATATAATTCACAAAGCTTCACAAGAATAATTATCTGTTCCAATAAACAAAACAATACCTTTACCAATATTAAACATTGTTGCAATCTTTGAACATTCTAACTTTAACATTCAACAAAATAATAGATTATACCTATTATTATTATCATTATTATTATTATCATTATCATTATTATTATTATTATCATTATTATTATATTTAGGTATAAAAACCAAAAGCTTGTTTTCATGCAAACTTTATACTGATGCTACTGAATAAATTTTTTTTGTAGGTACCTTAGGTACATAAGTTATTTTTTTTTGTGTTAGGAAAAACAAGTTCCAAATTGACTGTTAAGAGGGTCCTGTGTTATTTTATGATACAGAAGGGGGTATTGGTTGATAATGATTTTCTCTCCACTTTTTTTAAAATGTATAACTCAATTAAAACAATAGTGAAGCATACAAGCAAATCAGTGGAATGTAAGTTATTTTATTAAATTCACATTTTTAATTATTTAAAAAGAAATATGTACTTATACATCGAGAATTTTCTTATATACTTCCTGTTTTATTTAGTTACCAAACTCAATCTTAAGAAGGGTATAGGTATGCAAAAAATTTACTAGTTTTGTAAATGATGATCAGCAAATTTTTTCAAATGTTTCCCCCTTTTAGAGAGTATTTTTTATTTTTAAAAATTGCAAAAAGTGATTTAAATGATTAACATCATCAAATATTCCTAAAAATGTATCATAATTTTACGAAAAAGCGATTAAAGTAATCACTATATTTAGTTAAAAGAAACTCAAAATTGGTTAATTTAAAAGACCAAAAAACACAAAAAAGAAAAAAATTATCTCAAATTAAGTGAGCCATTTTTAGTAAATACAATAAAACACAAAAAAAATTAACTCTACTTTGGGTAAAAAAAAATTAATTGAGAAACTTTTTAGTAAATATTGACTAAAAATTGTGACAATGTAAGACAAAAGTTGTGAAAATGTACTCGAAAGTGGAAGATGAAAAGTCAAAAAAAGTAAACCGTTTGCCCAATTTTTATTTTAAATGAACACAATTTTGTGTAAATTTTACTAAAAAATAATATGTTAATTTTTCACACATTTTGGTGAGGACCTGTTTTGACCAAACATTTTATTAACTTTGAGTTAAGTTTCACTCAAAAATGTTTATAGTGTATGAGGTTTAATTCAAAAATGTATTTATTTATTTATTATTTCTTACAGAACTTTAGCCATTTAAAAAAGTAAATACCCTACTTCAAATATTTATTTAGCTTATCCCATATACTAGAAGTATTATACTTACTCCTTTATTAGCCTCCATTAATAAAAAGTTACTTATTACTAAGTTACTAACACAGTACGTCATAAAAAGATGTAAAAATTAATTATTTAAAATATTGGCGATTATAATAGACAGATAAATACTCATATTCAATTTATTCATAAAATATAATGTAGTACTTTTTACATGTTTATATAATATAGCTTAAAGATAAAAAGTCTTAAAATGTACTTATATAAAATATATGATATAAATATTATAAATAATTCAATTAATTATCACAACATAAAATATAGTGTACAAACATATTGAATTTACACATACAAGAAACAGATTAAAAATATGTATTTAGTTATGACAAAAAATATAAAACATTAAAGTTATTGAGAAGAGACTTTTTGTTTTACATTTCACAGTTCTAGATGAACTGCAGATATTATCCTTACTACTTTTTCAATCATAGTAATGCTAAAGTTATTAAACTTCTCTGGTAATATATCACTGTTGTTGCTCGGCCTTATCTCTAGACGGTGTTAGGTGGTGATGAATATGTGATACAGATTGATGAATTTGTTCTCACTAAACGAAAATATAATGTAGGAAGGATTATCCCAAAAAGATGGATTCTGGGGCTTTATGATGTAACTGATAAAAGAGGGTACGTCGTGTTTATCCGCAACTGTTCCACAGAAATACTGCAGAAAATTATCCTGGATCATGTGTTGCCTGGATCTAGTCTTAGCACTTCGGGTGCTTCTTCTCCCTACAGACATAAAACACTAGATCATACGCGAAATTTTGTTGATCCACAGACCGGAGTGAGTACTGGTTACATAGAAGGATATTGGCCATGTCTAAAACAGTTCATTCGACGGTTAGGCGCGATGCAGTCTCCGTTTATACCGGAATAGGTAGACCAGTTTATGTGGTGGCGGACATATGAAGCAACTTCAAGAATTAGATTTCAGAATTTGATCAATCAAATTCGCGCCAGTTACGTGTTTAATTTTGATATTTTGTTTTGCTACATAGATTTTCCTTAGTAATTTTAATGTATTTTGGAGACTGAATATAGAAACTGATGTATATTCGAAGAAAAATCGGTATCGCTAGGTAGATCCGTTCCAGGTTAGCACTACGCTTGTTAATAAAGCTGCCGTTGAACTCGTAATACAACAGAATGTTTTGCAATAGGAATAGTGTTTTTCACAATGAATATAGACCATGGCGTATATCTAAAGAAAAGTCGGCACCGCTGGTAGATCTGATCTGGGTTAGCACCAGAATTCGTTTACAGTTTTTAAAATTATTTTTTAGTTTATTAGACAAATCCGAGATCCTCATTTTTAAAAACGGTCCTACATAATTATAACTTTTTAGGACAATGGACCGTATGACTAAAATTTTAAAAATGGCAGCCGAAATAAGGATGCAACCTATCAATGAGCAAAACAATTATATAGATAAAATATATGGCACTAAACAAAAAAAAAAATTACTTAAAACTTACACTAATTTTCGTGATACCGGTAATTTCGTGATACTTCTTATTTCGTTTATGGCGATCTAACCTACTACGCTACAATGACATCAGTTTTTGTGAGTATTACCACAACGGTCTTGTAGATGGCACCTCATGTAAAAATATATTTATTCAGAGGAATCAGGCAAGAGAAAACTTTGAATGCTAAAATAACGATCGGTGGATATTAAAGTAAACGTTTTTGTGAGCATTAGCGTTAGAATTTTTCGAACCGTTGTGTGATCGGTGAGTTACTTTGTTTATATACAATATTGCAGTTTCTTATATGCCGAAAATTATCCTGTAATAAAAAAGCAATAATTTTAGACCGGTATTATCAGGAACTTTTTTTCCAGATAAATTATGCCTGGAAATGCAAGAAATAAAAAATATCGGCAGTACGATATTCCTTCGATATTGGAAGCTGCCAGACTGCTTTCGGATGCAAACATGACGATTTATAAGGCTGCAAAGCAAACGGGAGTGCCATGCAGTACTTTAAAAGATCATATTTCTAGAAACCACAATGAGGGTAATAATAGTCAAGTTCCTAAATTGGGCAGGCCTTATGCTCTTACTGCAGATCTTGAAATTGAGCTATATAATTATGTCATAAAAATGCAGGAGTTAGGTTTTGGATTATCAGTTAATATGATTAGAAATGTTGGTTATCAGTTAGCTCAACATGTAGGAAGACAAAATTTTTTTAAATTGGGCGATGAGGCAGCAAGCAAATGGTGGTGGTCCAATTATAAAAACAGATTTAATCTTAGTGTCCGTGTTCCCGAAAATCTCGCAGCTTATAAAGCTTCGATGTCAAATCCTGAAATAATAGACGACTTTTTTTTCAAGTTAGAAACTCTGGTCGAACAGCTGGGGATAAAAGATTTGCCTGAAAGGTTTTGGAACTGTGATGAGACTGGTCTTTCATACGTGGTCAAAGGAAGCAAGGTGGTAATATCTGTAAGAAAACGCTTTGTTTATAAAAGAGCCTACGCTGATAGAGGAGAAACGCATACACTTCTTAGGATGTGTGTGCGCAAACGGAACTTGGATCCCACCACTAGTAATATTTGCGCTCGACTTGAATCAGAGCAGGATTCCGATTCCGAGTAATGCATTTATTATTTTTTAGTTGCTTTTTGCGTTTGTTAGAACGCATTTTCTGTTTCAGTATTTAATAAATTTTCTAGTTTTTTAATAAATATATTTTTTTAAGTATCACGGACTTACCTACCCACTATCACGAAATTAAATGCGATATCACGGATTTACCTTTCCAGGCCAATTTTTTTTTATTGAGTTATCAGGATTATATATATTTTCTTTCAAATAAAATAAACATTATTATCGCTAGTTAACACGTTCGCGACATAGCCGATTTCGGATGTGGTCACCAGGGGCCGTAATTTTTTTTTTGTTACAAGTAAATATTTTTGTATTTTTGGGATAAATAAAGTTCTATATAAATGTATTTTGTGTTTTTATTTAATTTTTAGTGGTTTTAAGCGTGTACCACCGGTGGTGCACGACGGCTGTAAAATAAATTTCTTTTTTAGGGACGTCGTGTACCACCGGTGGCCACGCTGTAAAAGTAAGTATTACTATAAATATCTTTCTTTTGTTTCAGATAATAAGTAACCAGATGCAATAATGAATAGGACAAAAAGGATTTTGCAGGCTGCTGCTAAGCTAGCGGCCCAATCCCAAGAGACAGACGCATTAAGTTCCACCAGTGTTTCACCGTCCAATGATCAGGCAGCACCGATCCCCAATATTGTCCCACCGCCCGCTTTTCCAGAAGATGTGCCACCATCCTCTGGAAATATGCCACCATCCCCTGGAAATATGCCACTATCCCCTGAACATGTGCCACCATCCCCTGAACATGTGCTGCCGTCCCCTGAGCATGAGCCACCATCCTCTGGAAATATGCCACCATCCCCTGGAAATATGCCACCATCCCCTGAACATGTGCTGCCGTCCCCTGAGCATGAGCCACCATCCCCTGGGCCTGTAGCAAGGGCCCTTGTGTATACGCCACCATCCCCTGGTAACCATCCGTTGTCTCCTACACTGTTCTCTGGAGATGAGCCCTTGTCCGCTCCTAGAAATATGCGGAACCACGATTCCAGCTAGCATATCTTGCAGATTCAGCTTCATCGGATGAGGAAAGTGACCCATTTGCGGATTCAGGTTCTTCTTATCTGCCCTCAGAAAATGAAAGCTTTGACGATAATCCTGCTGAAGATAGTGATCAACAATCCAGTGATGGAGACATTGATCAACTTCCTGAAGTTCCAATAGATCCGACAGTAAACGCCCCAAACGCTGTAAACATCAATGATACTTGGGGGCCATGCGGACAAGTTGTGAACAATATTCCTTTTACTGGGAGAATCCACTTAGCTTAATCCACAAGAATTTCGTAACGCTTACAAGATTTATTGCCAGTTTATTGATCAAGAGGTTCTGGAACTCATAGTACGGGAAACAAATAGGTATGCGTTCCAGTATATTAGAAGTCATCCCAATCTTCCCCGAAGATCAGTGGTACGGAAATGGATTGACACCAACAAAAAAGAAATTCGGAACTTCTTGGGGATTCTAATGATTATGGGGATCAACCATCTTCCAAAAATTCGCCTCTATTGGTCCAGAAACCCAATGTACCGAAATGAACTCATTTGTAAAACCATGAAGCGTGATAGGTTTGATTTGTTGCTCAAATTCATTCATTTTGCCGATAACGAGCAAAATGAAGGAAACCCTGATAGGTTGGCCAAAGTGAAAGAAGTTTTGGAAAATATCCAGAAAAACTTTCAAGATTCCTTCACACCGGATAGGGAAGTGGTAATTGATGAGACTATGATACCATGGAGAGGTCGATTGCTTTTCCGTCAATACTTGCCAGCCAAATCTCATAAATACGGAATCAAATTATACAAGATTTGTACAATCGATGCGTATACTTACGATTTCAAAGTATACTGTGGTAAAAACGCGGCCGTAAGTGAACTAGGCCATACTTTTGATGTAACAATGAAATTAATGCAAAATTTACTAAATGAAGGTAGAGTATTATACACCGACAATTTTTACACCAGCGTAAAATTAGCAGAATATCTTCTGGAGAGAAATACTCACCTTTGTGGAACCTTGCGCTCTAACAGAAAAGGCAATCCGAAAGAAGTTTGCAATAAAAGGCTAAAAAAAGGTGAAATGTATGCATTGGAGAACACTAGAGGTGTGCGTGTTTACAAATGGGTAGATAAAAGACCAGTCATCATGCTTAGTACTCTACCTGAACATAAGGATGAAATAGTTGCTACCGGAAAGAAGAACAGGAAAGGGGAAGATGTACAGAAGCCACAATGCATAATACATTATAACAATTCCAAAAAAGGTGTAGATATATCCGACCAAATGTCTTCGTATTACACTTGCCTACGAAAAACAGTAAAATGGTATAATAAAGTTGTTTTCGAAATCATTTTAGGCACTGCCGTTGTGAACTCATGGATAATCTATCAGAAGAATAATAGCAAGAAAATTGACATGTTAGCTTTTAGGGACGATTTAATTCAATCACTATTTAGTGATGACAACGAACAAGAAATAGAGGACAAACATGATGTACCGGCGCCAAAAAGAAATAGAAAACCGACCCATAATATAAAGAAACATGAAGGCACTGTCAGAAAGAATAGAAAACGGTGCGTTTCGTGTTACGAGAAAATTAAAAATGAAAAAGGGTCAAAAGAAGCAAGGATCAAAACAAAAAGGGTGATAACTTACTGTGCTGATTGTGACAATCAACCATCACTATGTTTAGAATGTTTCAACGAGAAGCATTCCAAATAACTACTTTTATGTTAGTTTTAGTTCTATGTTTTATGTTCTCTAACCAAAGTTTTTTTACAGTTTGGACTATTTTTTTTGTATAAGAAGTTAGGTTTTTACGTTTTTCGTTTTTTTTTTTAGGTTACTAAACATGTATAAAATACACAATATGAATGTTTGTTATATGTTTTAGATTCTGTAATCAAACAACAAAGTTTTTTACAGTTTTGACTGTTTTTTTTTGTATAAAAAGTTAGATTTTCGTTTTTTGTAGTTTACTAAACGTGAATAAAATACACAATTATGAAAATTTGTTTTATTTAGCAGTTATGCAAACATGATTAGGCTATGAAGGCCAAACTTGCGATTCACGGCCATGTGTACCACAAGCTGTGTACCACAAAACATCCCCGATTTAGAAACGAATGCTCCACAGGTTGTGTACCACCTTTACATACAGCCGTAACCCATTTTTGAAACTCTATTTGCAGCCGTCGCGTTTCTAGAACTCATTAAACTTGCAAGGAACAGTGTACCACCATGTGGCTCACAACGGCTATTCTGGCCAACCACCGTGTACCACATGGTGGTACACGTCGGCGCGAACGTGTTAATATATGAGTCTATACCATACCATAGTAGATTTTTTAAAATATTATCATCTGAGCGACTATTAGAGTAAAATCCAGAAATATCACCAATATACCTTACTTCACCCTACATACTAAAATATACCAATTTGTTCCATATCTGTATTTTGATTGATCTAAAATTAAAAACTGAAAAGCATATTTTAGTGTTTTTTCCCCTATTTTCCCAATTCCCATCAGATGTTTATACAACTAGGACAAGTTATACCTGCCAAACTTCTTAAAAAAAGCAAGTTTAAAAATTATGAATCTTTTTTTTTATTCTCTTTAAGTAGGTATATTTCAATTAAATATATACTGAAAAAGAATAAAACACAAATATTTTTATTATTATTTATTATATCTGATTAAAAAATAACAATTTTGCCTTTTAATGTCAAATGGAGGTTTCTATATGCAGGAAATTAATATACATACCTATTTATAGTTTTTTTAGTTCTGTTGCAACTGAGTGATAAAAGAATAATTATTTTTGAAAAGTAATTTGTACAAAGTGGTATCAAAGATAATGTATATACAAACAAAATATTCTATTGTCCTTGGTTTAATTCATAGGAATGAGCAAATTGGGACACAATCAAATTTAACTTTCTATACTGCCAACAATGCAAAATACCTAGCAACTGCCTGAAATTTCCTTCCTAAGGCAGGTTTTTTTGAAAACTAAAACCACTGAAGCACCTGTTAACCAATGTTCTATATACGTTCTATGGTATTGTATTTAGCAGCTTAAATGTATGTAGGTATAATGTTAAAAAGACTCGAGATCGATCAACGATTACAAAAATAGAATAAACAAACTCCCAAAACAAAATAAAAATGCACATAACCTCTATCAGCCATCTGAATTACCAATTTTAAATTTGCCGCTATTTAAACCATGCCCCAAGCGATCCAGTTGACTGGGAGCCTGTGTATTTTAATGTATACTGTTAATATCAATCCTATATCCATAAATTTTCTTCCAATTAAATATAAAGCAAAACCAAAACTTACTAGTTCAACCAGTACGGTAAGCAGTTTTTCACCTGAAATTGGTTTTATTTCGCAATCGGTTCAAAATTCTGCTAACTTTAGTAATTCGAGAATGTCTCAATCTGAGGAGGATATATCAGTTATTAGAAATAACGCAATAAATTTAGCAAGCTAATTCCAAGATTATCTATTCATGCTCCGTTCGTCAAACTGAGCCTATCTTAGCCCAGATACTAATATCGATCATGTCAATACAAATTTTCTTTCGCTAGTAAAAAATACAGAAGAACTAGAAGCTACAAGTTTCACTTTTACTACAAGTAGTACTTCATGTGAAGTTGATCTTGTTAATTCGGTGTCAAGCGATTCTGAGCGGCCTATAGCTCTGCGTTTAACAAGGCTAAAAACCGAAATTACTCTTTCTCCTCTTCATAGCAATGAAAGCGACATCGACGACTCAGATGCCGAATCTGATGGTATAGAAAAAAAATTCTCTGTGAAGTTGCAAAGAGTTTCCTCAGTATTTTCAATGAGTTCAAAGTGATACTGGGGAAGAGAAAGAAAATAAAAAAGTCGAAATAAAACCTGAAAATTAGGTTGTAAAAATATTAAATAGAAATTCTGGAAAAGCTTACATACCGTGTTCAAAGTCTAAGAAATAATGTAGCGCAAAATGCAGGTAAGGTTGTAGTAAAAAATAAATGAGTCAGTTAGAGAGAATCTTTCGTAGTTACTAAGAGATGGCTGACATAGAAATGCAAAGAGAATTTATGGCTGCACACATTCACGATATTAAACTGAAATATCGATATTAAAGTGCTGGTACATACAGGAGAATAAATTTGGCATTTTATTTTGAGGTAAATAAGATCCGAGCAAGAGTATGTAAAACATTTTTTATCGCTACCCTGGATGTAAAAGATAAGACCGTTCGCACTACTACTGATAAGAAAAGCAACACAGGTTTTATCGTCCAGATATGAGAGGAAGGCAGGAAAAACACCCTTCTGTTGATTCCGAAATAAAAGACAGCGTAAGGAAATTTATAAATGCTATACCCAAAATAGAATCGCGTTACTTACGAGTACAAACCACTCGTGAATATATAGAAGGTGGCAAAAGTCTAGAGGATTTATATCGGGATTATAAAGAAGAACGCTAGAGAAAGCAGTTGTCATTTGCAAATTCAATTATGTTCAACCATATCTTAAATTCCGAGTATGTACAGGGTGGCCCGCTTATTACGGGACGCTACCTTATCTCGAAACCTGTAATAGGTAGCAAAAAAGTTAAATTCAAAAGTTTTTTGGATTCACATAAACTTTTAAAATAATACATTTTTATATATACAGAGTGTTTGGATTTTCGTGGACAAGTATCAACTTCCTTATTTTAAATACAATACCCTATATATTATTGCAGATTCGGATAGGGCACTTTAAGACAAATTCAACGATATATAATAATATGTGTCTCTGATTCACTGTTTCGGATTTATTGCCTGTTAAGCTCAAAAACGGACTGATATGCAAACGCTGTTTTCTCAGTTGCTTAAACACTTATGAATGCTCTGTGAGCGCTAAGGAATAAACAGCTTTACCCTTTCCGCCATTTTTTATTGCAAATAAATAATTGCCAGTGTTGCCAAATTTTTGCGTATCCTAAATTTTCACATTTTTTTTAAATGGAACACCCTGTATATTAATATAGGTCTGAATAGAGCTCTTCAAGACGAGTTCAGTGATATTTAACAATAGGGGGTTGTGATTCACTGTTTCGAAATTCTCGGTGGTTATCTTCAGCTAATAGACTATTTATGTCTTATCATTTAATTTTTTGCACACATTGTTTAAAATTTGAGTATTTCATCCTCTGTAATAATACAGTAAATTTTTTTACAGTGATGCCAGTATTTTTAATCTCACTATATTGTATGTGGGCAATACCAGACATTTATAATGATGGTTTTTAATTAAATAGCGCCGAGTTGACAAGAATTACATAACGGACTTATTTCTTTTCTCTCAGCATGTAGTAAGTAACTAAGTGGATTCCTTTTTTAATTATCATGTTTTATTTTTTTTTTACTTTAACGATAACCAGAACAAATTGTGTATTAATAAAACATCGTGCTTACTAAACTAACAACAACTAACACTAACAATTATTGCATATATCCGCCATTTTGAGCAATACACGTTCTGCGTGTGTGTGTATACACAGTATATAAATATGCAGTTGCTTTTTGCACACACTGACTTTCATTAAGGACATTCACAACTTCTTCGATTCTGCGCCGCAATTCATTTATGTAGTCTATTTACCTCTTTTATCTTCTTTTCATTTGTGTTACTCCAATAATGTAAATTTTTCCTAATAAACTCCGCAGTTGAAGTAGTGAATACAGATTCATCCGTCCAAATAATATATTGAAAAATATTGTCTGAAAAATGTTTGTCCATTAAAATATTCCAAATTCTAACCTTCTGTTATATTCTCCATCTTCTAGTTTTTGCACCGGTAAATATTTATAAGGCTTCGATCCATTTATTTTTAAACAAGTTTGGATAGTTGTTCTTTTAATATTCAAGACTTGAGCAGCTTGTCGGGTGGACGTTTCTGGAGATTCTTCAAAATGAAGCAAAATAACAAGCTGATTTTCATTACTCAAAACATGACGTCTCCTTTGCTTTTTTTGCAAGACCCTTTGATTTTCTCTAAAAGACCGATACACTCTTTCAAAAATCTTTTTTCTGGGTGGCGTCTTAGAGAGAATTTGGTAACATACCTTCTTAGAGCAAGAGCTGGATTTTTATTATTCGATAAATAGCATTCCAGCATATCCGCTCTTTCTTCTTAGGTATACATTATTTAATAACAATACAACTATGTATAATATTAAAAAAACTATGTATATTAAGAAAAGTAAAAAAAATTAATGCATTGTAACAATAACAAAATAGTACGTTTATTTTATATATTTTATATTATATTATATATAAAAATAACGGAAATGTTATTTTAAGTTGATACTATTTTTCTCCAAAACTGTTAGGTGACACGAAGTTTATTAAATTAGAGACAATATTTTATTCACATGTATTTTATACATTTATAAACCTACTATTGAATAGCTATGGAATTCTACCTTATTTTAGAGGCCGTTAGAGATTGCGCAGTTTGCCGTATATAATACACTGTAAAGATAGTTAAAAAAGTTCCTAAATACGTGTGGTTATAGATATATAATAGAAATAAAATAAATTTTCGGATTTAGGGTTGTTTTCTCTTTTAGATTATTTCAACCCAGCCCCCCTTCCCAAATCTTTTTCCTGGGTGCGCCACTGATCACAGCCCATTGTTATATATTTTTGAATTCGTCTTGGGTAGCACTATTCAGCTCTATGGTAATGGATAAGTGTTCCTTTTAAAAAAGTTGAGAAAAACAGGAATACGTAAGATTTGGCAACACTGCGAATTATTTATTTTTATTAAATTTTGAGCTTACATGGCCAAAAGGGTAAAACTCTTTATTTCTAAATGAAATGTAAGAAATAAATAGGCTATTGGCTGAAGATAACCACCGATAATTTCGAAACAGTGAATCACAACCCCCTCTTGTTATGTATCATTGAACTCGTCTTGAAGAGCTCTATTCAGACCTATGTTAATATACAGGGTGTTCCATTTAAAAAAATTGAGAAAATTTAGGATACGTAAAATCTGGCAATACTGGCAATTATTTACTTGAAATAAAAAATGAGCAACTACATGGCGAAAAGAGTAAAGCCGTTTATTCCTTAGCACTCACAGAGTATTCATAAGTGTTTAAGCAACTGGGAAAACAGCGTGTGCATATCAGTCCGTTTCTGAGGTTAACAGGCAATAAGTCCGAATCGTTGAATTTGTCTTAAGGTATGGTTTCGGTTGTGCGACGGACGCATGCAGTGACTGCATGCGGTGGCTGTTGCGTCTATCGCATCGACTGTTCATTTGGAACTGCGTATAAGTGGGTTTACTTGTGCAGCGCCGCAACGGCGGCTGCAACGACGGAACGGCCGACTGCTTGGTGTACCAGTCTATGGACGTCGCTGCAGGGATACACTTGTTGCAAATTTTTATTTGATATTTAAATGAGTGGTGATAAATTTTCAAGAGACGAGGAAATGATGCTAATAGAATTAGTGTCGACATATAGATGTTTATATGATGCCTCACATGCAGATTATAAGAATTTAACAATTAAAGATAACATATGGAAAAAGATTGCGACGGAAATGGAAGGAAAATCAGGTATGGTGTAATAAAAATAATTTCATTTGCGGTTAAATTAAATTTTAATATTTATAGTTTAAATACCCTACGTTCTTGTAACCATTCTTTCTTGCCAAGCAATTTGGCCCTCAGAAACAAAATATTCCTTAAAACTGTCTCGAACTGTAAATCCCTCTGCATTACCATAGCCACCTCTTCTTGCAAAAGGTATTAAATTTGTCGGTTGTACATCCAAATTTACTGGATTTTCGTCAAAATGTTTCTTGTTCACCCTTTCAAAATCGTTTCTTATTAGGTTATGTAAACAAACGGCCACTGTAATTATAAGATCTACTGTCAATGGTTCAACCGCAATGGATGAAAAAAAAATTCTAAAAGTATTTGCTAAAAGACCAAAGGCGTTTTCTGACACCCTCCGGGCCCGACTTAATCTGTAGTTAAAAACGGCTTTTTGAATGTCTTCTTTAGCTTGGTCTCTGCTGTATGGTTTCATGATATTTTTGTGTAGCCGGAATGCTTCGTCGCCGACAATAACATAGGGTAGTTTTCTTTTTGACTTTGGTAATTCATTGTCCGGCGGAAAACCAAATGATCCCTGATAAATCTTTTGACCCATTATCGACTTTGAAAATATGCCACTGTCTCCTTCTTTGCCATATGATCCAATATCAACTGCCAAAAATTTATAATTTGCATCCACAATAGCTAAAAGGACAATGGAAAAGTACTCCTTATAATTAAAATAAAGTGAACCAGTTTTTGCAGGGCAAACAATACGGACATGTTTTCCGTCTATGGCGCCTACGCAGTTCGGGAAATTCCATTGTTCCCAAAATTCGTTTGCTCTATCTTTTAGGTCGTTTTGAGACGGAAAAGGAAGTAATACATGTAAAAGTCGATCACGTATGGCTACCAAGACTTCTTTAACTATCTTCGATATATAACAGTGTGATATGCGAAATCCAAAAGACAATGATCGAAATGATTCTCCAGTAGCAATATATCTGAAATAAATAAAACATAATTAATTTAAAACATATATAGTGGATTGCAGAAAGCTCGGTTAAAATTTAACAGTATATGATAAATCTTAACACGCTGTTAAAATTTGACATTTGTCATATTTTTAACAGCATGTTAGGATTTAACATAGTAATGGTAAATTTTAACATAGCCTTCTGCAATCCACTGATAGATTTTCGATAATATTAATGTTGTAGTTCAAGATCAAAACAGCAAAAATTGTTTCTCATTAAAATATTTGGGTTATTAGTGACATAAAATTATTGATAGAAACGGAAGTAAAGTGTAACCTTAATTTTTAGACGAAGTATGCAAAAAAAGGTGGCGCTCGATTAGGGATACATTTAAACGACTAAAAAGAGAAGGTAAATTGAGAACAGGTTCAGCCGCTTCCAAATCTCAAAAATGACCATTATCTTGTTATCTAACATTCCTTAACAATGTGCCAGAAGAGAGAAGGTAATTAAAGTCAAAGCAAATCGATTGAAACCACTAATATTTTTTAAAATTTTTTAGAAGTCACTCGAACATTATTGAGGAAAGCCAAGAAGATCAATTATTGCAAAATAGTGATAGTGAAAGCGAAAGTCACCAGACACCTAACAAATCACCAACTCAATATCCACCGACAGTACCTTCACCACAAAGTATTCAAAGTACGTCATCGAGTTCCTCAAGAAAAAGAAAAATATCAAAGGTTGATGACGATGATATGATTCAATTAATAAATGAAAATAGACAAACGCGTGAAATAATATTAGATAGTCTTTTGCAAAATAAAACATCTAATAGTACTGAAGACGACGTAGATCTATTTTATAAAAGTGTTGCAATGTCTGTTAAACGGTTACCTAGACACCTGATATCTTTAGCAAAATCACAGCATTTGCAAACACTTATTGATCTGGAAAATAGAGCTGCAAACGAACAACAAGGTCTTTCAGGAATTCAACATAATAGATTTGTGCCAAGTCAACAACCAGGGTCTGCTTTAAACCAAAACCAAGGATTTCTAAATAAATTGCCACCATTTCCTTCAAATCCGCATCAGGCACGATTCGTTCCGCAAGAATTCCTGTCACATGAAAACCAAGGATTTTTGGAAGGTTATGCTGAGCAGATAGATAACCAAAGCACCACAACAAACAATAATTATCAATAATCATTTTATTATTAATATTATTTGTGAGTTATAACTTTTTTCTATTTTGTGTTATTTTTTTTACTACATCTGGAGTTAAGAGTTTTTGTTGCATTTAGAAAAATACGTTTAGTTTATATACATTTTTATAAAATATAGAAATAAAGAACTTACCTGAGAGTTAAAGCCAATTTTTCTTCAGGTGATATAGGTCTTTTTACAAATCCAGTTGGTTTCTTTGTTATTTTGTCTGCGATAGCTTCTAGCACAAAATTAAATTGATTTCTAGTCAACCGAAAAAACTTTGAAATTTTTCTTCATCGTCTATTAGATGTTTTGTAATAAGGTTGTTATAGGCGCCTTCCCCAGATCTGTTTTTATACATTAAATGAACAGCTCGCCTTTTTTGCTTTTTTTGTTTTATATATTTTAAAATTATTTCATCCTGCTCTTCTTCCAAAATCTGAAGCGCAAGTACATACTCCATAGCTGTCGAAATCGTACTGTCGGGAATTTTTGCTGCACACAGTTAAACCACTCCGACGCAACAGCGGACGCAAGCAACGCTGCATGCATCGGTCGCTATAAGCGAAACCATACCTTTAAAGAGCCCTTTCTGAATCTGCTAAATATATATATATATATATATATATATATATATATATATATATATATATATATATATATATATATATATATATATATATATATATATATATATATATATATATATATATATATATATATATACACATATATACAGGGTGTCCCAACTTGATAACGGATAGCGATATAAAAAAGTTCAAATACAAAAGTTGTAGAATACGTGCGACCTAACCTAATTATTTTCATTTATACAAGGTGTCTCAAAAATCTGTAGCGAAGCAAAGTTGTGTTTTTTCTTATGGGACACCCTGTATATTTTTGCATGTTTAGATTCTGCTCGTGATTCTACACATTTTTTGTATAACATGTCCTATGTCTAAATCTGATAGTTTTTCTAATATCCGCCATTTTGTAAAAAATTATGAATTGCAGTGCCTTTTTTCAAACGACGTGGGCCGTTGGCTTTTTGATATAGGATTATGATTTTTGGCAGGAACATTAACAAAAGTATGGGTTGACTTTCAACGTGAACAAAATTTGTCGACGTTGTACAGGGGGTCCTAGATAAGTAGGAAAAATTAAAAAAATTAAAAACATCATATCTTCATTTTTTTAAACGGAATGTATAGTATTTTAATATTTTATATTATTCGTGACCCAAAACCCTATCTTTCGTTCTAAATATGTCCTATACCTATTTGTCATAGTTTCCGAGATTTTGACATTTTTGTATTTATTATTTGGTTTTCAATGGCAATCGCCTTAGAATTTGCTTTATTATCGAATTTTCTAATTATAATACACTACAAGTGACGCAAAATTAAAAATTCAGCTCATAATATTGTGCCAAGAATCGCGACCTAAAGACTTAGAACAGATATTTTACCAACTATTCTTAAATATTTACTATTTTGGCTATTATAAAAGCGCAGGTAGTGTCAACATTTACTTAGAACTTAATGTACGATGATGCTTTAGACAATCCTAAAGTAAAAACAAATGAAAACGGGGAAAATGTTGTCATGGCGAAATGTCAAACTCTTGTATTTGTGTAGTAACGGTGTTCAAATTGATTCAAAATGAATTTTTCTAGAAAATAATTGATTAACATGATTTATGTTTTGAGCGCAAGTGATCAAAATTGTTTTTTAGCAAGTAGAGTTTATGCGCAACGGTTTAGCAATGCCGAACGTCATCCTCATGAGGTATCATTTGTCAGACTCAAAGAACGATTTGAAAGAACTGGATGTGTCGATTACGAACAAAAATTGGAAAGGCAGAAAAGAGCCGCAAATGAAGAAACTGAATATCTTGTTATGTAAACTTTAATCGAAAATCCTTATATTTCATGTAGGCAGTTAGAAAAGGAGAGAGGTATTGCTAAATCTACGGCAAGTAGAATAATTAGAAAACATAAATTTCCCCCATACCATATTCAACTGGTACAAGAGCTGGATCAAGACGATTTCAATCGAAGACTTGAATTTTGTACTTGGGCATTAGCAAAAAATAGAGAAGAACATGATTTTTTCAATAACAGTTTGCAGGAGTGGATTGACGAATTACCTTTGAATCTAGTGAGGCGGATGTGGTTCCAACTAGATGGCGATCCGGCACATTTTAGCAGGCAGGTGAGGCAATTTTTAGACGGGAATTATGAAAATAAATGGATTGGTAGGGGAGGTCCAGTATCATGGCCGACTAGGTCTCCGGACCTCACAAAACTAGATTTTTTCTTGTGGGGTTTTGTTAAAGAGCAAGTTTACCAAACGCCACCCACTACCATAGAGAATATGAAAATGAGAATTAGAAATGCATGTACAAATATCAATGCCGTGATGCTGAATAGAGTTAACAATTCCTTTGTGAATCGACTACAAGTGTGTGTCAATTGAACATTTAATCAAGTGATTGTAGGACTTCTTTTTCTATTGTGACTCTTTAATTAAAATATTTATTTGCCTTTTTACATAAAGAAAAATAGTAGACTGAATTTTTAATTTTGCCTTTTTTACTGTGTATTGATGTACAGGGTGATTCACCGAGATTTGCAAACCCCCTTAATTCCTTTATTTTTAATAACAGAGAAAAAGTTGAAATACAAAAGTGTCCCTCGGATATCAACTTTGTTATTTTAAATTGAACACCCTGTATATTATTACATTTTTGGATTCCTCGGTAAATTCTATAAATTCGATAATAAAGCAAATTCTAAGGTGATTGCCATTGAAAATCAAATAATAAATACAAAAATGTCAAAATCTAGGAAACTATGACAAATAGGTATAGGACATATTTATAACGAAAGATAGGGTTTTGGGTCACGAATAGTCTAAAATATTAAAATACTATACATTCCATTTAAAAAAATAAAGATATGATGTTTTTAATTTTTTTAATTTCTCCTACTTATCTAGGACCCCCTGTATAACGCCGACAAATTTTGTTCACGTTGAAAGTCAACCCATACTTTTGTTAATGTTCCTGCCAAAAATCATAATCGTATATCAAAAAGCCAACGGCCCACGTCGTTTGAAAAAAGGCACTGCAATTCATAATTTTTTACAAAATCAGATTTAGACATAGGACATGTTATACAAAAAATGTGTAGAATCATGAGCAGAATCTAAATATGCAAAAATATACAGGGTGTCCCATAAGAAAAAACACAACATTGCTTCGCTACAGATTTTTGAGACACCCTGTATAAATGAAAATAATTTTAGGTTATGTAGCCCGTATTGTTCTACAACTTTTGCATTTGAACTTTTTTTATATCGCTATCCGTTATCAAGATATCAACCGAGAACACACTATTGGGACACCCTGTATATATATTTATTTATATATATATATATATATATATATATATATATTGTATTTAAAATAAAGAAGTTGATACTTGTTCACGGAAATCCAAACACTCTGTATATACAAAAATGTATGTGAATCCAAAAAACTTCTGTATTTAGCTTTTTTGCTACCTGTTACAGGTTCCGAGATAAAGTAGCGTCCCATAATAAACGGGCCACCCTGTACAGTATATCTTTATGTACCCCAAGAGGGATCAATGCGGTCTCTGTGAATCATTTAAAATACAGATGAAGCAGGTAAGCAGAAGATAAGCAAGTCAAAAACAACTAACAAGAAAACAAAAAGATATCGACAAAGATAAAACGACCTGTACTCATTTTGCTGTCTATGATTTGCAAGCAGCCACTGCCGAGGGGCGAAATTGTATCTTTTTATTACAAAAGTAAGTTCAAGCTGCTATAATTTTTGCTATAAGTGACATATGCGCTAAAAACCTCGATCTTTTTTTCTAGAATGAAACAGAAGGGATTCGTGGGTCAGTAGAAATTGGAAGCGTCGTCCCTCATTATCTTAACACATGGGCAGAAAATAGCAAAAACTTATATCTGGCCGGAATATTTAATTCAGATAATTGTTGTGGAAAACAAATATATGCTTACTGCTTACGCTTTAAATAGATCAAAAATTAGGAGTATTGCCCAATCTATGTTTCAGAGCATTATGTAATCTTAATTAGAACAGCAAAAAAACGGCCGTCCATGACAATCCTTATTACCTAAAATATACTCAGGAAGAAATAGGCAATAATTTTAGTGCGAACACTAATAAAAAACAGTTTAGTGGCATGATATTAAAGTACTGCAAGTGGAAAGGAATGAACCTTATCTCTTTTACTATAAAACATCCTATGAACATGATGTATTTAAGGTAGCTGATATGCGGAAAGGCAGAAAAAATAAATTTTAAGATTTGAAATCGGTTAAACTAGTCCTTGTCTATGCACAATACACAATTACCATTAGCTGACAATAAAACAAAGATTAAAAATATTTAGTTTGTAAAAACACAATTCCAAATTATTATTATTACTCATTTTATAAAGGTGTTAAACTCAAGTGGAGTAAATGTAAAAAGGGGTAATTGTAAACGTCGTTATTTTGAATTCAAATTTGCCGCCAAGATCGGCCCGTGTGAGTTTGCGTGACCTTCAATGCTTTCTTAAGCCATTTCCGGCATGCCCAGACGCGAATCTCGACGTTTTTAGTATGTGATAGTCATTCATAGAAGCAGGTGCAAAAAATTCTTGTTTTCAGAGTGAAAGTGTTTCAAATATTTTTCTTAGTTGGATTTTTCGAGGTAAGTTTTTATGTATTATTTTTTTCTGTGTATAGAAAGATATATTTTTATTGAAATTACTTAGCAAATTCTAATTAATTTTTGCAAAAAAATAATGTTTACTTTTACCCCATGTGATGATTTGAGAGGGTAAATATAAACGTAATTTGGGGGTAAAAGTAAACGCACTGTTTACATTTTCCCATACCAGAAGTTTCAAAATAATAAAGTATCCCGAAAAGACCTATTGTTTCAAATGCCTAGAAACTATGTAAAAAAAACCAATGGGCCTTCATATTCAAAGGATGATGTTATCAGGGCTGTCGAAGATGTAGACTGACAGGAAAAAGAAAAACTGCTATCGACTGTAGCTCCAGAGGGCAAAAAACTGCACTTTCTGCTGAAGTTGAAGATATATTAGAGAAATGCCTTGTTAAAAGAGGCGAATACGGCAACCCTTCTTACAAGAATGAGTTTCAAAATTTAGTAAAAACATATATTGAGGCTACAGGGTTTAAAACCCCTTTTAAAGATAGCAAAAAATTTTAGAAAGCGCTGTGAAACATAACATAGTTCTAGTTAAATTACTTAGTCATCTCACGGACAAGTTACAGCCGTTAGATAAATATGTTTTTGGACCCGTGAAAACAGCTTGGGAAAAACTACTGATCTGACATGGTAAAAAGAAAATGGGGACCTGTACTGGTCGTTTAAGTAAATCTGAATTTTCGGAACTCCTTGGGGTTGTATGGCCACAAGCAATGAGACCAGAAAATATTATATCTGGCTGTAAAAGCACAGGGATATTTCCTGACGACAAATCCAAGTTTCCAATTAAAGAATTTAGCACCGAGGATCTAAATGCATACAGGGAAAATGTAAATAAAAATGGTGATTCTAATTTTCAAGATAATCAAGAATCAAGAAATCCAATAGTACTCAATATAACATTTAGTATTGAAGCTCAGGACTTGGACACACCATCTGATATCGAAACCCAAAAGTTATCCCCAACATCGCCGAAGAAAGCAGAGTAAGAAAGCGACCTATCCCTAGAACCAAGTGAAGAAAATTGTGAGAGTTCAACACCCTCAGACCTAGCTCCGCCAGATAACAATCACAATTTACCCAAAGAAACAGTATGCCAAATAAATAATGTAGAAAGGTTATTTTTTGAAAAATCTGAACCGGGTGCATCCGAAACTGAAAGTGTAAAACCAGCAAGTAATATTCGGTTAAAACAGAGAGCTTATGATGAAGTCTTAACAACAGATGAGGTTTTAATGAGGTTAAAAGAGGCAGAAGAAAAGACAAAATTAAAAAAACCAGGAAAAAAAATAAACCGATGAGCAACATAAAGCAGGAACATCCAGTAAGAGACAAAAGTAACAAAAAAAGGAAAAATAGGAAAAAATTGTGATTCTTCAAGTGATGAAGGTGAAGTAGTTTTAGACAATGCAAGCGATGGTTCTTTTGAAGAGGAAATAGAAGATCAGAACCTAGAAATTAACCCCTGCACCCTCTCTGACTTGGCAACTGGAAGTTTTATCCTATTAATTTTAAGGAACGGAAACGCGGAGCTACAAAATTTCAGTATGTGTGTGCCATAGAAGACATCGAAAGTTCGGATATAAAAGTTGTGGGTTTAAAATAGATTGATAGTTCTAAACAGGATTTCTCAGTAGTAGAAACTGATATCAGTGATATAAGTTTAGATCAAATAATAGGACTCCTACCAATGCCCCTAATTCAAAATAAGGGTGAGCGAATTTTTTACCACTTCGATAAAAAAATTCCTGTTATTGAACAATAAGTATTTAGGTTTATTTTCATTTACTCTATATTTTTAACTAACGTTTTGTATTTTGACGTAGTTTTAAGTTTTAGACTGAAAAGCAAATTTTATTTTTGGACTTATGTTTGTTTTATTTAACACACCTACCTATAATATTTTATGCTCGATTTTATGTTTAAGTATTTTTATTTGACAGCCAAATATTTCTTGTGCCATAAGATGTTAATCTTAAGACTTTATGTTTATTATAGATAATAAAGGCGTTTAATATAATATAAGGTACTTTTCTTTAGATATATTGAGGTAAATGTAAACATGCCTTATCATAATGCAAGAATTCACACAAAACTTAGGAAGGCAATCCGTTTACATTTCCCCATTCAAAACTGCATTAAAAAGAGGCGATTATTTGTGGATGGTTTACATTTACCTCTATCGTATCGGGAAAAAAACATGACCTACATTTTTAGTGTTGAAATATAATTATTTAAAAGCTCTCTAGGTCCAATTTTTTTTGCCTCAGCATGATTTTAACATATATTAGTCACACCAGAAAAAATTATGTTTGGGAGAATGTAAACAAAATTGCCTATGCCCCACTTGTGCTTTAAATAAATATATATATATATATATATATATATATATATATATATATATATATAAGTTAAATTTAATAATTTTTGTGTTAAGAGAAGTTTGGATCCTAAAGTTTGGTTTAGTAACATTTTATAAATAATTTAAAACAAAAACTCGTTTTTGCATATAAATGACAGTATTTCAATTTTATGAGAATTATGAGAAAATCAACTGGTAAAATTATGGTAAAATCCAAAATGACGAAACAAAATAGCGGCTTAATAAAACATTTAAACATTCAACGAACGAATTTAAGATGGCGGCCAAATAAAATGTTTTTGATCGTAAAAAAATCACTAGGTTTTACATATGTCTTAGCGTCCCTAGATGTAAACATATATTTTTTATCAATTCTGTCGATCTCTATGTCACTCTGTTTGTTTGTCGGTCTATCAGGGAAAACTTTGTATTAATTTTAAATTTTGTGCAAGCCATAAGTAAGACATAGGGAAAACGCGTACAATTGTGGTACGAATTCAAGAAGGCGAAACAAAACGTTGGCCAAATAAAATGTTTAAAAAATCTATATAAAAAGTCTTCTCATTCAACTGACTTTAAATTTTGCGGAAAAATTAAATGTCATATAGTGATGTGTACAATTTCACTGTTGTGAAAGGGAAACTTAAACCCACAACAGTGACATCATATTGTTGGACAGAAAACCGATTTCCGAAGGGTTCAAACGAAATTTCTTCATGCGTCTATGATACTCTTCAAACCTCTGACCTTTCCGAAATTACAACAATTAAGGTGGTTTCAGATGGATGCTCGGAACAAGACAAGAATTCCACATTGGTTAGAATGGTTATGGCATGGCTTGTTTCGGCACCTCCAAATGTTAAACGGGTAGAAATAATTTGTCCAGTAACCGGACACAGCTATATATCGATACAGTATTTGAACAAACTGAAAAATAAATTAAAAGAAAGGAAGTAATATTGTAAGTAAACTTTTGGAAAAAAGAGTTTAAAAGTCTGGATCTTCCACATTTTTTTCTCTTTTTTATGTATAAATTAAATTACAAGGTATTGATTACAATTTAGCTAGGAAGGTATGTGTGTGTATTACACTAATAACGATAAATAAAGCAAACAAAATTGCTTCGCAATAACATTGTTCTTATTGAAGGAGAACCTTACTACAAAACTCTCTGGGTGTAGCAAAAAACAGCTGCAAAAAAAAACAAAATTTTAATGATTTAAGGCCTGACATAATGCCTGAAATAATCAAGTTGAAGGAAGAAAAGAAAACTGACATAAATAATCTGTTATCCAAGTCTTTTGGAAATGAATGAAGGGATATTCAAGGGATTGATCTGAGTTTTTACAGACGTCTTCTCGATGAAGCAGAAGTTCCGTTACCAGAAAAGGAGAAAATCACTAATGTCTCTGAATCTCAAGAAGAAATTTCGGACCTGAGAATATAAAAAAATTCACGTATTTTATAATATGGTACCTTTTTTGTTGTACTTCGTACTGTTTTTTGTGGTACCTAATACATCTTTGTCAAACGTTGTACTATTGCAATGTCGTACTATTCAATAAAAAAATGTTTTTCATGATTATGATTATGATGATTATTTTTGTCATTGCTCTAAAAAATCTAAATAGGATGCTTCAAAAGCAACATTCTCCAAAAGTTTGTGTCAAAACTCTCATTCCCTGCATATATATATATATATATATATATATATATATATATATATATATATATATATATATATATATATATAGTAGATATAATTTTTTGTTCACATGTTACGAATTGGACACTGACAGCATTGCATTATTCTTTCAAGCCAAGATAATCATATTGGATTGAATACTAAAAATAAAATTAATAATTTCTAAGTGCTACTACTACTTTAACTACCCAAAAGTAAAATAATTAGTAGAAGAATTAGTTAGAAGTAGTTCTGAAAATCCCCCTTTATTACAGATCGATATTTTATTGTAATTTTCCCGTTTTACATGTATATAGATAGAACTAAATTTAATTTAACTTTTAACAAGCGGAGTATTGCGTGTGCTTAAGCAATAAACCACCAAATAAACATAGAATAAAGCTAATTTTATTAGGTTTTCCTTGTTTCCGATTAAAATGCCTCCATTCCAACTCCTTCAAAATTCGTTTCTGGCTAACTCCATGAATTAGGTATATTTTATTAATGTTGACACGCAATGATCACTATATCAGAAATAAACACGCTATACTCTGTTTTAAATCAGGATACGAACAAACTTGTTTATAGGAAACGAAGTTTTTCTTTTTTATTTAGGTGAAGATTTTTTAATCCTAGATTATTTTATTAAAATGAAAATATAAAACAATTAGTAATTTCTAGAAATTACTTGCCAATAGACTTTTAAATCACCTTACATTCAGAGCGATCGGACTATGTAGATGGTTTAATTTTGGCCAATATTTGGACAATTTCTTTACTTTTTATCAATTTATTTCAGTTCTGAAGATGATAGAATAGCAACCTTTGTCTATTTTTGCTAGACAGTTTGCTATTATTATAAGAATGAAAATTCTTATTATTGCTCGTTTGTATATGTGGCGTTTGTTAGGAAACTAGTTAGAATATTTCATTAATGATACGTCTCATACTTAACGGAGTAAATGCACTCTACGCTAACGAAGTGGTATTCAAGAGAGGGAGAGAGACTCTTATAGGTTCTTGCCGGCAGGGAGCAGTACTCTGAGAGTTTTTAGAGCAGCAAGTGGTTGTAGTTTGTACCTACGTTAATTTTAAAGGTCTTTTTACCAGTACTGGCTTTATGTCTTACAGAAAATTTATAATGGTCGTAGTACACAGTATACAAATGAACCAGCCAATCTTTCAATCAATTAATTTGCATAAATCCTAAGAGTTCTCAAAGGAAATGCGAAAAAGTGCACATTCGTGCGATCATTGGTCCAGTTCAGCTAGATCCTAATATTTGCAGTACTCCAGTATGGTAATGGCTTTCAACCTGAAAACAAAATCACAACATGTAGGTCAATCTGTTCGATTTCACTATTTTAGTATCGAAGTTTAAACCAAGAAAGTAGTAATCTTAACCTCAATGAAAAAGAGATTTGAAATCTAACTAAAAATAAAAGGCTGTTTGCCTGTTTGATGCGCAATATAAAATTTGCCGTTTTGCTTACCCAACTTTCAAGGAATTGTTTTTATCATTACATATTATCTCTTTTAATCAACGATATTATGTAATTGATATTGTGCCACCACAACCATCGTCTCGAGATATAGTTTTTTTTTTAAGCATTGGAATTTTGAATTACAATACCGCAAACGCTTGTTTGCTATTTGTATACAGAGTGTAGTTGTTTAGACTACGACGCCCGCAAACACATTTTTGCTTTTATCTAACGCAGGTTGTTAATTGTTTCGCTTTATATATATAGGTACAGGGTGTAGTTTGTTTTGACTACGATGCCCGCAAACCCTTGTTTGCTATTACGCACCATTGTTAATTACGCTACACTGAAAACATTGCGTTTACATATTAATACCTTGCAAATAACAGGATGTAGTTTGTTATGAAAGGAACACTTGTTTGCATCAACCATAATATATTCCACATAAACTATTTTAAATAAACTTAACAAAGACCTAAAGTGTAATAATAATTCTGTACAAGATTGACCTGATTGACTATCAATCTCATTCAAATGGTGAATATAAATTCGTGATGGTGTACCAAATGTTAAGTGCGTTCACAAAACAAAATATAAAATCAACATCAATGCAAAAAGGCAGACCCAACACACAACACAAAAAATTAATAGATATTTTTACTTTATTGGGAGCTCATAGCATTGCAACGAACGAGGAACTGCAGTCGGACAATGGCAGGGAATTTGTTAACTACATAATTGAGAATCTTAATTAACTGTTATGGTCAGAAATCGATTGATCTTTACCGATGTAAAGCGTTCATGGAAAACCTGGTGAAACAGCCAAATAAAAGGCAGTGTGGACCGTGCGAATCAAGATATTGAAAACATGCTCACAACGTGAATACAAAACAATCATTGGGTTAAAGAACTAAGGTTTGTGCAGTTAATGAAAAAGGAAATGTAGTAAAGCTCTACATCACGGATTCCTGGCACTTTAAAAAATATATCAATACCATGGTGAATAAATGTGTACCAAATGTTAAGTATATATTATATATATAAAAAAGCATATTCGTGATGGTGTACCAAATGTTAAGTGCGTTACGGTCAAAAAAAGCAGAGGAGGTTACTAACCAATTAATAGATATTTTTACTTTATTGGGAGCTCAAACGGAACTGCAGTCGGACAATGGCAGGGAATTTGTTAACTACATAATTGAGAACTTAAAACTGTTATGGTCAGATTTGACACTAGTTCATGGAAAACCTAGACACAGCCAAAGCCAAGGCAGTGTGGACCGTGCGAATCAAGATATATATATATATATAAATATATATATATATATATATATATATATATATATATATATATATATATATATATATATATATATATATATATATATATATATATATATATATATATATATATATATATATATATATATATATATATATATATATATATATATATACTTATTTCCCTGCATGTAGTCTCTGTTAACATCAACATTCGTATCAATGTAGCCTTGAACATAATTGAAAAAAAGTGGGACGAAAAAGAATTTCAAGAAGCCGTAGCTCTTACACTAAACTCAAGCTCTTTCATATACAATGACAATTATTTTAAGCAAATAGATGGTTGTACAATGGGGGTTCTATATCAAGCGTCATGGCTTAAATGGTTCTGGAAGATTTGGAAAGTTCAATAATTCAAAATATCAATTTTTCTTCGCCTTTCTTCCACAGATACGTGGACGACTGTCTCAAGACCACGAAAATAACATTTTATCTGCATAAAAAATAACAAAATAAATTTCTTAGGCATGACAATCTACCATAACCATCAAAAACGCGAAACAGATTCGTGCACTAAAGAAACTTGGTCTGGACAGTACTTAAACTTTTACTCTCAGAACGCCATAGCCCAAAAAAAGTCTGTTATAATTGGTATTGCTGACAGAGCTATAAAGCTGTCGGATTTTAAACACAGAAAAAAATCTATTGAAAAACCAAAAAAAGTACTTTTCGAAAATAGCTACCCCAACAAATTAATAAATTTCCTTTTTAAATCCCGCCTTTATAAATTTAAAAATATTTTAAATCCAAATAATATATCAAATAAAAAAGAGAAAAACATCTATCTTTCTCTACCATTTATATACAGGGGCTCTCAGAAAATATTCATCGTGTTTTCAAGAAACATAACATAACTGTCTGTCACCGAGCACACAAATAAGTAAGAAATGGGTACAGCAAATTAAAAACACCAGTCCCAAAACATAAAAAAACTGACACAATTTATCAAATACCTTGTTCCGAAAGGTGTACATTGGGCAAAGTTGTCAGCATCTTGAAAACAGACTCACTGGGCACAAATATAATAAAAGAAACAAAACCGTCTTAACAAAACATGAAACTGAAACGGGTCATAAATGCAATTATATTGAGACTAAAATTTCAACAACAGAGCGTAGCAAAGCAAAAAGGGAGGTTTTAGAAATGATACATACACAAAGAAATCCAAATTCAGCAATCGAAAAAACAGATATAAAAGACTTAAGTAAAATATATCACAATATTTTGCGTTATTAATTTTAGGAAAAATAATTTAGTTTAAAAACAATTTTTTAAATTTTACCTGTGGTTGTCAAAAATTGATTCTGTTAATTAAAAAATACATATAGAATGATAAAACTGCAGGCCCTTCTCCATACTGATCGCATGCATCACCTGGCGCCTCGTTGGTGTGGTATTTCCGACTTAGCTACGATCGATGTGTTGAAATATGTTCAATGATCTTATTCGTGTAATTAAAGGAAAACCTAGACATGTATTTTTGTATTTGTGTTGAGAATTATAGGTTATAGATCCACAATGTAAATAGTTTCCAAATCCAAATGGAAAAAATATGGTCGAGATTAAAAGTTCCGTTCAAGACATATCAGACTCGTTTGAAGCACAAAAAAGAGCCTACGAGGAAGCACTGAAAGAAATAAAAGTTATTGAGAAGGAAAACAATGAACTAAAAACAAAAGGTTCAGTTGCTGGAGACAAGACTGGATGTGATAGAGCAGAGAAATAAAATAAATAACATGATTATTGTTGGAGTACCCAAACAAAGTGACTCTAACATGAACAATGTGGTGAAAAGGACATAAAGAAGGAAAGGCTGGAAAATAATGATAACGGAAGAATTCTGGTGACTTTTGAAAGGTATGAGAAAAAGAAAGAGCTGCTAAAGAGAATAAAGGAATTGAAGGGAATAACAGTAAAAAAATGCAAACTAGAGGGTGAGGATGGAAAGATTTACTTCAGTGACGACATGACATCTATGAAGAGACTTTTATTTAAGAAAGCCCGGGAAATCAAAATCGAAAAAGGCTATAAAGCCGCCTATACATCAAATACGAACATTTACGTTAAGAAACAAGAAGGATACACTCCACTAAAAATTACATTCGAAGAAGGTTTGCTAAAAAGTTCTTAACCTGATTGACCGGCAATGTCAAATAGTTGAAGAGTTGAAGAAAACAATATTAAGCGTCTCAAAATCGCATTACATAAATGCAATATAACTGTAGATATTTTAGGCCTCTATACATCGCCGTCTATGAAACCAGAAGATTTTGTCAACAATTTAAGTCCCATCTTTGAAAAAAACAATAAAAAAATGTATATTTTTATAGGAAACATTAACCTTAATATTCTAAATAGCAAGTGTGGCATAGTTAGTGACTATTTAACTATGATGAATAGCTACGGATGCAACAAGAGTACAGGGAAATTCATTCACATGTATTGACCACATGTTTATAAAGTGCAAAAGTGAATACCATGATAAATTGACTTCAGTAATTTTGACTAAGGACTTGACAGATCATTATCCCATTTTGTTGCACATAAAGCTTGAGAATCAATATATTTTGCCTAAAAAAACGCAATACATGAAGAAAATTAACTACACAAGATTAACAAAGCTTTTGTCAGATGCAAAGTAGGAGAGTGTTCTGGATGTAAATAGTGTTGAGACATGTAGTACACATTTTATTAAGACAATACAGGAATTCATTACCGCTTATACCTATGAATGTAAAATTAACAATAAAAATCTTAGGTTAAGGCCATGGATCACGCGAGGTCTCTTAACTTCGATACGTAAAAGAGTTGCACATTATTTCCAGCGAATTTAGAATTTTAAATGCTTATAAAAATTACAGAAATCTATTAACAAAGCTCATAAAAAAACTAAATATCAATTCTATAAAATGAAAATACAAAATAGTGGTAATGATTCAAAAAAACTTTGGAATGTCATTAAAGAGGCTACAAACGACACAATTAGTAAAACTGACATAAAAATAATTAGAAATGAAAATAATGAGTCCCTGAGCGATCCTGCCTTGATCTCGAATGAGTTTAATCAATATTTTGGTCATATTGGGCAAAAATAAAGCAACCTAAAAATGATAATGTAATAAAGAGGCCGAAAACTACTTTGAAATCTTTCTATTTTACACCTCTTACAGAAAATGAATTGATCGAACAAATCAAATCACTGAAGAATAAGGTAAAGGGTGGGGAAGATTCAGAGGTAATAAAACATAATCATCAGTTTCTTTTAAAACCTTTTCTACATATTGTAAATCTAATTTTCGTTACAGGAACCTACCCTTCCATACTTAAAAGTACAATTGAATCGGAATATGCAGAAAGGGAACATGTCATTTTTCGCCAAATTTCATATTTTATCAAAAATAGGGTTCTTTAACATCAACGGTTCGAAATATGTAAAAATGGTACTGTCAAGCTTTGCTACATGGATAAAATCAATGAGATATTTATACCACGCTATGCATAAAGAGAACATGACTTTTACAAAATCGCGATATATATATCACATGGTGGGAGTGTCGATGCAAGCGCCTTTAGTTTGTATCGTCACCGCATCGGCTTTCTCAGTATTTCGCAATAGTTGTTGATCTAAAATGGAGGCAAACAGTGAAACCCGCAGAAGAAAACGTAAAAGTGATCCTTCTAAATATGATCGTAATATTAGAAAAAATGCTAGGGTACAAGGGAAGTCTTATACAAGTTCCAAAGATAAAACTGTTCCTGCAAAACAAATAGGAGGCCCCACTTACGGGTAATTTCTATGAGTGTTTGTTTTTATTATAAATAATCTAACATAATATTATTTTAGCTGTAGACTAAAATGCTATGCGAAGTTCAGTGATGATGATAAATTGCAAATTTTCCAACCATTCTATTTCTTTCAATCCAAAGATGAACAAGATATATTTTTACAGGGCCTTATTCAGGTATTCAACATAGAGCAGCGACGTCCTCGACCAGGTGAGACAACAAACCCAAATCAAATAGTTTTAAGTTCTATGCATTTCAAGGATCTAATAAAATTGAAGTATGTGTGAAAGCTTTAATGTCTTTACAAGCAGTCACTTATAAGCGTATTAGAAGAATCGAAAATCTGGCTGTTCAGGGAAAATCACCTAAAGCTTTACGCGGAAAAAAATCAAGCGCTATTGCCTTTTCTGAAGAAGTCAGGCAGCTAGTCCGAAAGCATATTCAATCTTTTCCTGTAAAAATAAGCCACTACTCTGGACAAGAAAGGAAATATTTAGATAGGGAGTTAAACATTAGTAATATGCATACGCTCTTTCAGCAAAAATATCCAAATACTATGGTAAGCTTCTCCTTTTACCGATGTTTTTTTCGTGGTAATTTCAACCTGTCTTTTGGTCGACCTCAAATTGATGTGTTCGTCTTGCGAGCTATTAAACAACAAAATAAAAAACAAGACTTTAAATAACACTGCTAAACGAACAGCAGTGACTGAATTATTAGTCCACAAACGCAAAAAGTAAAAAATTTTACTCAAAATTAAAAACCGGAAATTCAGAAAATGTTTTGGCTTTGGCAATTGATTATATGCAAATATCCAGTTGCCAAAGACACCGGTTGTGAAATTTTTTACTATCAACAGTTAACAGTATCAGTTTTTTGCATTCATAATCTGAAAAACAATCAAGCGAGAATGTACATATACCATGAAGGACCAGCAAAAAAAACAGCAAATTAGATCTGTACGTTTCTTATGGATTACATCAACGAATTTAAGAAAAATCACAAAGAACTACACATATTCAGCGATAACTGCTGGGGCCAGAATAAACGCCGTACTGTAATTCGAATGCTTCTATCGTTTACAGATTGTGGTATTGAAAAGATAGTCCATTTTTTTCCTGTCAGGGGACATTCCTTTCTTCCTTGTGACAGAGATTTTGCCATTGTCAAAAAGAATTTAAGAAAATATGACAGGATTTCTACGGTTCATCAAATCACCGAAATTATTATAACAAGCAGCACAAAAAAGTATGATAAATTTTCTGTTAAAGAAGTTGACACTACAGATATATTAGACTTTAAAAACTGGTAGCCTAAATTATATAAAAAAACTTGTATTTCCGAAGAATCAAAAAAACTCCCACGTAATGAAAGAGTTAACTTTAATATTAGCACTGTTTCCTGTTTCAAATATAGCTCGGAATTAAAAGGCTATGTTCAAGCCTACCAATTTATGATGGCTTAGTATCGCATAAATTTAATTTGCTGCAACCTGGGACAATCATTGGAGACTCCGGTCCATCCTTACCGTCCACCATAGCGTACCCTAGTGGCAAAGTCCCCATAAAAGCCAACAAAATGGACCATATCAGAAAGTGCAGTGCTTTTGTTGAGGAGGAACGCAAACATTTTTTTGATATTGTTCTTCAGTGGCCCACTAGCATTACTCAAGATAATGAAGACGTGGACTGATCACTTAAAATATGTTTTTTTCATTTTTTGTACTTATAAATAAATTTTTTGCATCATCTAGTTTGTTTTTATTTTGCAACAAGGGCATATGTCAATTTTTAAAAAACTGCCTGTACGACTTAAATGTGCATTGACGCAACTAAAAATTGCGAAAAAGCCAAAAAAGATTTTTGTTTGTCAATCTAAACGCAACAAATAATCTGAACACATTTAAAAATTAAATGTGCATTTAAAAACCTAATTATGCAGTAAAAATATTGTTAGTGAATATTTGCAACAAACTAAGTAAGTAAGTATAATAATAAATTAAAGCTCGTTACGTCAGGAAACAGTTTTTTTCATTTCTCAAAAACCTGTTTTTTTTGACATGTGCTCTTTCTGTATATACCGATTCAATTATAGTACCGCTACATAAGCAAGGCAGCAGTGAACTTACCACAAATTACAGGCCTATTGTCTTAACAAGCACTCTCAGCAAGGTGATAGAAAAGTGCATCAAATTTAAAATGTTATCATTTATCGAAACAAATAAGCTTTTTTCAGAAAACCAGTTTGCTTTTAGGTCTGGATCCAGTACTGAAACTGCATTGTGTAGAGTAACACAGGTGATTTTGAATAGTTTGGATAAGGGGAAGAAGGTTATGGGCATTTTTTTAGATCTGGCGAAGGCATCTGACATTGTGGCGCACCGTATTTTGCTTTAGAGGCTTGACAAACTGGGTATTAGAGGAATTGCAAATTATATAAGTCAGGCCCTTCGGGTAGAGTATGGTGTGCCGCAGGGTACAGTGCTTGGTCCTTTTTTATTTAATGTTTATGTCAATGGAATTTTATGTGTCCTGGGTGATGATGATAGGGTCTTCTGTTTTGCAGATGATACTGTGGTCATCTCTGTAGGTGACACTTGGAAATCAACAATTAAAAAGACAGAAATCTCTCTTTGTAAAGTAAAGACTTGGTTGGATTGCAGCCTACTATCATTGAATATTGACAAAACCAAGTTTATTTCCTTTGCCATGATCAAGAAGGCCCTACCAGACTGCAAAATCTTAAAAATTCACAAACCGAACTACGAAAATATTGAAGGAAATGGAAATGTGACTGTTGTGAGATACAGAGAGTACAAAGTATAAAATATTTGGGGATTTTCATTGACGAAAGATTAGACTGGAAAAAACATTTAAAATATACCACAAAAAAAATAAAATTAATTTACAAGTTTTATGAACTAAGAAATATTTTAACTTACAATGTTTTTAAAATTATTTATTATTCTTTTGAAGAGATAATACTAAATTATGGAATTGTAGTATGGGAAAGTGCATACAAAACTGTTCTATCAAGTCTTAATGTGGCCCAAAAGTGTATAATTAAAGTTATGATGTTTAAAAATAAAAGATATCCTAGCAATTTTCTTTTTAATGAATGCAAACTGCTAAACCTTCACCAATTATATCTCAAAAATGTAATAAGATTTATGTTAACTAATGGAAATTATAATTATAAGATAAGACATAATTTGAATACCAGAAATGCAACAAATCATAATTTAGGCTTAGGTTCTGTGAAACATGTATCTGCCAAGAGACATATTAGTTTCATAGGTTCTAGAGTATATAATGCAGTACCCAACTCACAATTTGCTATAAATTTCAATTAAAATATATCTTCATTTTGAATGTGTACATTGCTCATTGCAGTATTATTGAGTTATAATAAGTATTATTTTTTTATATGCATAACCTTAAATTGTAATTTTCTTTAATAAACTTAAAGTTCAGCACACACAGATTTCAAAAATCCATTGTGCTGACAAATGTCAGTATACTTGTATGTTATTGTAATCATTAAGTTTTGGATAAAAATAATACTAAATGTAAACTATGTACCTGAGATACTAAATAAATAAATAAATAAGTTTGACTCACAGTTTTTAATGTGTAATTTCGTGATGTCTTTTTAAATAAGAATCTAGTTAATTAAGTTAATTCATATATTAAAAAAAATTCTGTCTTGGGTAAGTTATTGTTCTGCTTTTTTGTAACTCTTTCTTGTTAAAAAAATAATAATAAACCTCATTTTGTATAAACTTTAAACAATTTATATTTAAGAAAATGTACCTATTGCTCTTCTAGACCCATTGAAAAGGGTAACAAACGCCACCGAAACGTTTGGACAAATCAAATGAAGAAATTAAAACTGAATTAAACATCTAAAGTTTAATTATTTTATAAATCAAACTCCCAAGAAACTTTCCTCTATACATAAAGAAGAAAGGGATTCAACAAATATAAATATCACATACATATATATATATATATATATATATATATATATATATATGAAATGAATTTGTAATCTTTTAGTATCGACCTACACTTTGTCCATTTTGTATAAACTTTAAACAATTTATATTTAAGAAAATGTACCTATTGCTCTTCTAGACCCATTGAAAAGGGTAACAAACGCCACCGAAACGTTTGGACAAATCAAATGAAGAAATTAAAACTGAATTAAACATCTAAAGTTTAATTATTTTATAAATCAAACTCCCAAGAAACTTTCCTCTATACATAAAGAAGAAAGGGATTCAACAAATATAAATATCACATACATATATATATATATATATATATATATATATATATATATATATATATATATATATATATGAAATGAATTTGTAATCTTTTAGTATCGACCTACACTTTGTCCATTTATGTGTGTTGATGTTTCGAATTTTCGAAGTGCATATTTGTTTTTGCATGTCAAATGTAATCATGTTTTTTCTTACTCTATATATATTACGTGTACCTTCGTCATGTTATTAAGTATTTGTCTAATGTTTAATACAGTTGAAAAAGGTTGCATGTGCGGCCGAAACTTCCTCCAGACGATATAGAATTATGTAATCTATTCGTAGTTTTATCTTGTTGAACCATGTTCCCAAAAAAAAAACCGAAAACTTTCTTTCTCGCGTCCGAATGTCTTATCACACTAAAGATATTTAAATGCAAGATCACATCATCACCCAGCATAAATTCAAGCTGTGCCAAATATCCTAATATCCAGATTAATAGAGATTAACTGAAACACAGACGAGACAAAACGAACTTAAGGTAATATCTAGTGCTTTAAAGAAAAATGATTACACAAATCGCACCATAGAAAAAGCGAACAAAAAAAATTATGAACTGGGAAAGCAACAAGTAGTCTTACCATATGTAAAAGGTACAACGGACACAATCGGAAGATTTCTTAGGAAACACTACATACAAGCAATACACAAGCCACAAACAACTGTAGGTAAACTACTTGGAAACCCAAAGGATAAAATCAAACTGGAAAACCATGGAGTATACAGCATTCCGTGCCAGGACTGTGAAAAGATGTACGTGAGGCAAACTAACAGGCGAATATTAGCAAGAGTGGAGGATCACAAACTCAGCATCAGAAACAAACAAACAACCTCAGCTTTATTTCTACATCATCAGAAAACCGGCCATAAAATAAATTTCGATGGGTGTAGGGAGATTGCCAATATAGAACATTATATAAGACCAGAATAATCCGAAAAACCGTAGACATTGAAAAACAAGGTGATTTGAATAAAAGGGGCGAATCATTAAAACTACCAACAGTATGGAAGACAATAATCGACAAATATAAAATCGCAAAAACTCAAGCACAATTAGCGCAACAACAACAGCACCATTCCGAAAACATAAATAACGACCAGCGGCCGCGCAGATATAAATTTCGGCCCCGGGTGGGGGTATAAAAGGAAGCGTCGCAGTCACCAACACTTCGGTCTCTATTCGGACGCGAGAAAGAAAGCTTCGAAAATACCAAATGTAATTTTGGCGAAAAGTCAGCAAAACTGTTCTTTTCAGAACGACATTAGTGAACGGATGTACACCCGGAATAAAAACACATTGTATTTTTCTATCCGTGAAGGACTAAGAATCAATATATATATATATATATATATATATATATATATATATATATATATATATATATATATATATATATATATATATATATATATATATATATATATATATATATATATATATATATATATATATATATATATATATATATATATATATATATATATATATATATATATATATATATATATATATATATATATATATATATATATATATATATATATATGTTAAATCACTTTCATGCAAAATCACTTTTTAAAAAATTATTTTATTACTTGAAAAATATAAATTTAAATATATACATTCGAATTTGCAAAAATACAGAGTAACGTTTAACAAATGAATTAGAGCTAGACTGAACTACTCTATACAAAGAAAAATAACTATTTATATGTTGGGTCAGGACGTGGGTTCTGCTGATGAAGCTTTCTTGGTATAGACTTGTTTTCGTAAACAAGTAACGCCTGCTGTTTATGAGAATAGGATGATCTACGTCGTTAACTGATATGTGATACTTTGTTATTGAGATAAGCTTGGCTTTCTGAATAACTGCGTTGGCGGATGACAGCTGATAGTCTGGGAACCAAGGTTAGCATAACTTGTATGATGAAATAGCTGGTGAGAATAGATATAACAACTCCCCCATCAAGATGAAAGTTGGTACGTGGAAGCAACTTTCAAGCTGAATGTTTGTTCAGGTTAAGTTCTATTTCTTCAGATTCTTCTGTTGGTTTACCAACACGTATGTTTGGTCGCCTTTTGGAAATATTCTTCTTCATTGTACAAAATTTGTTCTGGACCTTGGTGGAGAAGGTGGGTAGTCATCACTATTGGCATTGACAATTCCAATACTGAGGTTCTTAGGTTTTCTTCTATTCTCACATTTACAAAATATGTACAGGATAATTAGACTGATGATCAGAGCTATGGTCAGGATCGTAAACCAACCGATATGTTTCTTTACGAATGGTTGATTGATTAGTCTGTCCAACCGATCAGAATATTCATTTAATTTATGTTGAGCGATATTTAAGTTTTCTGTGTCAATGTGGTGTAACTTAAGAGGCTTCAAGTCTGGTATATGAATCTTCTCAGGATAATGGCTGCAGCAATCATATGGAATTTGTATTGGAACGTTGCTGTAGGTAACATTGTCATAAATATTTACAAATTTCTTCGCTAGAACTTTGGTGCTGCCAATTAATGCACTGCACTCTGGTTGAAGTTTGATTACGGCGTTGGTACTGATTGTTTGGGTAACAACGTCTCTGGAACCACATTTAATAGTCACAGGTAGAGGGTCTGCAACGGCAACTAACCAGGAGTTTTGATTAAGTTCTTGCACATGATAGTCTTTGGCTAGGATAACTGAAACTTGGCACGTTCTTGGAAGGCGATTGATTAATCGTAGTAACTGGGCTTCACAAACAGCATCACTGTCTATTGGATATGGCAGGATGTTGGAACATATTAGTGTTCGGCTGCTCAAAGATTTACATGATTCCAAGTTGCGAATTGTGATATATAATAATGAATCATCGGTTCGCGCAATTAAATTATTTGTTATTGAAAGAATGTGGTGAAGACCTGTTCGATTGGTATTGGATATAAATGAAAGAGAATATATTTTTCTGGATCAACTTAGCATAACTTGTATGACGAAATAGCTGGTGAGAATAGATATAACATATATATATATATATATATATATATATATATATATATATATATATATATATATATATATATATATATATATATATATATATATATATATATATATATATATATATATATATATATATATATATATATATATATATATATATATATATATATTTGTATTTGTTTATTATTATTTACTCACGTGCAGCGGCACAGTAAACTAAGTCATATTAAAAATGTTGAATCCAGTAAAATAACACCTAAACTTTTATCACTGGCCTCTATAAATTCATATAATTCATTAAAAAATAATGTAAGTGGTGGTACACTTAAATTAGTAGCTTGCGTTATTGAACACAATTTTCCTTTTCTTTCATTAGACCATTTACCTGGTTTAATAAGATCTATATTAGTATATATTGTAGCGATTCAAAAACGCAAAACCAATCAAATGTGGTTGATCTAAAGGTAGAAATTTGGTATTGAATATGTTGGGTCCAAGGAGTTTTAATGATGCTGTTTTACTTATGAAAAAAATCCATTTTCTCGTATAGTTGATGAAACTACAGACACAAGCTCAAAAAAATGTTTAGCTGTAGTGTTAAGTTTTTTTATCTGAACACACGTTCAGTTAAAAAATTGAAAGATCAGTTGTTAAGTCTAATAGAAGTAAAAGTGGCAGATGCAGAATATTTATACCATGCTATTAATGATATCTATATTTCAAAAGATATTACAAATTTTGTAGGTTTTGCTACGGATAATGCATCAGTACATGGGGAAATATCGGGTTTAGAAACACGTTTTAAAAATGATGTACCGTCTTTATTTGCACTCGGTTGCACTTGCCATTCTTTTAGTTTATGTTGTTCCTACGCCTTCAATAAGCTTCCTAGCTCTATAGAAGATCTTTCTCGGGACATATTTTCGTATTTTCCACACAGTGCAAAACACATCGACGAATTGAAAGAATTTCAAACATTTTTGCAAGTTGAGCCACATAAAATTCTGAAACTTAGTCAGACAAGATGACTATCTCTACAGGTGGTTGTAAATTGAATTTTGGAGCAGTGGCAGCCTTTGATATTAGTTTTTACAAAAGCTGGTCTTGAATTTAATCTCCAGGCGGCAAAGACTATTTTGAATGCTCTAAAAAATCCCTTTTATAAAATGTATTTTACCTTCTTGTCATATATTTTAGGCTTAATAGATTAAACTACTCATTCACAAGCTGCTCCCTGAAGTCGAGAAAATATATAAAGTTATATTAGGTAATTATTTTAAAGGGAATATGTCAACTGTAGAGAAATTCGTTTAATAAATCCCAAAATGATTTCTGAACATAAAAAAGTTAGATATTTATTTTGGTGCCAATTGTGAGCTGATAATTGAAAAATGTATTGAAAATAATCTAGACCAAGCTGATCTAAATTTATTTCGAAGTCGTTCATTGGAATCCAAATTTGTCAAAGATTTCCATTTAACAATGTACTTGAACTTCAAATTCTTAGAACCAAAAAAGGCCTATCTGGTGAAGTCACCTCTTTAATACCATTAGTCAAACATTTGTCATTAGTTGATCGAAGTGAATACGAAAATATAAATATTGAATGGCGTCAAATAAGCGATATACAAAAAACTGAAAAATCAGATAATTTAAACTTTGAGGAATTTTGGCAGAAAAAAACTTTGTTAAAAAATTTAAATGACGAAACTTTCCATTGTTAAAAAAAATTTTAAAAATAGTTTTATGTCTAAGGCATAGTCGCGCAGACGTGGAGCGCACATTTTCTCAGTTAAATTTGATAAAATCGAAACTTGGAAACATATTGTTAGTAAAAACTTACAACGCTCTTTTGTTTTGTAAAGAACTTATTACTGAGAGTGGCAATACTTGCCAAAATTGGCAACTAAACCGAGATTTAATAAGTTCAAAATTAATTGCCGTAGAAAAATATAATAGTGAAGAACACATTGACGATTTATGGGCGTAATTTGTACAGGGTTCCCCATTAGTTCAATAATAACCAGTTTTAAAACGTGTTTATTGTTTTATTTCAAAATGAGTTTATATTTTATCATTACAATGTAAAATTTATTTTTATTAAAATATTTATTTAATTATAGGTTTATTTTTCCGTTCTCTGACGTTTAGTATTCAAATAAGTAGGTCAAGGGCGAGAACAGAAAATCCGTTACACCACCTAGTACAGTTCTATTATATTTTATAACACATGTCGAATACGTAATATACATTTTATTATAAAATAGTTCTGTTCAAATCGTTGCCGGATAACAAAAGTACCTACCTAGTATTTTTTCTAGTACCTCAATAATTTTAGTACTTTTATTAAAAAATTTAGCACAAATGTACCAAAAACACTGAAAGAGTGTCGATCTGAGTCTCAAGACGGTAACCGGCAGACGCTTTATTTTACCTGAACGACAATTAAGACGGAGGTTAAATCGGGGATAGTACGGGGACGTATCTTAATAAGACGATAGTAGTTTGGTAAATATTAAAATTAGAGTTAGCTAGTTTATAATGTAATGACGCCAAATTAGATAGTGTCAGATCAGTGTTAGCGTTCGATAGTGTTAATTGTCGAGATTGTTTACGAAACAATAACATCACGTAACAAACAAGTCATCTCTTTGGATCCCTGTACTTTTTTTATTATTTATTATTTTGTTTGTTATTAAAATTATTATACTGACCGGCAGCCTTCTTATTTCCAATTTCAACCCCTAGACAACTACAAAAAGCCTACATATGTAAATATCAATCAACTGTTCATAGTTTGCCAAATAACTCCATCAAACGTTTTTGGGAGCTTGAGGAAATGCCATTTCAAAATGAATTATTTCTCCAGGCGAGAAACAATGCGAAAAAATGTTTATTAACGGTTTTACCTGCTTCCATACTTTCTCGATATCTTACATACTCATATATATAAGTGCAAATAGTTGCAGTAGTGATTTTGATAATAAACATGATCGAAAATACCAAGAATGTTTTACTTGTTTACTGCGATCATGCCAATGGATTTTACAGTCAGTTCATGTTTTGTTTAATTTTAAATTTGAAATGGAACCACATTGATGATACTTTTATATATTTTGTAGAAAGTAGACCCGCGTATCAGCATTTACCAAAAGAACTATGCTCTCGTATTTAGCACGTATTTAGGACCCACTGGGTTTTCTCATCCCATTATCGTTTATGATAAAATTAAATATCTAAATTCTGTGGAGTTTAGATCTTTGAGATCATACTTTTTCAGAAAATTTTGTTAATTCTTGGAAAACATTTAAAAATCAACTTCCATATTTTGTTGGTCTGGAAAAACCTCAAAATTTATGAAATAAATTTGAAATTCATAGGTTTTGTGATGCGAGCAAACGTAGATACTGTGCTGCTGTATATTTTCGTAATAATTGAATAAATTAAAATAAATTATCTTGCTCTTTTGTAACCGCAAAAATCTAAAATAGCTCCGCTTAAGCGTATATCTATACCCCACCATAAACTATGTGCCGTTTATTTATTAGCTAATGTAATTTTATTTATTCAAAAAACGAATAACGTTACTCTTCTTTGCCACAACTAAAACTTTTGTAAGTAACAGAGTTACTCTAATTCATGTAACAATATGTCTCTCCTCTTTGCGCCACGTCGAGCCCAAGGATAATCGGTTGCGGAAGTGGGGGTTTACTGCCCCATGAGTTACTTGACTGCGATACTAATCCAGATTTAAATCCTTGCAAACACTGTGAAGTGGTTTGGAGGCCAGGGTTCATAAAAATAGAATACCATTTGAACATTTTGAAGACTTTCGACAAATAATTAGGACGAAACCAGTCAAAATTCCATAAAAAAAGCCATCGGCAGTTGGCGGCTACATATATAATTAGTAATTCAAGCTAATGAGGCCCCATAAGGGGGCCATATAAATATCTAATTTTCTTTTTGTATTTAAGTTATTTTTGTTAAAATTAGTTTTTCTTTTGTCTACAAAGTAAATTCATTTAAATAGTTTTCTTTAATAATTATCTGGCAAATATGAAATGTTAAAAAACTTTTAAAAATGTTGAAACGCAACAGAAATCAAAATAAGGGAAGCTACTAAAAATGAAGATGTTAAAGCATATTTTTATCATATCAAACGGCAGCAATTTTTTCAAAAATATTCAATCTTTTAGATTCTTACACGTCAGAATACACAGTGCGACTTAAAACTTCAACCTTAAAAACAAAAATTCCTGTATTTTCGTATCACCCTATATAATGATTCATACGTTTTTGAAAAATCGGTAAATTTCCTTTACCCCGAACTTCCCTCGTTATGAATATTTCCTTTTATTAGGAATAGTGTTTGTACCAGTTTATCTCTAAATCACATTTAATTTTTCTGCAAACTTTAAAGTCAATTGAATAAGATTCTCTTTACGTTAATTTTTTTTTATTTCATTTGGGCGCAATTTTGTTTTTCCATCTTGAATTCGTACAACTTTGCAAGTTTTTCACTATATTAATGCTTGCACAAATTTTAAACTTAATCTTACAAGTAGTTTTTTCAGGCTCGTTTTTTAAATATTTCATTAGATCGCCGTTTTGTTTTGCTGTCTTGGATTCATATTCAAATGTTACCAGTTCATTCCTATATAACACTCGATTTTTGTACAAAATTTGTAGTAAATTGAATAATTAGTTTTTATTAATAATTTTTTTAACGTTTCACTAGGCCGCCATCTTGTTCCGGCATATTGGATTTTTACTAAAATATTATTAAGTCATTCCCATATGACGCTTAATTTTGACTAAAATTTGAAGCCAATCAGGTAAGTAGTTGATAAAACATATTTTTTGGCATCTCGGGACGCTAAAACGTGAGGATATGTAAAACCTGAGAAGGTCATTTTGTTACAATTATATATAATTTATTTGGCCGCCATTTTGTTCGGCCATCTTGAATTAATACCGCGATTTTATGAGTTCATTTCTATACAACAATTAATTACGACACAATTTGAAATCAATCCAAGTAACTTTTAATAATTTTATTAAACCGTTTTGTTCCGCCATCTTGGCTTCGTACCAAAATTTTACCAGTTGTTTCCTACATAGTATGTGATTTTTAAGAGAAGATGGGTAGTTTTTTACTAATAATTTTTTTACCATTTCACTAATCCGCCATTTTGTTCCGCCATATTGGATTTTTACCAAAATGTTATCAGCTTATCTCCATACGACCCTTCATTTTTGAATAAAATTTAAAGTCGATCTGGTAAGTAGTTTTAAAGGTATACGGCGAAATGACATCAAGACAGACAAACCGACAGTCGGACTGAGAGAAGTGTTAAAACATATTTTCTGGCATCTGGGGCGCTAAAACGCGGTGATATCTAAAATCTGAGAGGGTGATTTTTTTACGAATACAAACATTTTATTTTCCGCCATTTTGATTTAATATCCCAGTTTTACTAGTTCATTTCTATATATTTTTTAAGCACCCATCTTGAATTCGTACCAAAATTTTACCGGTTCTTTGCTAGGGAAAGTATGGACAAAATGACACATAAGGACAAAATGACATACAACCTGTATTTCATAATTCGCGCTATTTACCGCCCCACCGACTGTATGTCACGTGTTCCAAACGGTTCCTGGATAAGCTGCGAAGAGCGTAATATTAAAAATTCAGTTAGACCGACACAGTCGTATAGTGAAGGTGTACCGGGCTAAAAAAAAATTCCACGTGTGATTCTGTTTTCTTATTTTCGGTAAGTTTTGGATTTTCAGTCAACTCATTTTGCTTTAAATCAATTCTTTATAGTGTATGGAATGACATAGCTTGATTACTTTTGTAAATAGATAACATTTAATGCATATTTTTAATGTAAAATTATTAAATATCCAATATGGGTAAAATGACATAGTGCTCATTCGGACAAAATGACATAGTATGTCATTTTGTCCATTATAATTTATATAGACCAAAAATATGATTATATTTATTTGCTTACAGACCATACTGCCAGAATGCCGCGCAACTATAAAAGAACATCTAATCGACAATCCTGGAGCGACGTGTCAATGAAAAATGCAATTGAGGCTGTTCCGCAAAATAAAATGGGTTGGCTTTTAGCCTCCAAAACGTTTGATGTCCCTCAGGCGACTCTGAGAAGACACGCGTTAGGAAAAAACAAAACATTAAATCCAACTGGTAAAAGACTAGGAAGGTACAAACCTACTTTTCCTCTAGAAATTGAAAGGCAGCTAGTTAATCATTTAAAATTATTAGAAACACGACTTTTTGGTTTGACTCGTAAAGACGTTCAGAAGTTAGCATTTCAGTTAGCCGAACAAAATAAATTTTCCCATATTTTCAATGCAAAAAAACAAAGAGCTGGACAGGAATGGTTAACTGGGTTTTTAAAAAGGAATAAAGATATTTCGGTACGTAAACCAGAACCGACTTCAGCGGCTAGGGCTCAGGCTTTCATTAAGCCTCAAGTTGAAAAATTCTTTAAGGTATATCAAGATTTGTTGGATACTCACAACTTTTCACCCAATAGGATTTATAATGTGGATGAGTCCGGTCTGTCTACTGTTCAGAAACCACAGAAAATTTTGGCAACAACTGGCCGGAAGCAAATCGGCTGCTTAACAAGTGCTGAGCGAGGATCTCATGTCACCGTTGTGTGTTGCATGAATGCAACCGGCTCTTACATACCTCCATGTTTAATATTCCCTAGAAAGAATTTTAAAAATGAGCTTTTGGATGGGGCCCCCACTGGTACTCTTGGAATTGCACAAGTCGAGCTGGATGACCACAGATGTGGTTTTCAAATGGTTGAAGCATTTTCAAACCTATGCGAAGGCTAGTGTTGATGAAAAAGTGCTCCTCGTCGTCGATGGTCATGCTAGCCACAAAGGATTTGAATCATTCACGTACGCTAAAGAGAATGGTTTAATCGTATTATGTCTGCCACCTCATTGCACCCATCGGATGCAACCTTTGGACGTATGTTTTTATGGACCATTAAAAACCTACTTCAATCAGGAAATATCAACATGGTTAAAGATTCATCCAGGTCGTGTAGTTACTCATCTACAAATTGGCTATTTATTTAATGAGGCCTATGGCAAAGCTGCTACTGTGCAAAATGCATGCCAAGAATTTAAAAACACTGGTCTCTGGCCTGTTGCCCCTGATATCTTTCCAGATTATATGCTTGAGCCTGCTGAGACAACCAATGTTCCAATAATGCCTCCTGAATTTGCGTCCACACAGGTAACAGAAAATCCAAGTTCTAAAAATAACGAAATTGTCTCTACCGTACCAGATGAAAACACGAATAGTCAAGAGAATCCTGGACCATCAACAGATTCATTTTCTGAAAGTGCACCCATCATACCATATGAAATATCTCGAGGTGAGGAAAATCCTGAACCATCAACAAGTTCTTTGCTCGTTCCGATTGAAATTTTATCTCCTATTCTGCAAGGAAATTTAGTCAGAGGACAGCGTAAGAGATAACCAAAGAAGCAAAAAACGCATTTTGTTCTCACTTCTACACCGAACATGGAGGAAGTAAAAGCCAAAAATGAGCCTAAAATCACCTCTGAAAAAAGAAAGCGAAAGGCCACTAGAGCAGTATTTGATTACAATGAGGATGATGAAGAGGCAGATCCATTTGCTTCGCAAACTGATGACAACGACTGTCCCTGTATTTATTGCAATGACTTATATTCCCGTTCAAAGCCTGGTGAGAACTGGTTAAGGTGTATAAAATGTGCACAGTGCGCTGGTGTACTAAAAACGACAAAGATGTTCATTTGTGAACTATGTGTTTCTGTTTAAGTAATTTTGTCCATAACACATATGCCATTTTGTCCATTCAGTATTGACAAAATGGTTTTGAGTTAGGTTTTAGTATTAAGCTTTTAAGTTTGTGTACTTTTACATTATTTAAAAATAACTTTCTTACATGAAAAGCTAATGTATCAGAGATAACTGTTACATATAATAAGCGTTTGTTACTGTTTATAGTAAGTTTTCATAAAGCAATATTAAAATACTATGTCATTTTGTCCCTACATAATACTCGATTTTCGTGCAAAATTTAAGAAAAATTGGGTAAACAGTTAATAATTCACTAGGCCGCCATTTTGTTTCGTCATATTGGATTTTTACCAAAATGTTACCACTTCATTCCCATATTACTTTTAATTTTTGACCAAATTTTTTCCATTACAGAATACAGAAATTTGTTTTTGAATCTCGACATTTTAAATTAGCTGATTTTTCGATTTGAAATACTGTACAAAAATATGTTCAAAAACATGGACAGTTTTGATTATCTTAGCATCAGCTTTTGTTATCTAAATTACAAAAAAGTGATGATTTAACGAGCTACCCTCCTTCCATTACAGAATACAGAAATGTGTTTTCAAACCCCAACATTCTACCTTTAAATTAGGATTCCTAAAAACATAACGAGTCGTCAATAAATTATAATCAAGCAAATATATATGAAACAGCTTGTAGTGCCTTTAGGGTTAACCCAATTATTTTACTTTAAATATCAGTATAGCCAGACAAGGAGTTTTATGAGATAGAGGGCCAAATTAATACATCCTCCCGTACATTATAAAAAGCTAATCAAAACCATTGTTTAAACATGTTTATTATTCATTGTGATTATATTAACATAAATTTAAACTGAAATTAACATCAATGGGAACAAATGAGTTCTAAAATCAGAGGACCGGCAAATATTTTGTAGCCCTGTTTAAATTGTTTGAAAGTTTAATATGAGATGGTTCACGACATCCGGTACAAAAGCTGTCATTATTGTACCAAAGTCGTTCTGTAATCTACGTGTCCTCAAATATACAAAAACCCATACATTGACACTAATCTAGATAAATTAAACCTGCATTTTCAATAAGTAATGACAAAAATAGTTAGTAGATATGAAAAACTGTATTTATGCTCCTGTTCAAAAATATTGAAAATTAGCTGTAATCAAGGTAATAGAATGGCTTAAAAACAAACAAGAAAAATAAGAATGAAATTCCTTTTGGGGTAAAATTGTTTGCTATCATTCGTACACTCCATCGGGTATTTAGAGCATAAAATAAATACGACAGTCAGTAGCGGCTGAAAAATGCCTTAGCCTTGGAAAGTGTGGTAGAAATGATTTCTGAATATCTTGAATTTTGAAATATGATATTTGGGTAGCGTCCTGATGAAAATTCCAAGATTTAGACCTTGCGGGGGGACTGAGTTGGGGGGAGGTCGCCATCTTTGATTAAATTTCCAAAATGTTTTTTCGAAATAATGTTTGAACCGCTGTAGCATTGGTCTCTAAAAGTAAAAACGTTTAGAACACACTTAAAAAGAAGACTAGATTTGCAACAAGTTTTGTATTTACACTTTTGTTGTTATGTTTAATATTTAACAAGTAACAGAAATGGAAACATGAATACTTTTCATACAAATCTTACAATTCTATTTTCAATGTTCAATTTTGTAAGAATAATGCTTTAGAATAATTGATCCGTTTTATTATTCAAGTTTTTATCGATTAAAATACAATTATTTAGCGTAATTAAAATGTATTTTTAAATAATGTTTCGCTATATTTTATTTGCTCTCGGCTAAATTAGTATAGAATATAATTTTTAGTAACGTATAGACGTTTCATGTGTTAACTGATATACCAGATGTCTATATTTATTAAAGTAAATTTTAGTGTTTTTCGATAAAACTAGATTTGTAAAATGTGTAGGGGCAAAATGTCAAAACATACAAGGTGTAAATTTGAAATTTTGCCACCAGTTGTGGTACATATTTAACAAGTCACCATTCAAAAGTGATTTGTGATAAAAGTTTAATGGTAGCTCAGTTGTTGTTCATAAGGATTTAATAAATACATTAAATTCGAATTTAGTATTTCCATCGTATATTCGTTAGATCGGTTCAAGTTTATATGATGGTGACTCAGTGGTGTAGGAAAAAGGCGTGCAGACTCTTTTCAAATCTAATAAAAAACGTGGTAATCTAAAACATGCGCGCACTCTGTAAACATTGTCTTCAGTAACTGTACAGCCCGCGCATCAAAGAACTTATAATAATGAGTAATTAATCACTGCATGTCACCGCAGAACAGCAAATGTGCCAACGTGGCATTGAAGTCAAAGAGTTTAATGTTTTCTGTGTGCTGAAGAAATTACTATCGATTTTTTAAATAAACAGAAAAAACACATTTACTATTGCAACTCCTTACAAATATTTTAAAACATATATTACAAATGAAAATTCGTTACCATTTTACTCCCCGTGAGGGGAGTAAGTCCGCTTTTGGATTACCGTGGGTGCATAAAGACAAATGAGGTTGAAACAACACATAGAAGTAGAAAACGTACACGAAAAGAAGAGGATTGGGCTAGCACTCAAGGTAAGGTTAAAAGGACCTTAGAGCTCGCATATAAAAATACACCAAGAACCATGCTTTCTCAAAAAACATTTACAAAACTCTGGCAAGGAAAAATAATACCTGAAGAGTATAAAGCTATTTTTAAAAAGTTTTATGATTTAGCCATTTCGATTTACTATGTGGGATAATAAATGTGGGTACATGTTACGGTACCGGTCCGTTCTAGTGGTTTTAATGATTAATATTCAGTATGGGATTATGTTTTTTTGTGTTGACATCATTTGAATTGTTTGTAGTCTTTGCCTTGTCAGTTGCGACAAGCTAAAACGCTTTTTAAAAAAGAAAATATTAGAATTAGGCGAAAACTATCGCAAGCGTGTAATTACTAAAGATGGTATCTTTTTGAGGTAATTAATGCGCTATGGAAAGCCTTAAACAGGCTTTCCATAGCGCCATTATTCTTTGAGACACAAGGTTTTTGTAAAAGTAACCCAAATACAAATGTTTGGGTTTTTGAGATTATGAATAAATCTTCAGGGTATCACCGTCATTTATTTTTCGAAAGTGTGGAAAATCGGACACCTAAGTTTTTCCTAATATGAGTAAACTGTAAAAGGTAATAAAGTATAAAATATGCAGGTATATTGAATACATTATATAATAAAAAATATAATATAAAATAAATTAAGGAACATAACACAAACTTATTATTCAAAACAACAGCTAAAAAACATTTCATATTTTTGTCGCTAGATGCCGACGCACACCCTATATGGTGTATTCTTATTCTCTCTCTCAGCTGGCAATTCCCGTTGCAAACTAATGCTTCTAGGCAGTGTTGCCAACCGTACGATAATTATCGTACTTGTACGATTTTTGAACCCTTTGTACGATGTACGATTGTAAACTTATTATCGTACGCTTTTGTACGATAATTTCATCCGTATACGATGTTTCGTACGATTTTTTAAAAATATCTAAAACTTTAAAATCAATCGTCGGGTAATGATTTCTGTCTTTATCTAATGCCGTTTGTATGACATGAGATAGCGAATGATTGTTGACGCCGACGGAACAATTTTTATAGTTAAGGATTTTTAGTATTCGTACTATTCGTAGCCATTCCTAGCCGTAGACACTTCCTAAACTAACCTAACTTATGTTTATTGTTTATGTTTATGAGTTTATGTTTTCTGGTTGTTGTTTTCGGTTCGTGTTTCCTGTTTTGTGCTGTTTAACAAAAAAAATAGGGACAAGGAACTGCTACTGCATATTGATTGATTAAGGTAAGTTTTGAGTTTAACTACAGAACTGGTGGTAATTTTATTGTTGTTTGTTGCTTGGTAATGTTTGTAGCTTTTTTCTAGTTGGTTCTCATTTTCTTTTGGGGTTTTGGTTTGGTGTGGCAGGTGGAAGCTATAGTAGTTTTTAGAATAAGAAGATAAACAAAAAAAAATGAGTTCTCATACTGATTCTGATGATGATTCCAGCAGTTTGTGTTCATATCACACTCCCATAAAACGTAATAGACCCTATACTTCCACTAGTTCTGAACAATACAAAACGAAGCACAGAGATCAGAAGTTTAGGGATGAATGGTTAAAACTTCCTGATTTTAAGTACTGGTTGGCATCCATACAAGGTAAAATTCCATATTCCATTATTATTACAATTTCGTTAAAAAAAACTTCTTTTATGCCATAGGTGACCAAAAAAAGGCAAAATGTATTGTCTGCAATAAGCAAATGGTCTCAGAATTAACAGTATTAAAAAATCACATGAAAACTAAAAATCATGTGGCCAATATGAAAGCTGTTGGATCTACTTCAAGGTCAACTTTGCAAAGGTTTGTTCAAACTCCAAGTACTTCATCTACGATGAATGTTAAAGTCAAGGAAGCAGAAATAAAAATTTGCAGTTATTTTGCAGAACACAACATAGCATTTCATACCATGGATCATCTGGAGCAAGTACTGAAAAGTGCTTTTCCAGATTCAGAAATTGCAAAAAACATGTCACTAAAGAGAACAAAGTGTTCTGCTATAATCTGTAATGTTATAGGTGCCTATGAAAAGCAAGAACTTGTAAAACTGTTGTGCTCCACCAAGTTTAGTATTTTGACAGATGAATCCACTGACATTAGCACAAACAAATGTATTTGCATTGTTGTTAGGTTTTTTGATAAGAAAATTAACAAAGTGGCCAGTTCTTTTTTCGAACTTGTTTCTGTTTTTGAGCCAGAGGATAGCAACAGCACACTAACAGCTGAACACCTATTTCAAAAAATTATAAATGTATTTAAATCAAATAATATACCCCTAACAAATATAATTGGGTTTGGAAGTGATGGCTGCAATGTCATGATAAGGGAATACAACTCGGTAGCAAGCAGGTGTAGGGAACTATGCCCAGACATAATTATTTCCAAATGTATCTGTCACTCTCTACATCTTTGTGCAAGCCAGGCCTGTAAAGCACTCCCTCGAAATTGTGAAGATTTGGCAAGAAATGTTTATAATTTTTTTAAAGTAAATCATATGTTGTTAGGCAAATGGAAAATATGTACTAATTTTTTTTATTTTAGATAAGTTCAAAGCGTCTTCATGAGCTTAAACAATTTCAAGTATTTGCAGAAACTAATATTCACAGGATTTTGCACCCATCGCAGACAAGGTGGCTTTCTTTAAGTTGCGTTGTAACAAGAATTTTGGAACAGTGGCCTGCTTTGGTTTTATTTTTTAATGAAAAGTGGTTAGGTGAAAAGTTAATTGCAGCTGAACAAATTTACAAAAGTTTAAACAATCCTTTTATTAAGTTATATTACCATTTTTTGGATTGGGTGCTTCCTAAGTTTTCTACCATGAATGCATTTTTTCAAAGTGAAAGGGTATTATTTGCCACCATGCATGAAAAACTTGAAGCTCATTATAGAGAATTACTACTGTGCTATATGAAAAGTGATTATATAAGTTCTAGGGAAACTTCTGAAATTGATCCATGCAATGAAACATATTTTATACACAAACCATCTATGTACTTAGGGGTTGCTGTACACCGAAATGTGCAAAATATTACAAACCTTAAACAACAACCAGAGTTGTTGGAGGATTTTTATACAAAATGTCAGGATTTCTTAAAAACTGCCTGTTTTGAAATAAAAAAAAGGTATGACTTTAAAAATTCTGTTTTTAAAGAAATTACATTTTTGGTGCCAAAAAATGCCCTCTCTATAAAATTTAGAGAAAAATATCCAACCTTACAACATTTTATCACTCGCTTCAGTTTATTTACAACAGAAGCTGAATGGCAGGCCATTGATGACCAATGGCGACACTTGCCTCTTTATTACCAAATCACTGACAACAATCAATTAAAAACTGACATGGACATGGAAATAGACCAATTTTGGGCGAGCCAATTACATTTAAAAAATGATGGAGGTGAGGCACTATTCTATAATTTGTCGGTGTTTGCTTTAAATTTATTATCGGTTCCCCATTCTAATGCACAGTGTAAGCGCGTGTTCAGCAAAGTAAATTTAATTAAAACTAAGTGTAGAAACAAACTAATTACACCGACAGTAAATGGGTCATTACTGGCTGCTCAAAATATTATAAAAAATGGCAGTTGTAAAGAGTTTATGCCGCCTAAAGAATTGGTACAAAAAATAAACCAAAACATGTATTCGTTTAAAAGAGAAAATGTAACGGAAAACGAAAGAGAAGAGGATGTATTAGAGTTTACATATGATGAATAAAGCATTAAAAATAAATAGGTGTGTTATTTTCTTTGAATTTTAATTAGTTACTTTTCGCAATTTACCTGTTTCTTATCTTATAAAATTGTAAAAGCCGCGCTCAATCCCCTACTCTCATGATAATTCCAAGAGTAGCGATGCTGCCGCCATCTATTAGAAAAAATCAAACAAAAAATAGTAGAAGTCATAAGCATAAATTTTTATTTAAATCTGCACTTCTCATATAAATTACAATTTAAATCATTTTTTTCCTTTCAAAAACCCACTGTATAAAAATTAAGTATAAATGTTGGCAACGTCAACATTTATGGCAATCGTCAGTCGCCGAAACGAAAAAAGCGATGTTCCCAACCTAACTATAAAAAAACATATAATATTAATATACTAAATATTAATGTTTTTTATATAAAAATGTATTTTATACGTTATTATTTAAGTATAATATGCTATTTTATGATGTACGATAATTTCATATTAAATACGATAATTTTAGAATGTCAGTACGATAAATTGGGTTACGGCAGTTGGCAACGCTGCTTCTAGGGCAAATCGAAAATCAGTGTCTTTCTAACCGCCGATAAGTAGCTCACGGTCTTGCTACAATTTCTTATGATGCGGCATGCACAAAAAAGTACTTTTTAAACGTTTTGTTGTCGTTCATAAATAGAAATATTAATTACTAGCAATACGATAGTTGTATGTGAGAAGTTGTAAAATTAGTGTAATGTAGTTGTCTTTTTCCATTAAACTTTGTTTACTTTGTAAAACTCGGTTTTCATTTAAACTTGAAACCGTCTACACAAGAGACAGAAGAATCAGTGCAACTATAATTTTGGGCACAACACTACGTTGATTAATTTCTCCATACTAGTCCTTCAAAGTCCTTGTACGACTCATACGAGTGTACATTTATAATATTTTGGGGGATTTTTTTCCTAAGTGGGGCAACTCTCCCGGAAGTACCTTAGATATAATAACCTAAAAAACTTTGGTTTGTTTCTGTCGATATTTTGATGAAAGATCGAATTTTATATGACAAGTGAAAGCACGGTTGCCAGATTGTAAGGATAAATATAAGATAAGTTGTGATTGTGTTAGTATTTGTTGAAATTTTTATTGTAGGTAGGTGATCTAGTGTCGTTGTTATTAATAGTAATTATGAAAGTAAATAATATTGATGAAATTTACGAAATTGCTATAAAATTGCAGAAATTGCCAGTGCAGTAGTAGTAGTGTATGTGTAAAAAACGGTGCTAATTTTCTAAATGCAGCAATTTTTTTAAAAATATTTATCTTCCAGTTAGTACAATAATAAAATAATGTGGATTTGATCATGTGAGGTCCGTTCTAGGGCTGCTGCTACTATGATGAGTTATCCAGCATTACAGATATTTCGAAGACATTTGTATCTGGAAATCGTTACACGATGATGAACATTTTGTATTTAGTAATTTTGACATGTTACTACTGTTCATTATTAGATAGGTAATTACACTGTTTATTAAAGGAGGAAAAGTGCATCTCGTCCAGGCTGACGGCTATGTAAAAAAAGGAAGTACAACCCTGGGCGAGTGATACCAGCCAAGTGGGTAATTGATATTTGACACCATTTTAAAGAAAGAGTTTGCTTAATTTCAATAATTCAGAAGCATGTGAGGACAAGATTGGAAATTTTGACAAATAGAGGGAATACAATGCCCTTCAACAGTTCGGTTACATACATAAAACAGTTAACCATAGCAGGTTTTTTCGTGATCCGGATACTGGCGTGTGTACCAATCACATAAAAAGGGTATTGGTACTGTGAAGCAGTATTTGCGTAGATCGGGGTGATGTTCTCAACATTTCTGGCAGAGTATATTCATATGTTTATGTGTTTTCAAATACATGGGGTAACGAGTACACATCGTATACTTCATTTAACTCGACATGCAGAGAAATGATTCTGTGTTAAATAACTGTTGTTTAGTATAATAATTCTTTATTACTTAAATAATGTTCCTTTTTTTATTTTTCTTTATTAGTACAATGTTCCTTCTGTAACAATAAGTTTTATTGTTTTCTTTTGTATAATTACTGCATTTTTGATAATTGTTAAATTTGTTTAAAATCTTATGGCAAATATTTATTAATTCAATTCAAATATGACAAGAATAATAGTTATGCAGCCAAATTTCCAATCTCTGCTGTGATTACTGCAAGCTGCGTTTTTAAGGAAATTATAAAAGTCTGGCAAGTGTACGTAAATTGTGTTCTCACCATCAGCGTGACGTAATAAAACAAAGATTTCGCAATGTGTTTGATAAATATTTATGGTTTTCAAAATTTGAAGTCTATATTCTCGCTAAATGTTATGATAAATAAAAGTTCTAAAAGTTTAATTAAATCCTCCGAAAGTCTTAAACAATTTCTTTTTAAAGAAAAAATGTAATTTTAAGAAACACAGGAAAACAAAATAAAATTTGAAAAACAACAGAAAGGATTAGAAATTAAAAAGTAGTTTTAGAATAATGATGTGATAATATCCGCTATGTTTGTACCAGAAATATAATCAATGCTCTGGAAGGTATAAATGTACTTATTGTCTTAGAATCTACCATCTCCGTGTTTTAAAAATATTGGAAGCTTTTCGCCTAGCATTACAGCAAGGCTTGTTGTCAAAAATTTAATTGGATTATTAGTTATGTATTTAAATAACATTAATGTCTTAATTGATATTTGACACCATTTTAAAGAAAGAGTTTGCTTAATTTCAATAATTCAGAAGCATGTGAGGACAAGATTGGAAATTTGGACTGACAAATAGAGGGAATACAATGCCCTTCAACAGTTCGGTTACTTACATAAAACAGTTAACCATAGCAGGTTTTTTCGTGATCCGGATACTGGTGTGTGTACTAATCACATAAAAAGGGTATTGGTACTGTGAAGCAGTATTTGCGTAGATCGGGGTGATGTTCTCAACATTTTTGGCAGAGTATATTCATATGTTTATGTGTTTTCAAATACATGGGGTAACGAGTACACATCGTATGCTTCATTTAACTCGACATGCAGAGAAATGATTCTGTGTTAAATAACTGTTGTTTAGTATAATAATTCTTTATTACTTAAATAATGTTCCTTTTTTTATTTTTCTTTATTAGTACAATGTTCCTTCTGTAACAATAAGTTTTATTGTTTTCTTTTGTATAATTACTGCATTTTTGATAATTGTTAAATTTGTTTAAAATCTTATGGCAAATATTTATTACTTCAATTCAAATATGACAAGAATAATAGTTATGCAGCCAAATTTCCAATCTCTGCTGTGATTGCTGAAAGCTGCGTTTTTAAGGAAATTATAAAAGTCTGGCAAGTGTACGTAAATTGTGTTCTCACCATCAGCGTGACGTAATAAAACAAAGATTTCGCAATGTGTTTGATAAATATTTATGGTTTTCAAAATTTGAAGTCTATATTCTCGCTAAATGTTATGATAAATAAAAGTTCTAAAAGTTTAGTTAAATCCTCCGAAAGTCTTAAACAATTTTTTTTTAAAGAAAAAATGTAATTTTAAGAAACACAGGAAAACAAAATAAAATTTGAAAAACAACAGAAAGGATTAGAAATTAAAAACTAGTTTTAGAATAATGATGTGATAATATCCGCTATGTTTGTACCAGAAATATAATCAATGCTCTGGAAGGTATAAATGTACTTATTGTCTTAGAATCTACCATCTCCGTGATTTAAAAAAATTAGCACCTTTTCGCCTAGCATTACAGCAAGGTTTGTTGTCAAAAATTTAATTGGATTACTAGTTATGTATTTAAATAACATTAATGTCTGAATATTTCTCATAAAAATAAAATCTTTTCGCCACTAAATTGCTTTTAATTTAGGTTTATTTTATAAATACGTAGAATATCTAATTTAATAGACATTTTTTATCGCATCCATGCTATGCCAATCAAGGGCTTGTAAATTTTAATTTCTGTTGCAGTTATTGACAAAAACAAGTTATTTTGATACTAAGTAAATATTTTAGCCGAGTGAGTATGAATGAGTAATGAATTTCTGAAAAGGGAAAAGTAAGTAGATTGAAACTTGTTTTAAGAGTTTTTTTGTCACATATTTTGAGAGCGGGGTTTCTCAGTTTAGGGGCTTTTTACTCATGTACTAATTAAATTTAGTGGTACCATGTTGAATAGTGTAAGTATTTCACACTCACTTCCAACCACTGCCTACTGTTAAAGAGCTGCCGTTCGCACGAGTTGATTTGATGAAAATAAATTTTCCCCATAATAGCACCCGTTACCTAAACAACAATATGTATTTTTCCAATTATTTATTACAAAGTTCTATTTACATTTTTTCGTTTTTAAATTTTAATGTATTTAATCAAATAAAAACAGAACACCCGTAGGTTTTAGCATGACAAAAACAATCATCAGAATAGCGACTAAGTCTTCGGTCAAAATAACAGGATATTCGAAGTTGTACGCTCTGGTGATTGCTTTGTTATAACACTGTCACGCTTCAGGAAAAAAATAACCGACGTACATCAAACAAAATTAATCTTTGCTTATTCAGAGAAAATTAAATTAAATATAAAAACAAAATCAACGAAACCAATTTTATAGAGCGATTCACTCCCGAATGATTTTTCGAAAAGGCATTCATTGGAAAAAAATTTGTTGTTTCGAGAATTTTCACTCTAAACACATTTTACAAGGTGAGAATGTTTTAATTAATGTTTTAAGTTTTTGTGGCAGTAGAATTACAAATATGGTGTTTGTTCTAAAAAAGTCCGGTTTCGGGCATGATTGTACATTTCATCAGTTATTATTCAATTTTAATTACATACACAAATCCAATAATATCTAAGAAAAACGAAATCTTGATTTTATAACAGATATCAGCACACAGTCTATATATGGTATCAGTTTCAATAAACCTGGACAGTTGATAGTGCCGTTAATAAGTTTAAGAAAACATAAATAATATTATTTTCCCCCTCTACTATCTAAACTCATATCATAGAGTCGCAGTGGAGTTTCCTAAGACATATTTTGATAAGAAAACCTTTCATTTGTATAAAATATATTTTAAAAACTAATTTTCTACCATCAATGCAGTTGATATGGTACTGATAAAATTGATATAATTTAATGGTGCACTATTCCAGAATTCAGCGTATCAGTTTTATTATTGCTTCAGTGTCACAAATGTATTTCATATTAAGTGTTATAAAATCAAGCGGTCTAAAGCTCTTGGTCAGAATGTAGCAGATTAAATCTAACCAAATAAAACTTTGTCATTGCTATACAAAAGACCTTTAGATAACATTTAGCAGATAACATTGACTGATGTAACTGGATGGTTCTGGAAAGCGGAGGGATTTGTGGCATTTGTGTAGAAAACATGTTGTTGCAAAATTATGTGTTTTTTTAAAGTTTTAAATGTTTCGTAAGATAAATGGCTTCCACAAATGTTGGAACTGCAGAAAGCAATGAGAAATGTTTTGGCTTTTCACAATTTTTACCAATATGTATAATTTTTTTATGATTGCCGCTTTGGAAACAGACAATTTAAAGAAACTTCACTTTTACTAACGTAGACTTTAAACAGCATGCCAATAGTTGCTATTCAGTACGAATTCTATCAGATTAACTAAGTGGCTTTAACAGGAACCACTATCTCTGCTCTAATCAAATCAATCCTACATGTAAATGTTTTCTGCATTTATTATATTCAAAATTTATTTTCACTTGTATTCGTAAAAATACTCATCATGTTCGCTACGGTCAATTTTTATTTTGTTTAGAGCTGCGTGGAAAAGCTGTACCGTGGTGTGTACATACCACTAGCTAAGATTCCTCAACCAAATAATTTTTCGTCCGGTGCCCATTCTACTGTTTATCTTTCCTTGGATTATGAGATGGAGAATTTCGTATTTTTCTAGGTAGCACACAATATAGTAAAAATATTCAAGCTTTCTTTTATTTTCTTGATCAGCTCTATGTTCTTATCCGTTCTTCTCAGAACCTCTTCTAACATTTCAACCGGTAAAGGATGTCCAATTGAAATGTTATGGTTTACCAATATGATGGAGAGCGGTAAATAAGTAAGATAGGTTAGTCACCAGATGCAATAAACTCACCTAATAACGACCCAATAATATCTCTTAAAGATGACTATCGCTAGCTCTAGTCGGGTCTCGTTTCTCGCCTATACTTCCATATCACAAATCTCTTACTTTAGGTGTAATATTTAAATTGAGCGATACCAAGTTTTAACTTAAGATAAATAAAACTAGTTGTATTGAATCTAACCACTATCAACAAGTAAATACTAAGCTTCATCAATTGAAAAATCAACACGTTGGAGACAAATTGCATTTATTGTTCAAGTCGTCAATCACAATATTTGTGTTACTTATCCTTAGGAAAAAAAAAAGAAAAGAAAATGTTCTGAAGAAAAATGTTTGTTAACTCAATTTATCTACCAGGGAGCTTAATAGAATCCCAACAAGAAGTAAAGAAACTAAGTTGTCCCCAACAGTTTAAATTTATTTTATAATTTTTCACTCTAAACACATTTTATAAGGTGACGTTTTAAGTTTTTGTGGCAGTAGAATTACAAATATGGGGTTTAACAGTTTATTTTATAATTACAATAACTGAAAACTAAATTATTTTACTTGGGATACGTAAATACATAACCCAGAAGATTATTCTTTATCTATACCAATCTAGACTTATAACAATTAGATTACAAGATATAAATAAGGATTTAGTCAAATATTTAGTTCAAATTCCTAATAATTTTTCCCCCCTTTAATGATAGATTGCACAGCGTCCTGGTGGCAATACGAAAAAGGCTAAATGTAGGACGTTTTTAAACATAAAATTAGAGTACTTTTACATAGGGTTATAGAGAAAATTATAATCTTTTCGCGCATTTTTTTCTCGACCTTGAGCGACTTCATATACGGAAGATATTAGAGTTTCAATGTTTGAACTTGCTAGTCTCCAACATCACGTAAGCGGGACCGTCTCGGCAGTGGCGGAGCTATGCATAAGCAAGTATAAGCAACGCTTAGGGGCCCAACACCAAAATGAGCCCGCTAGGGCCCCTTTTTGTTTCTTTAAATTTATGAAAAATGGTATAAATAAAATTTATTAATTAATTCGTACACACTAATATGGTCATTCAGTATACAAGCGAACAACAAAAACAAATGAATGGCTAAGAATATTTACAGTACACGTTCTCATGTTCTCTTAATTTATAGTACCTACCCTAAAATAATAATTAATTAAAACGTCTGGCAACAGTGGCAACGCTTGGTGCTAACACGCTGACCGTCGCGCTATACCCCGTCTAAACTTGCAATTTTCCGTTTTCTTTTGTTTTGGGATTCTTAGATTGGTGATTGGTGTAACTATTAGATTAGTCTATTAGTAATTTAGTCATTCAGTGGTTTTCGTCAGTCGCTGTAGAGGGTAAGTAATCTATTTATTTATACCTTGCTAAACAAGAGAGAAGAGAGGTGCATCTGCTTACACATTAGTTTTGAGATACTTAATTACGAGAGGTACTACATAGGTATTACGAGATACGTAATACCTATGTATCGCGATATGCTTATAGTTTGTATTAAGCAAAAACCTTCGCTTTTTATAAACATATTTACCGGGGGGTTTTGGTTTGGTATAGGATAAGGTTTGGTTATAGTTAGCAAAAAAGGCACGTTTCTTATTTTTTTTACTGAAATATTGCTGATTAAAAATGTCTAAATATTTATTAACTCCTAACGAATATGTCGGAAACCATTAATGACTGGGAATATGGGAATCCGAATCTTACGCAACACTCACAAAAATACTTTATAGGGAGGGGGCCCTACATTGTTTCCGAGAAGTTTTTACAAGTTTTAATTATAGGTCCAGTTAAATTCGTATACAGGGTCCGCGTTTTATCTGTATTTCTTCTGTAGCTGCTTTTCTATTAGAGATAAGAAAAAAACTTTAAAATTGAAAAGTTACAGGGTTTTTAGAGATGCAAAACCCTAAAATACTTTTAGATATACAGGGAGCGTCCAGAAACTTTTAGAACAAAAATAAACTTTTTTTATATGGAATTTTGCCATTCTACTGTAAAAACTAGCACTTTTTGTATAACATGTCATATGCCTAAATTCAAATGTTTTACAGCCTTCAAAAATCTGAAAAATCTTCATTTTCAGACATAAATAGTTAAAAATATGCATTTAAGCATATGATGTGTTATAGAAAATATGCGTAATATATTCATATTTTGCAGTCCTTAAATCTATTAGGTCATATAAAAATTGTTTTTTTTTAATCATCTCTCTCCTTATCTTTAATTTGGACGAAAACCATATTATTATTCAGATATAATATTTTCATAGTGGACAAGATGCAGAAAAATGTACTGTAATTTTGGTTAAGGAAAATGCAGATACGCCCTTCGTGGTTATGGCGGAAGTATTGGTTATTACGCGGAAAACAAGCGCGTCGTTACATGAATTTGTAGTTTTTAGGTTGGACAAGAACGCGGATATATAAAAATGAATCCTGAAAAGAAAATTAAAAGCGGTGCACGGGAAAGAAAATTAAAAAAAGAAAAAGAATAAAAAAACAAAAACTACCAAAACTAGACGCTTTTTTTAGAACACCCGTTGAAACTGAACCGGAAATAAATACTGCTGAAACCGAAACTCAAATCAATCCATCCACAAGCTATTCATCTACATTAGTAACGAACTAAATCCCGAAACCCGATGTTTTAGCCTCGAAGATGAAGAATCGAAGGAAAAAACTCCAATCATTAATGAAAGTGAAAATGTCAATACAATCCTAGCTAGTACCGATATGGGAAATTTTTTAGATTCTGAACTGAATGACGAAGTTAGAAAACTTATAATTAGCTCTGAACCATGCAGACCAACATATCAATATCCAAAACAGGAAGGCAGAAAATTTTCTGTTAGCTATTATAATATACAAACTAAGTACGGAATAGTGCCTCGACTTTGGTTGTGTTATTCCAAAATATTAGATTCGGCTTACTGTGAACCATGCTGGTTATTTTCCAGAAAAAAAATCAGTGGTGTACGGGAGTTCGTGAATGGAAAAATTTAAGCCTTAAAATTCAGCAGCATGGAACATCAAATTTTCATATTCAAGCTTGCAAAATCTACGATTTGTGGAAAAAAAATGTAACAATCGACGAGCAGAACGAAGATCTTGTTAGATATGAGACTTCATTTTGGAAGCAAGTTTTAGATCGTCTATTTAACATTATATTAACTTTGTCAAGGGGTTCGCTTGCATTAGGGGTTCATCGAGAAGACATTTCAGAAATTGATGAATATAATGGGCATTTCTTGGAGCAAGTTAAACTTCTAGCGAAATATGATAATATTATGAAGCAAGTTCTTGAGATGCCAAAAGGTTTGATATTTCTACATTTATTAATCTTTTTTTCTTCATTTTCTAAGTAATAGTAACTAGTAATAATCTTAAAACACTTGTTCTAGGTAGTACAAGATATTTGATCAAAGACATCCAAAACGAACTAATTCATAGTTTAGCCCAACTCAGGATATATCTAAAATTGACCAGCTGAGTATTGTCATTAGATATGTTAAAGTAAAGGCAATGCATAAGGATATACAAGAAAGAACAATTGAAATTAAAGAAACTTTTTTGGGTTTTTTTGAGGTTAAGGATCATTCCGCTGAAGGTATGGTAGGAACTGTAATGGATATATTAAAACAAAAAAACATTAATATCCAGAAATGTTATGGCCCAGGATATGATGGTGCAAGCGTTATGAGCGGAGTATACAATGGTGTACAGCAGAAAATTAAAACCATTCAACCAAATGCTGAGTACGTTCATTGCGCTTGTCACAATCTTAATTTGGTAATACTAGATGCTGTAAAGAGTTGTCAAGTTATAGATGGATATTTTACGATTTTACAAAGTTTGTATTCTTTTTTTGGGTACTTTTACAAGTGAATCGGATATAGCCTTAAAAAAAATGAATCCAACACGATGGGCGGGGCGATTAGTGTCTGTTACCGCTGTGAAATTACGATATGTAGATATTATTAAGGCGCTTACGGAAATAATTCTTAAAAGCAAAAAAAAAAGACGAACTTGATCAAGCTAAAAATTTTAAAAAAAGTATGGAAACATCTAACTTTGTTTTACATACTCTATTAATGTTCAAAATATTATCCGAAATAAATCTGTCATCTAAAATTGTACAAAAGCGTAATTTAGACCTAAGCGAAGTAGCAAAAATATTGGCTAGCACCAAAGAAAAGTTGCAAAATCTGCGATCATCTTTCGCAGATTTTATTTATGAAGGAAAAGAGTTGGCAAAAAAATGGGGAATTGACCCAAAATTTCAAACAAATTTCAAAATCAAGAAAATGTATTTAAAATTAATGTTTTTTATTACGTATTAGATACTACAATAGAAAGGCTTAGCACTCGATTCAAAAGCTTCTATCAACTGTCAAACACTTTTCAGTTTTTGGAACCGAAAAATGTTTTAAGAATGAGTGAAGATGAATTAGTACAGTCCTGTAATTTTGTACAAAAAAAATATTGTGATGTCTTTCATACTAGTCTTAGCATTCAGTTTATTAATGTTGTTTACTTGTTAAGAAATGAACTGAAAGAGAATATGAGTGTTCGTGATTTAATCGATTTATTGCTAAACAAGTATAGTGTTCTTGAAAGTGACTTGAATCAAGTTATTATGCTTTTTATTTTGTTTTTGACGCTACCATTAACAGTTGCCAAGGCTGAAAGGTCTTTTAGCAAACTAAAGATTTTGAAAAATTATTTGAGGAATTCTTTAACTCAGCATAGGCTACATGACCTCTCAATTTTGGCAATTGAATCCAACACAGCCTCAAAAATGGATAATCGGGATCTAGTAAATCAATTTGCCATTGCAAAAGCACGAAAAATTTTTTTTTTTATTTTCTTAATTTTTGAGTTTTTATCATTGATTTGTATTTTGTACCTGAATTTGGCTTTATTTTATTTTAGTTTTAAAGGCGTGGAGTTTTTCTCATTTTGGGGAAAATTCGGCTAGTGCTAAATGTCTTAGGACCATTGTATGTATAGTAGCGTCCAAAAATTCCGCAAAAGTTAAATTGGATGTTGACAGAAAGATCACAAATGTGAAACTGTCTATTTTAGAAAACGTTTCCGAGAATAACGGTAAGTCACAAACAAAATTATTTTATAGTTATTTAAACAAGTTTATTCACACGCCGCACAGTGCGTCATCCAATGGAATCGGTGTTTGATATGTCGCGTACGAAAAAAAAATATACTTAAGGTTACAGAGCAATAACTAATATATTTATATCTACTACTTAACATAATGGCACGTCACCGCCGTTGCTATGGTAATCGTTTATACATGGCCAACTTATAAAATGAGAAGGCGAGCTCAAACGTGTCAACTCGTTCAAAATAGCAATTGCTTTAGTTTTAGTACTATCTATTTATTAGCTTTTTTGGTTTAAATATTATATATAAGGTAGGTGCCTTTTAGACAATATATTAAATTAATTTTTAAGATTGCTTTCACAGCTGGCTATGTAATTTAAAGTGATATGTAAAATTTATGCAAAATTTCTAAATTTTTTGGGTTCAGAAAAAAAGGGTCAATATGGTTCTTATAAATTTATCGTTTTTAAGTAGTTTGTATTGTCTCAAACAAGTCTATCAAAAACTTAATTTGCTCAGATTTGCACAAGTAATTAAATTATTTATTTTTAGTTACCGATATGGCAATAAAAAACAGCGATATTTTTGAAGTATGGGTTTCGACGGAAAAACTAACAAACATGGCGCTGTCTTGACAAAAATTTTAAATTTCATAAATATATCTGAGGACTCAAAATATATTGAAAAAGAATGTCGCGAAATTTCACACTTCTTTTGTTTATCCGTTGACAAAAAGTGGCAGAAATCTGCACGTACACGTGACCGTTTTTTGCGCGATTTCAAAGAGTGGCTTGAACAAGAAATATACATGACGGAGGCTTTAAGATCATATATAGAACACCCTAGAATTGTTCAAAATCATGTTGCTGGACAAAGATGTGGCCCTCCTCAGTTACCTTTTCAAGAATGCAGTACAAAAACAAAAAAAAAGACGAGTCGAAGATTTTGGTTTCCTTCAGAAGAATTAGACAATATATTGCGGTACACAAATGCCAGACTTCGCTTAATATCAAAAGAAGAATTTTACAAAGTAATTGGCCTTATCTACGCAATGTCAATTAACCTGCTTCTTAATCGACGAGACTGCTGGTCGGTAGATTCAGGTCTCTTCTTTGCTCCAACTTTTGGCAGACGGTTCCGAATGGGTTTGCAAAGGTTGAACCACAACCATTGAGTCAATCATCCTTACATGTAATCCAAGGAATGAATGAAGTTTATGAGCCATGACTATTCTGATTTAAAGATGTCGATGTGTTTCTACGCAACATATGTACCCCAAAACCAAGTTCTTTAAACTTGAAAAAGGTGAGTACATAGTTAATTATTTTATTTATATTATTTGTGGTGCTTAAATGGTGCTAATAATAATTGATAAACCAATAACAAAATGAAATGACAAATCATTTTCAATGGAAATTACAGCTGCAAATAATTGGTAATTTAAAAAACTACATCCCTACGTAACGTGCTAAAGAATGTATCTAAAAATTTAAACTGAAGTCAGTATGGCTAGATATTAATTATTTTAAATTGGTAATCAAGAATAATAATACTTATATTCAGTCCATAGATTATCATAATATGCTATTAAAGTTTAGTAAAACACCGAGAAAACCCGCGAAAAATCAAAAATTTAGTAACCTTGTAGATTTACTAAATCATTTCCCACTTCCACGGTACAATGTCTGTTGTAAGAAATCGTTCAAAATATTAAGTTCGTACTTGTCCTGCTGCAGCACTGGTGTAGTTATTTATTGCTCCGTGGGTAATTTCCTTAAGACCAGTATGTGGATGTTAGGTAGCAGTACCTTTTTTAACTCTTCCTTCTTCCCACTCTTCAACATCCAGCATGTCTCTGGATGTATAGGAGTCGAAGGTTTTCTTATCCAGGGTTCTCAAAGAATCGAAATTTCGACACAAGTATGCCGAATGTATTTTCAACAATGCGACAAGGCCTTGAGCGTCTATAATTGAATATATTTTGTTTCTCCGTTAGCGGACCACATTTGGTTTTAAAATGTTGGTCCTCAATGGGAAATCATCATTAAGGACGAAAATTCCTTATTCCGTTCACTGAATTATTTCGCAAAGCCTCAACGAATGTTGATTTCACAAACACTGCAGGGTCATTTACTCTTCCATTTGTTCCCACATGTATATGAAAATGTAATTGGCATCGACAATTACGAATAGTATCAATATTTTAATTACAAGAAATCTTTCTTGTAATTAAAATATTCTGAACCATAATTAAAATATTGTGCCACCTTAAAACACTACAACCAATTTTCCCACGGACTACAAACACGATATATGGAACAATACGCGTGCGGTGAAACCACTAAACTGGATGGAAATATGTGAATTAAGGATAATTTCTCTCTAGATTCATTTTGGTTGTACATCAAAAGTGATACCGTGTAAATCCCGCTTAAAGGATTTTATGTTATGTGGGATTTTAGGCGATACATACAAGGATCTACTGCAATTATTCCTACATGAAAAATATGTAGATATAAATGTATTAACAATATAAATTATCAAAAGAATTATTGTACCCGAAGGATATAGATAGTTTTGTAATAATTAAATTTCATCTGATTATTTTGACTCAAAGAACTATCACGGCATGAACTATAACTTAACAAATGTCCAGTAACACTAAACTCAACTAAGAAAACATAGGTAGAAGAAGCTCTCATTTTTCTCAAAGGTAGTACTTTTGTTGATACCAACAAACTTCTAACTTGGAGATGGAGAAAAAACTGGAAGCAAGAACTAGGGTTGCCACCCGTACTCAAAAATAGAGTATTGTCCTCTTTTTCGTGAAAGTGTACTTTATAAACTACGACACGAATAGAGTACGCTAAAATACTCTATTTATATAATAATGACTATTTACAATTTAGAGCATCATCGAACCTGTTGTCCAGTGACGTCACGGACGGACAACGGATCCAAATGCAAAATTATTGTCCTACGATGATCCACACCTATTTGCATTTACTTACAGCGTAACACTGATAGCTGGCTGAGGCCGTAAAAGCGTTAAACGAAAAAGAAGAGGAGAAAAAGAATTTGAAATGAGGAATAATAAGAAGAAGAGATTGAGGTTAGGTTATGTTTTGCGCCAAATATTTGTTTGTGTCGGCTTTCTAGATTTTAGATCAATTTTGTGAGTTATAAATTTATAATTATTGACTCTTGTTTGTTGTTAAAATTTACATTATCACTATAATAATTCGAAATGGAGGACGAAGATGACACCTTTAGTGATAGTGAGTCTAAGTCCCATGATGCAGATGCAAATAGCACACCTAAAAAACGAAGAGTTGATAGGCCAAAAAAAAACGATTCCAGAAGTACACAAATATATGGGGAAAAGAGTATACCTGGCTGACAAAGGATCCAGAAGATAGTTCAAACGCAAAATCTGTGGAGTAACTTTCACTATTTCTTCGGCTAGAATTGGACACGTAAGTAAAATTATCATTCATTATTCATTATGTAAGTGTATAGTTGATTAGAGGGTATTGTGAATTGTGTTGTGTTCATGTGGTTGATGGTTTGCCTATTTACTTACCCTGACTAGTGAATTAGTGATTAGTGGTGATGGTGGTGGTGGTATTGGTAGAGCATATTTTGTTTACAGGTGAAGCAACACCAACAAACAAAGATGCACAAATCTAAAACTGAAGCAAAGAAAGCATCTGGAGTTCTCGATAAATTTCTTACACGTACAACGTCTGCCTCTTCGTCTGAAGTATCTGATAGAGAAAACATTACTGCTGCTGAATTAGCTCTTACATACCACACTGTGAAACATAACTTATCATCAACGACGTATAAAAAGGATAGACTCCTTTGTTTACATTTAAAAGCGATCCGTCATTAAACTATAGAAAGCGCGTTTGACAGCTTTGCTACTCTCGACAGTAGATTTTGTGATTACTGTGGTCAATTCACGAAGATATTGACAAAAATACTGCTTTTAGAAAATTTAATATTGCATTTGATTACTAAAATAACTTTAAATTTGCACCAAGTGTGTATTTATCTCTTTCTGTCTTTGCCTGCTAAATAGAGTAGACATTTAGGCAATAAACGCTAAGATAATAAGTTGAAATTAATCGGAGTAGACACTGGTTACAAGCTGTCGTTATCTAAACAATGACACCACGCTCATCGGTCATGTCAGCAGGGAATTTAATATCAAATTCATTTTATCAAATGAATGACTGACTCATTTCGAGCTTGTATTGTTGTCTTGTTTTGACAGCGTTTGTTAGATATTTTTGTCGCGTTTGTCCTGGATTTTCATGGTTTTTAATATTTAAGTTTACTGTGGGTTATGAGTTACAGTTAAATATAGTGGTGTGTAGCAGAATATGTAAGAAAAAAGGATGATTTCAACCTCGAAGCCTGTTTACGCCGGTAAGCAACCTTTATGTCAAATGTGCCGTACCCAGTGAAGTAGGTGCGATAGACGCGTAAGGAAGAATTACATTTCTGATTAAACTGCAGATAAAAACAATTTAGGTATTTCAAAAATCTGTTTGTAATACCTTTAATGCTTACAGAGAGTAATTTAAGTAGAAGCATAAACATATACAAATGAATCTTAAGTACTTCACTTATGTCCATATAACACCATGCACTTTATTAGGTAATTATTGCTTTTTTCTTGTAATTTAATTAATTTTGTATTTAGGACCATTAAATTACAAAGATTTCTAGCTCTGAGTTAGAGATTATTCATAAGAGGCATCATTCATTTTTATTGTGCTTTTTTTTTTCTGCTTTATTATTTGGTCTTGGGCAATTTCATTCGGTGGTAGTACCGACCCTTACAATAAATGTTAAAAATAACTTAATTTTGGTACGGTCTAGTAATTTTTCGGACTTTTTTGTATATACTTGATTGAATCTCTTCTACGCTAACGTGAACGAACTTTCTAAATTTTGGTTCACGTGAAATCAGATGTGATGTCATTAGCGTTCAGCTATCTAATATACGCTATTTATTTATTTTCTTTCGTAAGCTTTGTAGCGTAGTGGTAGGATTCTCAGCCCACGTCGTATAGGTCGTGGGTTCGAATCTCGACACGGGTGAAAACTTTTTTTAGTTTTTTTTTAACAGTACTAACAATTAATAAAAATGCGATCTATTTATTTTCTTAAACTTTGCATTGTTTAAGTATGCTGTAAAGAAAGTGCACCAACCAAATTCCTAGTCTATATTATTAAAACAACGAATTTTTTTATAAAACAAAATCTATACTTTTGGCAACAGTTCGTCGATAAAGCCATCATTCAGACGTTTTTCTTATTTAATGTTAACCAACTTTTTCGACGATTCGTTTACATTAGCGTGGAAGGAGCAACGGTGTTAATTTAAATGCAGATAAATTAATGTCTAATTTTTTAAGATCAACTTTTCTCCAACATTTTATTTTTAGTATCTATTATATCATTCTTATTTTAAGTCACTTTGTCCAGTTGTATTAAGCACTGATAATAATGTATGTTTTATAAGGGGTAATTTATGGTGGTGTAGCAATAATAGAAATAAGTCCATTGACATATCAAGATTTTAGCTTTAGTTAGGAATGGCTGCAGTCTTGCATATTATCTTGCTAGTACAAAATTTAGTAAAGACATTTCATGGTGTAAAAAGTAGACTTACCATTCATCTTTGGATATAATTTGGTTAGCCTACCATCACGTTTATACAAATGTTACATTATATCTTAAGAACTCAAGATTGCTTAAGCAAGTTGATACGCACTTTTTGCCTTTAAGTTACACTGTAATTTTTCCTTTCATAGAATTTAACCAATTATAACACTAGGAGTTTATTTAGTAATGATATGTAAAGTCGGGTTCATAATCCATTGCACAACTAGGTACAAGTCTCAAAATATGTCATCATAGTCAGATATTATTTAATAGATGTAGGCTCTATACTGCACTAAACTATTTTCGATGTCAGACTGCTTGTGCTATTGACAGTAATTATGTATGTAAGACAATTTTTCGGTCGATCGTACCTGTTAGTAGCTCCATTAGATATATTTATTTTAGTTCTTAATAAAAAATAATATCAACTTTTCGAAAATTACTAGATAAACACAGTAAAAAAACTGGGTATATATTTTACATCCCGAAACCATCTTGATTTAATTTTTCTAAAGATAAATATTTCCCGAGGTATTTCTAAATTAAAATGTTCTGTAAGTGCATATATAATAAGCAATTAAGAAATAAGTTCCATAAAAAGATTTATACTTTTTTATTTCAGATTTCCTGACAATCCTGAGATGGAGAGTTTGTACTGAAATATCCTAAAATCTGTTTAGATCATTTTAGTTTAGTGATATTCTGACTTAGCCTGACGGGCGATGTTATTAGGCCAGATGCAAACCCAACCTTACACCTTTGTATTTCATGTTAATATACAATATACTTGTTAATTATTTCGTGAAATATTTTTTTAAATCTCAGACTGTAATGTTACTGGATGTGTCCTGGAACACCCCACCAGGACAATGTTTGGATATCTAATAGATGAATATACATGTCATCATGTTTGCATTTATCATCATATTGGATACCTTGTATAAAAAAAATGGCATTGATACTGCGATTTGACTTACTTTTTCTATCATTCATGTCAAATTAGTGGTACAATTGGCAATTAGTAATTTAATATACCCAGGACAGGGAGGGATGGAGGAACGCTTTCTCCTCTTCGTTATTTTATCCTGTTAACCAAATCTTATATTATTGAATAATATGCAGTTCTTTACTTTCCACTTTTTCCAGTCATATTTGTGTTATTGAATAAATATTGTGTTGGCAACGTTGAGAGGCTGTTGACAAAATTAAAAAAACTGTTGCAATATTTTGCCTTCAGTCCCTCCTTGACCAGATATTTATGATTAGGGGTAAATATCAGTTAAGTCTAAGTTTTGTGCATTAACAAGTATTACAAAAACATACATTTTACTTAACACGTTTATTTATAGCTAAAAAACATCAGTCTAGTGATTTTTGAATGTAGTTAAATTAATGGTTTTGGCGTAAGTAAAATAAACATAACAGCACTTGCTACGTATTGGTATCAAATACCTAGGAGAACACCATACACCTTGTTGGGAAAAAATATACATTGCCTTTTTTCTAAAATGTTAAATAATGGTAAATATTGGTAATTGTTTACATTTCTGCACCATCACCGATTTTAGTTGAAACTTCGCTTCCATCGATTTTTAAATTATCAGATACTGTTTGCATCGTTATTGCATTTTTGTATATCTTAAAAATCATAGAAGATAATAAATTAAAAACTTTATAAAAAACGTGTGTAGAAACGCTTCGGCAAGACACTCGGTTTATCGGGTGAAATATTGGATGACTGTTCTCGACGTTATGTAATAAGATAAGAGTTTTTCTTTGTGTTGAATCAGGTAGATTAGTCAGTCTTGAGAGACAGAAATTATTGTGACGGGTAGTACGAAATATACGTTGTTTGAAAGAACATTGTATTGATTTTTCGGTTTGAGTTTACAGTTCAGGTGTGGGGTGGTTCACGTCTCTCGTGTATTGCATTTTCTTTTGTTTTAACTGTGTGTGATTAAGTTAAATTAAAGTTATTGTTGATTATGGGTGGCAACTCGCGCAAAAGGTCTCGTAGTAGTAGTTCTAGTTCGCAAGACAGTGATGTTGAGCGTTATCGCAATCGAAAATCTTCCAAACGCGATGATTCTGGGAAACGTCCGGGATCACGCGATTCGGATAAAAGTGGCTCTAAAAAATTCCGGAATTACGAGCTAGTGGCAAAAGTGATTCTAGGAAACGTCCAGAATCACGCGTGGTAGACCTTCGACGTGAAGAACAAAGCCGTTCGTTTGTGCATTCTCGATCTGTTTCCCCAAGAACTCCTGAATCAGAGTCCACGGAAGATAGGTTCAAAAGGCTAGAAAACATGATTAAGGATTTAGGTCGTCAGGCACAGTCTACGGAAAACAAAGAAACTCCAAGGTTAAGTTTGCGCAGCGACTGCATTCCAGAATTTTCACCGGAAAATAATAACCTTACAGCTGAGCAATGGTTGACAAAAATTGGCCAATTAAGACAATTAAACAAGTGGGATGAGATAACAACAATTTACCACATGCAATCCAGACTCGTAGGCATGGCGAAAAACTGGTACCACAGTTTGACCAACTATAATTTGACCTGGGAGGAATGGAAAAGCCAAGTAAGAAGAAGCTTTCCCGATCACACCGATTACGCAACGCTTCTACAGACAATGTTAAACAGACGGAAATCTCCAACAGAATCGATGACTACGTATTACTTTGAAAAAATGGAATTACTAAGAACATGCGACATACAGGGGAAGAGAGCAGTATCCTGTCTTCTACACGGTATTGACGACTCCGTAGTACAAAATGGCGCTCGGACAGGGAGATACGAAACACCGGAGACCTTGTATGAAGAATACCTGTCTGTTTTGCGGGCAAACGTGCCTTCAACTTCTGCGTCAGCCTAAAAATGTGCGTGATACTGATTTACGTAATGTCATCAGAAGCAAACCTAAAAACAACGTGTTTTTACCAAAATGTTTTAATTGTGGACAACGTGGCCATATTGCAGCAAAGTGTTTTAAACCACGTCTCGAGTGCAAACGTTGCAAACTTCTAGGGCACGACAAACACAACTGCCATAAAAACAAGCAGAACAAACCGACGGGTAAGTCAGAAACCATTTTAAACTTAGATTTACGTAAAAATGCCAAATTAAATACTAACACTTGCTATTTTATTGACTGTTACATAAATGATTGTGCCTTTCGAGGATATGTTGACTCGGGTAGCAATGCCGTTACCATACGTGAGTCTGACGTTAGAAATTTAAATCTAGATTTTCACCCAGTACAAATTCGCCTAAGTGGGTTTGCCGGCGGCTCAGTTGTCGTAAGACATAAAGTTTTTATTAATCTTAAAGTTGATTTAGCTGTCGCACCAGTCGAAGCACTTGTGTACCTGATGCGGCACAAGAAGTGTCCATAATAGTAGGGCAACCGTTTATAAATAGCTCTAATGTCGTTATGGTGGTACGTGGGGGACAAGTTAGGTTATTTAATAAAGATGAAACCTCACTTAGTAAAATTGACACACTGCCGTCGCGTAAAGTTACTTTGTGGGCCAAGGAAGCATCTGTTATTCCTCCAAATCACATTGGACACATTCCACTGTATGCTTCTGAGAATTGTGATGATGTATATATTGATTTACGCTATCGTACTTGGCCAAATAAATTTCATTTAATTCCACGATGCATAACAAATTTAAAAAGCGGTGGTTTAGTACCTGTTTTTAATGCTTCTGATAACGCTGTTGTGTATGAAAAAGGCAGTGTCGTCGCACGGGCAATTAAGTGCACAGCAGAAAAACAAGAACAATATTTAGAATGTTTATCGGTTAAACAAAGCGAATTAACACAATTTACAATGTCTGATATAGAAGATCGCGTAGACAAATGTCTTGAAAATAAAAATAAATTAAAATTACTTGAATTATTAAATAAGTATCGAGATTGTTTTGCAATTAAATTAAGCGAAGTGGGCAAAACTGATGTCGCGGAAATTTCTATAAATTTAACTGACGACACTCCCGTCACATATAGGCCGTATCGACTAGCTTATTCTGAAAGAGAAAAGGTTAGGGAAATAGTAAAAGATTTATTGGAAAATAACATTATTCAGGAGTCAAACTCGCCCTACGCTAGTCCTATATTATTGGTTAAAAAGAAAAACGGAGAAACGCGCATGTGCGTGGACTACCGGGCCATAAACCGTAAGACTGTCAAAGACGTATGGCCCCTACCACGTATTGACGATCTTTTAGACAGGCTGAAGGGGGGTCAATATTTTACAAGTTTAGATCTTGCGTCTGGTTATCATCAGGTACCAGTAGCTAAAGATTCCGTCTCCAAAACAGCTTTTATTACGCCAGATGGTCATTATGAGTACCTCGTAATGCCATTTGGATTGGTGAACGCACCAGCAGTATTTCAAAGGGCCATTAATCAAATCTTGGGGTCTTTACGTTACACGATTGCCCTTGCATATCTAGATGACATTTTAATACCATCAAACGATGTAATGGGCGGACTAGAGAGTTTAGAAAACGTTCTGGAGTTACTACGTTCCGCACGACTGACCTTAAGATTTGATAAATGTAGTTATTTACAACGAAAAATAAGCTATCTTGGTCACGAAATTTGCAAAGAGGGGATCAAACCGGGTCCAGAAAAGATTCAGTCTGTTGCTGATTTCCCGACTAAACAGATGTTCACACAGTGAGACAATTTTTGGGGTTGGCGAGTTATTTTCGCAAATATATACAGGGTTTTGCATTAATTGCCAAACCACTTACAAATTTGACAAAGAAAAACACGGTTTTCACTTGGAACGACGAACAACAGCAGGCTTTTCAAGATTTAAAGACAAAATTGACATCCCGTCCAACATTAGCTATATACGATAGGGAAGCTCCGACTGAAGTCCACACGGATGCCAGCAAATGGGGTCTTGGTGGAATACTACTTCAAAAACAGTCCAATGGCGCGTTAAAACCTGTTCAATATTTTAGCAGGGCGACTACCAAAGAAGAACAAGTGTATCATTCGTACGAGTTAGAAACTTTAGCAGTCGTTAGTTCTCTGAAGAAATTTAGGGTTTACCTTGTAGAAATACATTTTAAAATAGTAACAGACTGCAATGCTTTACGCACGACTTTAACCAAACGAGACCTGATTCCCCGCATAGGAAGGTGGTGGTTAACAACGCTGGAATTTGATTTCGATATTGAATATCGGCCTGGGACAAAGATGTCTCATGTTGATGCGCTTAGCAGAAATCCAATTGAGTCGAACGTCGACTTGGATATATTGCACGTTAATGTATCCGACGAGGATTGGATTTTAGCGGCGCAGCTACAAGACGAAAGGTGTAAGCACTTACTCGAAGTTTTGCAGCGAACGCCCACCAGCAAAGAGGGAACTCAAATACACAAAGAATATTGCCTCAAAGAAAACCGATTATACCGGAAGACTCAAAATGGCCGACGATGGGTAGTCCCAAAGGCATCCCGCAGGACCATTCTCATGTATTACCACGATGGACTAGGACACTTTGCAGTTGATAAGACCATCGAAGCCGTAAGCAAAACATATTGGTTCCCTTCTATGAGGAAATATGTTAAAAACTACATATCGTCCTGCCTGGGATGTATGTATAATAAAAAACCATCGGGTATGACGCCAGGAAGCCTGCATAGCATTGAAAAGAAAGCGATACCCATGGACACGGTACATCTAGATCATTTGGGGCCATTTGTTAAAAGTAAAAAGAAGAATAGCTATTTAATCGTAGCAGTGGATGCTTTCACTAAATTTGTGTTCTTAAAAGCAGTACCTAACAACGAAAACTGAACCAGTGACTAAGTTTTTGAACGAAATAATAGAAACCTTTGGAGTCCCACGGAGTTTATATGCGACAGAGGGACTGCCTTCACAAGCAAAGCATTCACCGAATATTGCTTAAAATTTGGAATTAAACGGGTTCTATGTGCAACGGCCACACCGCATGCCAACGGGCAAGTTGAGCGAATTAACCGAGTTGTTCTCTCTTCATTATCTGCTAGTGTTGATGATGAGAGGTCTTGGGATGATAAAATAAGCATGATTCGATTTGGAATCAACACAACTATTAGTACCGTTACGGGAAAAACACCGTATGAAGTATTTTTCGGATATCGACCACGTGGAGTAAACGACTCATTTTTGACGACAGAGGTTCAACATGAAGAACCTTCAAACCTTACTGAGGTCCGAGCTAACGTAGCTGAAAAGATAGCCAGGAAGCAGGCTGAACAAAAAGGATCGTACGATAAAGGACATGCTAAACCTAAACGTTACGAAGTTGGCCAACAGGTAGTTGTCGAACGAAACAAAGGTTCGAACGATGGGCAAAGTCGAAAGCTCGAGCCACGATATCACGGCCCATTTACGATCACGGCAGTTCTCGATAACGATCGATATGTCGTGGAAGACTTGAAGGGGGCGAAACGTTCGCGAAACCCGTATAAAGGGGTGTGCCCCTCTGAAAAGATTAAAATTTTTAAAACAGTTGTGAGTTCTGACGATTCTAAGGATGAATCGGAAGATTCACCTGTTTAGGTTATTTTAATAAACTAATTTTTATTTTTATTTTTATGTTTCAGAAGCGGGTAAGTCTGTCTTCCCGAGGACGTGAAGATGTCAGGTTAGGCCGACTGTAGAAACGCTTCGGCAAGACACTCGGTTTATCGGGTGAAATATTGGATGACTGTTCTCGACGTTATATAATAAGATAAGAGTTTTTCTTTGTGTTGAATCAGGTAGATTAGTCAGTCTTGGGAGACAGAAATTATTGTGACGGGTAGTACGAAATACACGTTGTTTGAAAGAACATTGTATTGATTTTTCGGTTTGAGTTTACACGTGGTTTATTTTGAAGTGATGAGTTAGATCTCAAAAATCAGATATATAACAACTAAAACGAATAATCCTGCGTAAAAAACCAAATACACCTCTGTTGATCAACACACAGCTGTGTTTGTGTTGTCTATGTGTTCTTTGATGTTGGTCTGATATACTAAATATTCCTATAGAGCGAAATACTTATCACCATCTTTGACTGAGGCCGAGACTTTGTATCTGTTTTTTTTTTACTTTTCGATTATAGTAAAAATTGACAATTTCTTCTAATTTCTACAAATAAACATACTAATTCCCTTCAAATAAACCATATAAAATGTGTAATATTCAGAAGTTAAATTTGCGCTAATTATCTGTTGCGAGCTATTGCAACCGTTATTCCTGGATATAAAACAATGTTTAAATATAGCTTTAACTTTCGTTTTGGTTAGTTGACGTCACCTTGTTATTATTTTTTTTAGATATATGACTTTTACAACCCAAATCAATTGAAAAGCTAAACGCTTGGACCATGCTAAAGACTTAAACTTTAAGTACTTTATAACCATTTACCCAAAAGAACTAAATAATGCACGAATTATTTTGTGTCCAGTCATATGAATAAGCTTGATGGCTGGAGACTGATTAGAACAAATGCTGCCATAGCTACAAATTAATAGATACTACCCGTCCAGTCTAATGGTTATGACCTAATAAGGCTACCTCAAAATGTGATACTGGGATAATTTTGGGAAAATTGTTTTGGTAAGTTTCTTGATTTAAACTTCAAACCCACACTGATATTCATAGTTTCTAGATAGCTAATATAAAATACTAAGTTAATATGTTTTACAAAAACCAAAACACACTCATGTACAATCATATAAACATGTATATCTGTCTGTAATCTGGGATTATTGACGCATTTTTTTTTTGTTTCTATATGCTTTGGGATGTAAAATAGATAAAAATAAATATAGATACAGGTATCATATGATGAACCATTGAAAAAAAAAGTTTTAGCTTTAAATATGCATCCTCAGAGGACAAGAGTTTTAAAATTAATTAACAATTTTTGTTAGAATAACATATCAGGAGAACATTATTGTAACAATTTTTCTTAAACATATCAGGAGAACATTATGTAACAATTTTTCTTTACTTCTTCTGTTCGATATAACTATTGTTATGTAAATAAAATCATCTTTTTTTACATGTTTTAGGGTTGCAAGGTGCCGAAATCATGTTTTCCTATTTCCATTGGTAGGTCTGTGTGTTAATTACTCTGTTCGGGACAAACTATCTAATACAGTTCAAATTTTGTGCATGGGGTTGAATTGGTAAATCTTTAATTTAGTGAAACAAAATGGCGTTCTAAAATATATTTTTTTTAATTATTATAAAGAACCAGTTACCAGTTTGTGGTATACTTTTTTCCTAAATTTTCATTAAAAAGGCTTTGCCTATTTTCCCGACGAAATACCTGTAAATCGCTTATTGTGAAGTGTTTATTTTATTTAAAAAAAAAAGAGAAATTTATTAGACACAATTTATACAACAAATAACTTTTAAAGTGAGTTATCTGTGTGTGTGGTAGAATTAAGTAAGAGTGGAGTTCCAGACATTTTTGTTTTTAAAAAGAATTTATGAGTGACAATCAGACTTGAAAAAAAGACTTCCAAAAGATAAGCCAGAATACATATGATAATAAAGGGTAACAACAAAATTACATTGAGTCAAATAGAACTAGATGTTCCTTACAAATTTTGCATGTTATTACCTAATTTGTATTACACTGCTATATGCAAAACTTCTATTACCAAAAATTAAGTTCATATAATACATAAGATCCCCTAAAAAAGCATATATCGAAAGAAGTTCCGGGTAAAAGAAATTTACCGACTTTTATATGTATGGCCTTTCAAACATTCTAATAGGCAGCTATTTTGTTTTCAATATTTTACCAGCTTGTCACACTTGATTTTTAGACAAAATATAACAGTCTTTTACACTGATATTATTAAATTGTACTGGGAGTCTTATTTTGTCGCGCCATTTTAAATTCGTAGCAAAATTATATTAGTTTATCCCTATAACATATGTATTCTAATTTTTGAGCAAAACTCAACAAGTCGCTTTGATTACTCTGATTTTTTAAATATTTGATTTGGCCGCCATTTTTTTCTGCAATCTTAATTTCGTACTAAAAAGTTCATCTCTATATAACACTTAATTCTTGTGCGAAATTTGAAATTAATCGAATAAGTAGTTTTTCAGACTTGATTCATTAAAAATGTTATTAGGCCGCCATTTTCTTTCGTCATCTTTGATTCGTATAAAAATTTTATCAGTTCATTTTTATATCACACTATGTGAATAATTTTAGGTAAATTGTATAACTAGTATTTTGGTTATATTTTTTTAACGTTTTGTTAGGCCGCCATATTGGATTTTCACCAAAAACCACGCAGTCCCTATCTTTTCTCAATTTTTGACCAAAATTTAAAGTGAATCGAATAAGTAGTTTTTTAGCTATACCACTAATAGATATACAGACCGATGGAATTAAGGAAACACGATTTTTTTTGTGATCTAGGGAGCCAAAAATGTAAAGAACTGTAGAAACCTGAGATGATTTTTTCACGATTACACTCGTCTTATGAGGGAATTAAAAAGAAAAAACTATGTTATGAACAGTTCTATAGCAAAATATTTTATCTACAGTTTAGACCCTAAAAAGAAGGTAGAGACTGAGAAGGCAATTCTGTTTGCATGGATTCAACTATACTATACACTAATAAATTTGTATCTAATTCTTTTGCTTACTTTTTTAATAAAATATGTATACACTTAGAGATAGCATTATAGTAAAAGTATTACCAACGTTTTATAGGCATAAACCATTGCTTCATAGTTTTTTTTATTTTTTAGAAAAAGTCAAATATTCCCACAAGATTTTATTCAGTTGAATAGTGGATGAGGAAAACGTACAATTCAAAACACTGTGCAAAAACTGAGCTTTACACTATAGGGTAAATTGTTTTTATTTTTAAAAATGCATTAAATTAATATTGCTAAGCGAATTAGAAAACTTGTCATCATTCAATTAGCTTAACGTTAACTTTAAGAATATAAAAGCTTCAGCAGATTATAAGGTCGATTAAGAATATATACTCATATAGAGGATGAAATTTCAACTAGAATATTTGAATCTACCAATCATCTCATTTTTCTTTTTCCAGAGAAGGTTTGCATTAAATTGAAAGATTGCAGTTTTCTGTGACTTTTCTATAGATTTTAACTGTCAATAACGGAGTGTTATGCATAAGATTTACGCATATTTCTTCAGAGGTGAAGTTTAGAAATTGCTTCAATCCTATTTCCAGGGGCGCACATAAACAGTAGTCATTATCCTTCAGACCCTAATAAGGTTAACATAAAATACGGCATGCTATAGGATTCCGTCCTGGGTCGAATTCTGTTTTTGTTATATATAAAGTGATCTGTCTTGTCGATATTGGGGAAGACAAAGATTGCATCGGTATGCTATGCTGTTCGGTTGATGTCAAGAGAAATTGGTATGGCATCAGCGAGGATGGTTTAACACTCTATTGGAAATTTGTGCACCTCTCCTGAGCGAGCAGTGAGATGGACTTGTGGTGCCAATGGTAGGGAATCATACAGGAAATTATTCCAATTTGAAATGAATTTAACTTCAAGTGTTTATATACTTTGATAATGGTTTTATTAATTGCAGAAAAGAAAAACAATGTCTCCGCCTCAGTAAAGTGGTTTAATACAGTAAAAATCTAGGATTACAAAACAACAAAAACATGTAGAATAAATAAAACTAGCACATACAACTTCAAATGTGTTTGTCTAATTATGTAGTTGTATGTGCCAGTTTTATATATTTTACGTGTTTTTGTTGTTTTAAGATCTGATGATGCCTGTTTGTTTGGTGAAACACGTGTAATCGTAGCTTTTTCCTGTATTAGACCACTTGACTGAGTCCGAGACATTGTTTTTCTTTTCAATAATTTTCACTGCTTCTTACCTTTTTTACCTATTTCTTTGATTTTGATGCTATAAGTGTTTTTTCCTTTTTTTTTTCGTGGCTTTACGTTTGATTACTGAATAATACATATTATTATAACTACTTAGATAATAAAACGATCAGTTCTGTCAATAAGAATTAGTCTTAAGTAGTAAAGCATATCTTGAGTTGAATTAATTTAACATTAAAGTAAAATATCCTCTGTAAACTTTGTACAAGAAATTGTATAAATAGCTGTAATTGTATTTTTGCTAGTGTAGGTAGTTACTGCAAAACAACTAGTTAAATTGTTTATATTAGTGCTTTGTTACTACTTAACTCTGAACCTTACTATTTTGATTAACAAATAGTTTTTTTTTCTTGCTCTCTATATATAGTTAAAAAGTATCTTACTTCATTTTGCTTTTATTTTAAGAATAGTTTTCTTTCATCTGTACAAATTTTGTTTGAATGTTTTTAGAAATTACTCTTTTTATGACAAGTTACAATTCATATTTTCCATCTTACATTTTTTCGTAATTTATTTATTTTAAAAAGAATGAGTGGAACAAGAATTCCACTTTTTTTCTCAGATTAAAAAAATTAGCTCTATAATTTTATAATACATTTTTGATATTTAAAACATATATCTAAAATATTTGAATCCCATAATAATTTTTATATTCTTTCTTTTCCAGGTCCCTCTCTATCTGGCAAGCTGAGATCATTGAACAACTTTTATAACCTAATTTTTAAATGCAACTTCTAAAGAACAATGTTGAAATTGTCATGGAATGGAAAACCGAAAGAAATATTTTGATACACAACACCATTATATCATATAACATTAGGGGCACGAATTTTAATATATTTTTGTAAATTACTAATGTACACTGTAGTTATTTTAACTTGTCCACATTTTAATCTGGTATAAAATTTATATTTTTCCTGATATCAAATAAAAATGTCCAGAAAAGAAATTCTATGGCAAGTTATTAAGTGCCCAAGAACACAAATAAAAGTGTAAATTTTCAAAGATATAAATATAACTGGCATTTTTTTTAAATGAGACTCTTTCTGATTTGCACTTTCAGTAGATAGATCTCATGCCCCTGGTTCTTGATACTTTTATCCATCCTTCAAAAATGAAGAAGAACTTTGTCATACACATTGGTTTTATGGCACAGCCTTTTTTCCTTTTCCCTTGTATTTTTAAAAATAAATCTCTAAGTAAGTTAGAGCAGATCGTAATTTGGAAAAGTTAAAATAATCACGCTGAGTGGTACAGAGTAACTAAACTCTGCCATAGGCAAACATAGATTCATTGCTTCTTGTAAAAGTTCAGAAGTAGTCTTATTTGATAAAGCATAACTTTATTATGTAAAAAAATTAATTTTTTTGTCTGTTTCTTTTTTTGTTGATGTATGTAAAGTATTTTTTAAATTATTTCTTTGTTTAATACGTTATTGCATTTTTTCTAAGTCATAGTAAGTTTTAAATCATGTTCAATGAAAACAGCATTGTTAAATATGTAAATTGATCAAAAACTTAATCTTCCAACCTGTTGGTATGTATTTATAGGTATCCTTCAATATCCCCACTTTACCCTTCGTATAGTACAATCATAAATAGAGGAATTTTATCCAGTTTTTATATCACCCTTTTCTAAGGACTGAAAATGTATAGCGGATAGAATTTCTCGAAATGAATAAATTTACTTATTCAGTATTCCTTGTAATAGGAATTTTTTTATTTAGTAGGTCATAGATCTGAATGTAAATAATTTGTTTCGCTTTAGTTAAGTGGGCAATATGTTAGTTGAATTTAGAAAGATATGATTTTAAATAAGCTCTATAGGGTTATGCTTAGTTTTTTTTAGGTAATTATATTCCCTTTCAATGTTTTTAAGGCTCGTATTTATTTATTATTATCTGAAAGGCTGTATTAAAAGAAATTCTATATTTTCTGAGATTAATCAGTATTATGTATGGATCAAGCCTTACTCATCATAGTCTTGTTTTTTGTGGGTGAGCTCTAAAAAATTATTATACATATAGGAAAATTAGCTAAAGGCATGTACGTGTCAGAAATCGTATAAAAGGTTACTTTAAGGCCATTTCACTCTGTCCTGTAATGTTGGAGAGTGTAGGTGGGCACCTATGTATTTCATAATCAGACCTTTATTGCTCTTATAAAAAGAACTTAAAAGGGCTGTATGTGGTATGCCAAGTATCTTTCACGCAGAGTCCTTTCATAATAGAAATCGGGGACAATTTTGAATTAAAATCAACTTCCTTACAGTTAAACACTTCAGAAAATTAGATATAGCTAAGACAAATTATGTCACTTGTATCAGGACTAAGTATGTGATGTTAACTTACAGGTTCCCTTTACATTAAAAACAGTAATTTGGAAATCATACCTATCGTTTTCGGACAGCAAGCATGCTTCCGTTATATAGAGTTTCTGAAGCATTCAGTTAAAAGAAAATTTTCCTTTGCAACATTTTCATGGTTTTTTTAAATTTCACTTTGTTTTAAAATTCCCATATAATGTATTTATCGTAAGAAACCTTAATTTTTACAAAAAAACTTTCATTATTATAATATTTTTTGATCACGTATATTTATTTTACAATAAACTCCAAAAATCATACTGATGGCAATTTATTTAAACCAGGAAACCAACTGCATTTTTATTGCAACAAGTAATAACAGTATGAAGTGAAAAAGTTCCTCCAATTGGCTCTTTTAACCGGTTATATTAAAAAGATAGCGCCCACTGATAGGATTTATAAAATTACTGATAGTTAAAAAAAGTCTTTATTTATTAACTTTAGTTGCACATTACGAAATAACCCTTCCTATAAAATGAAACGACCACGGATTAGCAGCCACTATTTTAAAATGAACTGTAAAGTTTCTGTAGGGGTGGTCACAAACAGGCGATTAAATGGTGAATATTTAAGTCTAAAACCGAAAATTGTATGGGATAAGCAAGGCTTACTTTAGTAACACGATTCTTGTACAAGGAAAATATACTTATTTATTTTTTTGTATGCATGTACTTAAGATTTAATAAATGTTTTGTATTGTGTATTAATTAATTACTTGTGTATATTAATTTCTTCAGCATATATTATCCCATTGGATAAGTAATAAATGATAGTGTTTGAATTCCTTGTTTTTCTTTTCAATCTTATTCAGTTCCTAGATTAGTTGAAATTGTTTCATTTTAATCATAGTCTAAAAAGGCAATTCTTAATTACTTTTCTGTTGCAGAATATTACGTGTGCAACATTCTGTCAAATGAACAGACCTAATTAAGATCAAGCTTAACATTGGCAACTTCAAACTATATATAAAATTCTTGCAAAACTCCATGTGTAAAATCGGGCACGAAAATCTTATTAAATTCAATAAAATATTTTTTTCACCGCTAATGCAAAAAACTAAATCTATATTAAAACTGATATGTTATTCCCGCAAACCAATAAAACGACATGAATTCTAGCGTTCAAACTCGTGAGTTTCAACAGCGTGAGAACTTCAGTTGTTGACTTCATAAAATAGAAGAAAATCAAATTTGTTTTAAAAGGACCGCCTTAAACTCTGATGATAAAACAGAAAACTTCTTAAAACTGAATTTGCTGTAAAAAAAACTACGCCACTGGTGAGTCAGGTCGTGATGCTGGGACCCTTGATGCCATTTACTCTATACTTTGTTTATGAGATCAGTCCAACTTCCTTCCACTCATGCAAAATCTGTCAAACAATGACTGATCTATTTTTTGAAGCGTTTCCTTATGGGAATGCTGAGTATATCGATTTTATACGTCATTGCTTATCATATAACAGTATGGACTGTCAAACTCAATAAAATTATTTATGTAGAATCAAGTGCTGCAACAAGTATCCGTTTGGCTAGAACTAAAATGGAGGCTTTGGTTACGGAGGTGTTGGGGCCTTATGCATTACAAAATGTGATAGATGATTTGAATACTGAAAACCTTTATTTTTGTTTGCAGACTGATGCGTCAAATAAAAAAAATATTAAATTGTTTCCATTGGTGGTGCAATACTTCACAGCAAAAAATGGCATTGAAAATAATTTATTAGTTATTTATTTATTCCATAAGAACAGCAACGAGTCAGCTGATGGCATGTTTCAAGCTATACAGCAGTCAATGCAATTGTATAAGTTATCTTTTGACACAGTATCAGGACTAAGTGGAGACAACACAAACTCTAATTTTAAAGTTAACCACTCTTTATTTACTAACATTAAAGAGTTAGTTCCTCGTTTAATAAAAGGTAACTGGCATGTACACATAGTGCATAACAGCATGAGACACTCCATGAACTTCTTGTCGTATGACATTAAAAATGTAATCCTGAAAATGTATAGCCATTTTTCACATTCAGCTATGAGAACAGAAGATCTAAAAAAATTTGTTGAAAGTGTTGATGGTGAATTCCGCGAGCTTAAACGCCATGTGTGACCAGATGGTTGAGCATTTTATCTTGTATAGATACTGTACTTTTAAACTGGAGACGAATCAAAAATTATTTTTTAAGTTTAGGAGAAGATTGTCTTATTATTTTGCAAAATTTACTTTTATTGAACAACAGTGATGTGAATTATGATTTTATTGAGATTTATATGCATTTTTGCCGTCATACTTTAAATCTATTTAACAAAACTGTCAAATGCCTTGAAGGTAACTATAACAATATTAGATGTTTACAACGTAATGAGTACTCTCAAAAAAGAATTAATTAAAATAAAGGAAGATGTGTGCAATTGAAGCATTAAATCTGCAAAACTTGGAATAAATATGGACAATTTATATTCAGAAACAATACTGCCCTCCTAAGACAGGAAGTCGTATCTGCAAAAATTGTGTTTTTTAGGTTAAACCGGATTTTGGTACACTCAGGGACTCTCTATTATGTAGAGAAGGTCTGGAAGTCGTCTCTGTATTAGAAATAGTGATCTTAAGTAACACTTATTTGTTGTATCTGCAAAAATTGACCGTTTACCAGGTTAAAAAATCGTATCTACTAGTACTAGGTCAGTTTGTCTTATTTGCAATAAAATATGTTAGTTACGACATTTGGACTGGGTATCTCGCAGTAAGCGGTGACATATAGGACACAAAATTATAAAAGTGAGCTTAGAATTCTATTGTATTCTATGAATATTGTTGTCTTCTGTTTAGCGTTGACTGCTCTCAGTTTTAGTGGTTTGTTTCGAGTTTCTATAGTGTTTGAGTATGTTGATGTTATAATATAATACCCTTGATATAAACGCAAAATAGTTATGAGGTTTTTCAACAGTGCCGATAAGTTTCAAGGTTATGTTTATTTACGTATTGTTTTTTGCAGATGTTGGATAGAAGTAAAAGATTACTTACACTAGTTTTTCGTTTTTTTTTAAATTCCGTTGGGAATAATATGTAAAAATGTTTACGGACTTATTAGCTGTAAAACAGCACTATATCGTCCTCGGACGATAAAGTGAAACGTCCAGTCGTATACAAAAACTGTTTTGGATATGCCTATTTCTAAAAGTATACATTCATTTCCGCACGCGTGCAGAAAATGGTCAAAGGCAATAATTATATATTATATTATTCAAAACAAATGCGATAAGGGGTGATTGTTGAGTTCATGTTAAGAAATGGGATTTGCTTTGCAAATTTTTGAAGAAAAAAAAGCCATTGACATTTTTTCATTAGGATATTTTTTTTTGGATATCCTGGTCCTTTTTACATGGCATGGTGCGCATTATTGTATCCTATTTATAAATAAGTACTAGACTAAAATTGATGATTATAATAACCTAATGAAAGTCGAAACCATCAGGTGGAAAAGTTATTAAAACAAACTAGATTTTGAGGATTGCAAATTGTGTGTAAAAAAATCTATTAATTCCATGGTAGAGGTAATTGAGACAAATCTTAATAACTATCATAATTTTATAGAATTTTTTCGCGATTCAAAATTAATAAAATTACGCCAAAACCTTATTTAGCCAATTTTGTTGAAGTTCATTTTACAAGGGGCTCTAAGAATTTTTATTATAAAAGTAATTTGGTGAAGAATTAGTAGAACTCAACTTTCTTCTGGCCAAACATTTAAAAAAAACCTTACCAAAACCTACTTTCAGATTGGCTCCTAAAAAAAATCGACAAAGATAGGAAGACCAAATTATTACAAAAGTTACCTGATATCGTTCCACCGAACAGGTTACAATTTTGGCAAGATCTGCCTGTAGCAAAAGGAGCAACCATTGATAGTGACCAGTTTTTTTCTATAGTTTTAAGTATTATATTTTAATATGGCATATTAAAATTATATTAATATTATTCTTTTTTATTTTTATAAAAAATATACTTACCTTTCGGCAATTTGCCGTAATATGGTAATTTATTTTAGTATAGGAATACTAAGACAAAATGTCGTATCTAACAAAAATCGTTTTTTTTTTTCAATTTGGCTAATTATAACAGTCGGGTTGTATCGTATGAGTTTATTTATATAAATTGCATATTTAGGTGCTAAAAGAAATTACTGATAAAATCACGCGGATGGCATATCATATTTTACAAAATGCTTAATATCTCAAAACTCTGTATTTTCGGATACGACTTCCTGTCTTAGCAGGGCAGAATACTTCTGAATGAAACATATGAAAAAGTAATGCAGAATGACAAAGATTTTTCTGACTTATCAACAGCTCAAAAGTGGCAGTACATATTTAATAGAAGTGAAGATTTTCCAAATATTTTTAAATTTATTGCATTTATTTTGTCCGTGTCAGCATTCACCGAGAGAGTTTTTTCTCTAAAGAATGTGAAGTGGAGGGACGAGAGGAATAAAGCATCATTTAATTTGATTAAAAGTGAGTTATTTCAATTTAAAATTAGATTGTAATGAGGCTGCAACAACCTTTAAGAATAATAAATATTTGTTAAATGCTGCAAAAAGCAATAAAAAATATGTTTTTAAAAAAACAAGTGAAAAATAAATAAATACTTTTTTTATGCTGTGTACTTTATTTATTTTCTACCAAAATGAAAAAATACTTTATCCATCTCAAAAAAATATGGCAACCCTAGCAAGAGCTGCAATATTCAAATTAATGTGTTTCAACAAAAATGTAAAACATCAAAGATTAATATTTTATGCTAGAAATGTGAAATATGGGAAATATCTCTTCATTAAATGTGTTAAATATATAAATGAATCTCAAATAAATCTAAATGAAATCTAAAAATCAAATATATTTATTGACTGTAAAAATTAGGGCTTAATTTTCGACTATTAACACTGTCTTGAGGTACGTTAACTATATATTTTTTCACTACCTCGTATTTTGTAATTTTTAAATAGGGTTTAATAAGCATATCGACATCAAAACAGAAAAGAAAACAGTTATTAATATTATTAAATAATTATATATTCTTACCTTGAGCTATGTTTTCTAAATTATCAATTACATCCATTTCCCCAATATTGACCAAATTTCTTATGGAAAATATAGACTTGGCAAAGCGAAGTTTACAGCAGTCTTCAACGTCAGTATTAGTCGTTGGTTTAGTTGAGAGATTCATTTCGAAATATTTGTCGATTTTATTTTTTAACGCACAAAATAGTCCAACCATTTCTGAAATTAAAATGTAAGATAAAATGAAAGACAGGTGTTTTTTATGAATCTAGAATCTACAAGATAAATACGTTTAATCAGAGTTTGTTTGGCAGTGGTCAAATGAATATCTTATAAATCGTCAGACTATCACGTTCAATTCAATTTTAGCAGCAAATTGCAGAGGTCGAGGCAACACCGGACTTAAACCAGATTTTATAAAAATCACGGCTAGTAATTCATTTTAATCTATATATCTAGTTAATATAGCAAACCCAGTCGGTAAAGCTCACAAGACATTTCTGTTTGTTTTCTTCATCGTAAAGAACCAATAAAGATTATAATAAAATTCTATTCCTATTTTATGTCCAGTTAAAACCCTAATTCCCGAGTGCACCACGCCACGCTTCAGTTGATGCATTCGCTTTCGCGCCATCTATGATGCCATCGCTGTATCAACACACCTTCATTCTATAGATGGCTCTTCAGAAAGACGCGTATCGTACAGCACTAACTCTGGAGGCCTAATGACAATTTAATGACACACCTTTCTCGGTATAATGCCCAGTCGCCACATCGCCAGTTTCGTATCTGGTCTATTTTCTTCGAGTCAAAGCATCTTGGCTAATTAACTTTTAGTCACACTCTTGACAGTAAAGCAAACCCAGTCGGCAAAGCTTAAAAGAAATTTCTATTTGTTCTCTTTATCGTAAAGAATTCATAAAGTTTATAATAAAATTCCATCTTTATTTTATGTCCAGTTAAAACCCTAATGTCCGGGTGCATCACGCCACGCTTCAGTTGATGCATTCGCTTTCGCACCATCTGTGATGTCATCGCCGTATCAACACAACCTCCACACACACTTTATCCATAAACATGTTAAAACTAAACGTTCGTCAAACATAATAAATTTACCAACATTTTAGAAAGTTTAGGGTGTTATAAAATCCTAAACAAAGTCGCTGAAGAATAATAACTGACCAATAATGAGAAGTTTAATTTTGATGTCTTTGGATTATTTTAGATACATACGAATATTGTTGTTCCAGGTTAATATTTTATTTTCAAGGATGTTGTTAAAAATTTGTAAATTATACGACTATTTTAGGTTGGGTTGAATCCTGATTAAAAGTGTTAATATAAATAAAAACTTATCAAATACAACCAACAGGAACTACACGGTAAATAATCGATGTGAAGTTGTGGTTAGTTTAGTTATATTTTTCGGAAAATCCCTATTAGGGAATGTGAAAAACTACCAGGTAATTGTAGAAACCCAGGTACAACATATTATAATACATTTTTTTACAGCGTGTGTGCATTTCTCTAAACGGCATATAAAATGCTTTTACATACGCTTAGTTAACCATATTTGAACAAACTATGTGTTATTTTCAGAAAGTCTCTTTAAAAATAATCTACAAATTGTAATATTGCTATTTTGCTTTATTGGGGTATAAGCATCAGCGTTGTAACATTGTCAATATTTTTTCTCTAAAAATGTTTGTCAAATAGAAATAGTAAAATCTCAAGGCGAAAAATGAACGAGAGCCTTCGCTGCTGTTAGGTAAACGCCCCTTCCGAAAATGTGAAAACGACGAGGAACACTGCTAAACGCCACGATTTCCGGGTCTCGTGTGTAACCGGCTTGTTTAGTATCACGTAAAACGGGCGCTCATTTGACATGTAGGGTAAAGTTGGGTATATCGTACCGTCGGCTAAATCGTACCACCTCGATATTTTAAAACTGGCGGGAAATTTGTGACATTTAACATTTAGAAACGGTCAAGCTATGTCCTAAACTCATCACTTCCGATTGTTAGTAGTCTCTGCTTATTGAGAACAGTCTAGTATCAGTTTTTCGTTTCGGACCTAGGTAATAGTAGTTTTAAGGCCCATAATCTAAGGCATTTCTGCAGTCTGAGGTAATTATTACATTTTTTGAACCTAACTATCAAAAAATATAGCTTGTTTATGTATATTTTGCATGTTTACATTCATTCTAAAGTTAGATCAAACATTTTTAGGTTAAAATATTTTACCACTGTGACTGTTGGGTATATCGTACCCCTTGCATGTCTGGTAAATCGTACTGGTACGATTTACCCGACTGTGTTGAATTTTTATTTTACTATGGTAGTGATAATTTTACAGCTGTAACTGGTGTTTTTTTTTAGAATGAGTTTAAAAAGAAAATATGGATTATGGACATCAGAAGACATGGAAAAGGCCCTTGCTGCTTATAGAAGTGGCCAATGCGGCTTTAACGAAGCGTCCAGAAATTTTAATATTCCAAAACCAACTCTTAAGAGACACTTGGACTCTAAAAACGTCAAAGCAAATAATTCCATTAAATCCGCTGGACGCCTTACTGTCTTGCCAAAGCAAATTGAAGATCAGTTGGTTACTCACATATTAAAATTAGAAGAGTGTCTTTTTGGAATAAACATAACCGATGTACGAAAGTTAGCGTTTCAAATAGCTACAAAAAATGGTATTAAAAACCAGTTTAATCAACAAAAACAGATGGCCGGCAAAGATTGGTACTATGCGTTTTTAAAGCGACACCCTCAACTTAGTTTACGGCAACCAGAGTCCACATCAATGGCTCGAGCCAAAGGATTTAACAAAGAACGTGTTTACGAGTTTTTTGACATCCTAGAAAAAATTTGCGATGAACACAAATTGGAAGCTACACAAATTTTTAATGTAGATGAATCTGGTTACTCTACTGTACAAAAGAAAAATAGAAAAATATTGGCCCAAAAAGGGAAAAACCAAATAGTAATTCTGGCTAGTGGAGAACGGGGTACTAACACAACAGCAGTCTGTTGTGTTAGCGCTGCTGGAGTCTATGTACCGCCTATGATAATTTTTAAACGAAAAAGGCATTGCGATGAATTAAAAGTTGGGGCTCCACCTGGTAGTATTATTGAAATTTCTGATACTGGATATATCAATTCTGAGATATTTGTTAAATGGCTAAAATTTTTTATTGAGTTTGTTAGACCCAGTACAAAAAAAAAATTTGGAAGCCCTGGAACTTGCGAGAACCCATGGCGTTATACTTCTTCAGTTGCCCGGCCATACAACACATAGACTTTAGCCCTTAGATGTGGCGTTTTTTAAGTCTTTGCAGGCCTACTATGACCAAGCAGTAGTAAAGTGGCTTCGCACAAATCCAGGGTTAGTAGTAACTCAATTTAATTTCAAATATCCCAGATAATAGCTGAAGCTTATGGAAGAGCAGCTACTATAGAAAATGCTATTGGAGGATTTCGGGGAAGTGGAATTTGGCCTATTGATCGCCATGTTTTTAAAGAACATCAATTTGCCGCAGCAGAAATTTTGAACAATAACATAGACGAATTAGAAACTTCATCTGTATCTGAAAACTTAAATAGAGAGGAAGTGCAACATGATCCTAACGTTGAAACTTTAAATGATATGCCCCAAGAAGAGTCCCTTAGCGATAACCTAATTTGCACCACTCAAAATGAGACTCAAATGGAAGTTTCTATTGAAGATCTCCGTCCTATACCCAAAATGACTCCCCAAATAGTTAAACGAAAGAAGAGGGGTTCCCAGCCGGCTGTAGTTTTAACAAGTACACCGCATAAAGAGTATTTAGAAGCTGTGAAAGACAAACATACACCAAAGGTCCAAAAAGTAAAAGCTGTAAAACGCCAAGTGTTCTCTAAAACATCTGCTTCAAAGAAAAAATTAAAGTCCGATCTCGTTTCTATTCCAAGCACATCAGCATTATCATCTTCACAACCTGTGTACTCTAAATCTACTACATTAAAGAAAAAATCACAGTCGGATCTTGATTCTATCCCGAGCACATCCGCATCATCTTCTTCACAGCCTGTGATTCAAATAGAAGTTAACGAACAAGAGTGGTATTGTGAAATTTGTGAAGAATTTTCAGTGGAAAATATGATTCAGTGTTTGCTTTGTAAAAAGTGGTTTCATTAAAAATGCGTCACAATAAAATCAAAATTAAATTATTATTGTGTTTTTTGCTCTTGTTAATTTTAATTTGTAATAAAATTTTGTAACAAAGTTGTTGTTTTGCCTTATTTTTCCCAAATTTGTTAATGGTCCAATTTAGCCGACATTTACTTTTATGTCTGGTACGATATACCTACCAAGAGGTACGATATTGACGACCAGTTGGGTAAATCGTACCGATTCCGCATTTTTTTTTTGCAATTAACTGAGAAATATATCAAAACCATACATTTTTGCTGCCGTTTATTGATAGATAAATGCCTAAAGTATCCAAAAATATTGTTATTTTGATAAATATCTTATTATCAAGTATTTTATGTTGGTTTTAATAAACCCGGTACGATATACCCGACTTTACCCTAACGATTGACGGGTTGACGCAAGATTTTTCACATTTTCAACATTTTGCATTGGACTTTCGATTCGACCGTGGTACATGGAGAATCGGTACTCAGCGGCAGCCATTTTGATAAACGGAAAAGGGTTAAAAAACCGCGTGCTCTTTTTGGTGGTGATACTAACTTATCCTTTGTTCGTATTAACCTTCCCCCTTTATAGTTGGTAAGTTTTTTAGAATTATCTATTAAGAACCAGATGGAAGTCGATTCGGGTGGCCCTGGCCCCCCTAATCATGTTCCTGAAGCTGACGAAATCAATTATTGGCATATCTCAAAAAAGAAAATGCTAGCAAAAAACAAGAATTTAGTCAATGAAAAGATTTTAACTATAAATATACAGACATGGGTCCGTTTGTAATTTATGTCGAATCTAAAATAGAAAATTCTGCCAGAAATAAACATAATGTATATAAAACTGCGAAGGATATACACAATCAACATCTGAGAGATAAAAAAAATAGAAATCAAAGATAGAATTAGGTTAAGTGTAGAATTTTATAACTTTCAAGCAGCCAATAACTTCAAAAACAATGAGTTTCTAAAAAGTATGGGCTATAATTTATATATTCCTTATTTCTATGCCACATGTAAAGGCATAGTTAGATACGTAGATATATCTTTAACTGATGAGGAGATTCTAAATGTGTCGCAGTCCCCTTATAAGGTTCTAGAGATTAAAAGAATGAAACGAAAAGTGTTCGATAAAACCAATAAAGTTAGTTCCGTTCCTACCGGAACAATATTATTTACATTCTGGGGTATAGTATTACCCCGACACATAAAAATTTATGGTCTTACCTCCCCTGTTTCTCTTTTTATACTCCCGGTTACACAGTGCTATTCCTGTCTATTTTATGGACACACAAGACTTCAGTGCAGAGGCAAACAAAAGTGTTTAGATTGTGGCAAAACACATGAAAAAGAAGATCCTTCTAATAAATGTGCAATAGAATGTTACTTTTGCGAAATAACACTCATAAAACTGTAAGCAAAAAATGCCCTGAATATGCAAAGCAGCAGGGGATAAAACGCCGTATGGTAATAGAAAATATCAGCTTCTTTAAAGCTGAAAGTTTATGCCCGAAAAACTACTTAACAAATACAAAAAAGAATTCGCGGAACCCCGATAATTTCACAAACCATCCGACAGAGTTTCCTTCCTTAACTCCTATCTTTAAAAGCACTGAAAACAATATAGGACTTAATAGTCAAAAAAATAACACTATTTTTAACTCCCAAAATAATAAAAGCAAAAGAAGTTTTTCCCAAGTTACGAATAAAAACTCTAAAAAAAGAATTATTTATAGAAATAACCAAGGGTATGACGTAAATGAGCATAATAGTCAATTATATTTTCCTAATTCTAGACCAGAAAAAGAAAATAATTCAAATAATGGGGATATTCTAAACAGGGAAAACTCAAACATTAGGGAACAAGTGACACCAATCAGTTGGGAAGAAGCGGCACAGTTTATCTCACAGGAAAGCCATAAGGCAAGTAAAGAAGAAAGGGAAAAAATCATAAATATTATAAACACCATAAATAAACTAGAAAAAACCAACGTGGACCACGATAATCCAAGGGGTCATAGCTCCAATATAAAGACAAAATCAATTCTTAATTTTAAACACACATTTGACTAATAATTATTAATAAACAATTAAATAATAATAATTAGATAGCATAATTTTTTAATAGAATTAAAAATAGGAAACACGTATAAAATAATTAATACACATTGGTATTTAAAAATTTATAAATAATAAAATAAAAAAATACTAAATATATAAATATAATATAAACAAATAAACAAAAAGTAATGGATTATCCCAAAAATAAAGTTTAAAAAAAAAATTAATAAAATGAGTGCGCAAATAAAAATTATTCAGTGGAATATTAGGAGTATGAAATCAAACCGACTAGAACTTATCAATTTATGTTAATTACATAACCCAGATATAATATGTTTGAACGAAACTTGGCTTAAAAATAGTGATGATTTCTTTCTTAAATTCTATAATATTTTACGAAAAGACAGATAAGATGGTTACGGAGGTGTAGCCACCTGCATTAAAAAAAATTTAAGCTTCAATGAAATACATATTATTAATAACGCAGTGAATGATCAAATACAATCCATAATAATAAAGATCGGTAATACAAACATAATCAATGTGTATGCCACACAAAATTATGTTTCGCATCCCTGTTCTACAAAATAATGAAAACCAGGTAGTACATCCCTAGCGCACGACGCGGCGGGCCACACAGTTCAGAACTACATCGAAAACTCCCCTCCCACTCTCACACACTTGGACTGTCATTATATCCATTTGTGTCGCACGGTACGGAACGTGTTACGTTTACGGGTCACATTAGTTCGGATTGATTTATTAATTTGTATTTGTGTTAAAAATGCCGCGGAAACAAACTCGAAAACGAAAATCACACAGTGAATATAGAGAATTGATGGCCAAAATTCGTAAATTAACGGAGTCGGTGCAGAAAAAATATAAGGGTAAGTACATAATTTCCAGTTATTCAGAGTAAGGTGTGATGGTTAATATATATATATATTATGCACTCTATGTGCAGAGATTTGTATAAAATTGGAGGATGCACTCCATACGACAAAATAGAAAATGTTATGCACTATATGTGCAGCATTTTTCGTGCAAACTAAAAATATTCTTACTGCGATAAAAAATGTTATGCATTTTATATGCAGCATTTTTTGTACAAAACTTAAAATGTACCTAAGCCGCTAATATCAATAACAAAGTATCGAAGGATAAAAATTGTCAGTCTGAGTCACCTATTTTTATAAGGTGTACATTTTTTGGATATATACGATAAAAAGTGTTATTCACTTTATGTGAAGCACTTTTCTGTATAAATTTGAATATATTACCTACTATTAATATGGATAAATAAATGTTATGTATCTCATGTGCAGCATTTTTTCCATAAAATACTTACCATTAGTTAATATAGAAAATGTGTTATTCATCTTATGTGAAGCATTTTTCTATAAAAATTAAATACGATCAACTAACATTAAAATAACGTTACGCAATGTATATGTGAGCTTTGCTCGCACGAAAGTAGATAAGGTTCAAAAATAATTATAATATCAGCATAAAATATACTAAGGAATGTAGTCGTTTTCTTTGTTACATAAGCGTTCGAGATAGGATGACGATATGTATCGGGTGATGTATTCATTCTCGTAAGATTCTTTGTGTAGTTAAGAAGTAAAGTGTTCTAGCAGGAATATTTGTGTGTTTTATTTAAGAAAAATCTAATTTGTGCTAACATCGGAAGTGGGATAGACTCACTAAAAGGACCACCTAGTCGGTCGGCCGTTTTGGGCGCGCGCGTGTGTGTGTGCGCGCATTTTGGACCCAATAAATCGAAATCTGTGTGCCAGTGAGTGTGTTAATCGTTATTTTCGCTGTGATAACTGATAAGTTAAGTGTATCGGTATTGAAATGGAAGAATTAACAAGTGTTTTAACCGCTGTTCTTAGGGAAATGCAGCAGCGTCCCCAACAAGAAGCTGAGCCTGTGATTCATACGCCTTCGACTTCGGTGCAAATAGACATTCCTGCTTTCGACCCCTCAAAAAACGATACAGGGGCGGTCGGATGGTGTGATGATGTGGAAACTTTGGCGGCCACTTTCAAGTGGACCGATTTTGAACAGCTTTGCAGAGCCGCTGGTGCGCTGCTAGGTGATGCGAACGATAACTGGCACCCAGCAAATAAAAATTGGGCCAGTTTTCGAGCCGAAATTTGTCAGCTTTACCCCGTGAAGAGGAACCTCAGTGAGCGTTTCCGAAAGGCAAGCCTATACAGAAGTGACCAAGCCGCAGGATATTGTGAGTACGCTAGAAAAAAAATTTCAATGCTAAATCCTTTAAATTTTAATTTGAGTGATAGTCAAATAGTTGAGTTAGTTATTGGTGATATAACAGACACCCATGTCAAAACTGCGGCATTTAATAGTAGAGTTAATTCAATTTCAGCCTTACTTGATTTGCTTAGTAATTACCAAATTAATAAACAGAACTCTCATCAGTTCCAAGTAAGGGCGCCAAAACGCCCAAATCCTTTTAAGAATAATGAGGAAGATAAAGTGTGCTATGCCTGCAAAAAGCCTGGTCATATCCGCAGAAATTGTTGGAAATTGCCTAAACTATTGAATAATAATAATAATAACAATAATAATGCGGGTAGCTCCAATCTATCCGAATTTACAAAAACAAAAATATGCGAAATATGTAAAAAATTTGGACACAGTTCAGAAAAATGTTTCTTTAAAAATAAAAATGTAGGAAGTTCGTCAAAATTTTCAAAAATAAATTACTTTCACGTAGACCTAGATAATGATTTTTGCACAAAATTTATAATACAAAATTTAACTGTAAACTGCTTGATCGATACGGGTGCCGAATGTAGCTTGATTTCCGAGAAAATTGCACGTAAGTTGCATTGTCGTTTCGAACCAACTTTTATCATGCTAACAGGTATAGGTGGTAACTCAATACCGAGTTGCCAAAGGGCCAATTTATTGCTCGAAAGGGACGGCACGGCGTTTGAAATAAATTTTTATGTTGTCGAAAGTTCAATTATGAAGATGGACGCAATTTTGGGTAGGGACTTATTTAATCATAAGGGAATTAAAATTTACACAGATTCGTGTGGCTCTAAAATTTATCTTGAGGACTCAGACAAAATAGAATCTAAAATGGTTCAAAGCATAGTTATTTCTCGTGAACAGATTAAAACTTCTTTGCAGGGAAATGATTTTGATATCTTGTTAAAACTATTGTCAAAATACAGTGAATCTTTTACGATTGGCAACTCCATGAGGGCAATAACAACCGGTGAGATGGAAATCAAATTGAAGAGCGATAAAATAATTCATTATAACCCTTACCGAATGTCATTGTCCGAGCGAGAAAAAGTCAAAAATATTATTGACGATCTACTGCGAAATAATATTATACGCGAGAGTACGTCGCCTTTTGCTAGCCCAGTCATTTTAGTACATAAAAAGGACGGTAGTCAACGTTTGTGCGTAGACTATCGTGCCCTTAATGAGATAACAATTAAAGATCGATTCCCATTACCTCGTATTGACGACCAAATTGATCAGCTGGGAGGAGCTAAATATTTCACGACTCTCGACATGGCTGCCGGATTTCACCAAATCCCAATAGCTGAAAACTCGATTGAAAAAACAGCATTTGTGACTCCCGACGGCCATTTCGAGTATTTGCGGTCACCCTTTGGTCTATCTAACTCCCCTGCGGTATTTCAGAGAGCGATTTGTAAAGCTTTGGGTAAGTTAAAAGATACTGATGCGCTGGTGTATATGGATGACGTAATCATTTCGTCGAAAACTGTCCAGGCAGGTTTGGATAAGCTCGATCGGGTGTTAGCCTCGCTCTCTTCGGCTGGTTTTACCTTGAACGTGAAGAAATGTACATTTTTTGAAAAGCAAATTCTTTATCTTGGTCATGATATCTCTCAAGACGGCGTAAGACCTGACAAAGGAAAATTAGAGGCTTTGTTTAATGCACCCGATCCAAAAAATATAAAACAAGTACGGCAATTTATGGGTTTAGCCGGGTATTTTCGGAAATATATCCCAGAATTCTCCACGCGCACAGCATGTATTACAAAACTTACAAAAAAGGGAGTCGATTTTATTTGGGGAACCGAACAAGATATTGCCAAAAATTATGTTTGCGCCTTTCTAAGTCAAAGACCCCTTCTGGCAATTTTTGACCCCACTTTAGACACGGAGCTTCACACAGATGCCAGTTCTCTGGGTTATGGAGCCATACTCTTTCAGAAAAGCGATAATAAGTTAAAGGTTATTTCTTATTTTTCAAAACGGGCTACTAAAGAAGAGAGTAACTATCATTCTTACGAGCTAGAGACTCTAGCAGTTTATTACGCGGTAAAACATTTTCGCATTTATCTATTAGGAATAAAATTCAAACTAATCACTGACTGTAATTCTTTATTAACTCAAAAAAAGAAAGATTTATTGCCCAGAGTTGCAAGATGGTGGCTGTACTTGCAATCCTTCGACTTTGATATCGAATATCGAAAAGGAAAATACATTCCACACGTAGATTTTTTAAGTAGAAATCCACCGCAACCTTCTAAAGAATTCGATCACATGACCCCCGTGAATGTTCTTACAACTGATAACTGGCTTAAGATTAATCAAAAGCGCGATCCTGAAACTTGTAGTATCAAGTCAAAGTTACTTGAGGGTCAGTTGACTCATGACTATTTTTGCCAAAATGAAGTTTTATTTAGGAAAATTAACCCGGGACAAAATCCGCCAATTTACAGGGCCTTCGTTCCAAAAGGCAGTAGACTCGGTTTACTAAAAATTTTCCATGATGAACAGTCTCATGTTTGGCCGGATAAAACTTTTGCAAAGATAAACCATTATTTTTGGTTTCCGCGAATGGCACGGTTCGTAAAAAAATACTGTGATCACTGTCTGAAGTGTATTGCAAATAAGAAATATACTGGCCCTAAACAGGGACTGTTACATCCCATTGAAAAAATTCCAATTCCCTTCCATACAGTACATTGCGACTGTGTAGGACCATTCCCCTTAACAATAGAAGGTTATAAAAATGTATTGCTTTTAATAGATGCATTCACAAAATATTTATTTTTAATTCCTTTGAAAACTCTGTCTGGTCCAGAAACATGTGAAAAACTAGAAATTTATTTGAATATATTTGGAAATACTAAAAGGTTAATATGTGATAGGGGGACTAATTTTACCGATCAACAAGTGAAACAATTACTTTCAAAATTAAACATTACTCAACACCTTATTGCCAAAAGTGCCCCGCGTGGAAACGGACAAGTGGAGAGATACGTCTCTACAGTTTTAGATTTACTAAGAGTAAATGTAAATGACAACAAGTCAGAATGGGCGAGCGTTCTGCCGAAGGTACAATTAGCCCTTAATTCGACTATCCAAAAAACAACAGGTTTCTCCCCACTTTATTTGTTAACAGGACAAAATATAGATACGGGAGATATTCAAGGTTTAACGGAAAGTATAAAATCAGTAACAACTACTGACCGAAATTTACTTAACGATCGCAAGACAGCTTTCGAGCGGTCAATTCGTTGTGGGTTAGAGTCAAAAGACAGATTTGATAAAAACAGAATAAAGAATAAAACTTTTAAGGTAGGAGATTTAGTTTTCCATCCATCTGGTAATTCCCATCTTTCTAAATTAGATCCAAGATATGAAGGTCCATTTGAAATCATACAGTTGTTGCCTAATGAGCGAGTAGAAATTAAAAATTTAGCTACTAATCGCAAAAGAGTTGTTGCTACAGAGATGATGCGGATATGGCCAGGGGAATTTGAGGCAGACTTTTAAAAACTTTCTTTTTAAGTATTTGTTTTTATTGTTTCTTGTTATTGTTGTACTTAGGTATTGTGTTACAAATGTTTGTTTTCATAAATTGTTTGTAAGTGTTTGTGAGTAGTACTTAGAGCTAGGTATGCTTATATTATAATGATACCATAAGTATTTGTCGAAAAGAAAAATGCCCGTGTGAGCTTTGGTTATATAGATTAAGAAAGTCAACTTTTAGTTGTTTGGAAAATAGTAAAATAGTAATAAAAAAAAAAAAAAAAAAAAAAAAAATTGAAAGACTTGCTCTTTGCATCAAGGTCATTATAAGACTTGATGTTGAAATGACGTGCTCTTTGCAACGTTTGTTTATTATTTACTGCTGAAAAGACTTGCTCTTTGCGTCGGATCATGAGTATCCAGATGTTGAAATGACGTGCTCTTTGCAATGGTTGTTTATTGTTTATTTTGTGAAATGATATGCTCTTTGCAATAATGGCTAGTACTTTATTGAAAGTTGAAAGGCGTGCTCTTTGCGTCGGATCAAGGGTATCCAGATGCTGAAATGACGTGCTCTTTGCTATCATATGTAACAAACATTTAAAAAAAAAAAAAAAAAATTAGAAAAAAAAAATTCGAGAACGAATTTATTGTCAGGATTGGCCGTGTGAGCTTTGCTCGCACGAAAGTAGATAAGGTTCAAAAATAATTATAATATCAGCATAAAATATACTAAGGAATGTAGTCGTTTTCTTTGTTACATAAGCGTTCGAGATAGGATGACGATATGTATCGGGTGATGTATTCATTCTCGTAAGATTCTTTGTGTAGTTAAGAAGTAAAGTGTTCTAGCAGGAATATTTGTGTGTTTTATTTAAGAAAAATCTAATTTGTGCTAACATATACAACAAAAAGCTGAGTATATGGGTATAATGTTATTCTAAATGTGTTTATAAAAACAAAATCCATATACTTTTATCAGCGTTTGGCTTCGAATTACTTTGTAAACAAAATCTTGACGCTTATGAATCAGGCAATGATTTTGCTTATAATTAGGTGAATTAGCCAGTAGTCGGACATTAGCCAGGGGTCGGACAAAACGTATTTATTGGGAAATAAGTTAAAAACACGGCTTAGTATTGGTTTAAATAAATAAAAACCCGATTCTGCCAACTCTTCCACTCGGTCCGATAAAATTTTCTTTGTCTAAGTTGTCATCCTGAAACCGTTAAAAAAAGCGGGAAAGTGACGACACGTTTGTGCTCTCCAGTTTTTGCCTCTTAAAGATAGAAGTGACACAGTTTTAAGGTAAGTTAAAACATTTTGTATCTGCTTTATGAAGTCCCTATAACTTAAGCGTATGTAGTGTAGTCTATATTTTTATTTTAAATAGCAAAAAAGGGTATTTTTTAATATTTTAAGGTTATATTTGGGTGTCCGATAAACTGGTCTACAGTTTCGTTGAAAGACCAGTAGCCGGACAAGTGTCCGACTACTGGAAAAGGTAACTCTTTATTTTTGTCTTTTTCTTGCTAGTTGGCATGTAATATCTATTGTCTTTTTTGTTTTAAATATAATGAAATACAAGTTTTTGACCGTGTTTAGTGGTCGGACAGCAGAAACTCAATACAAACGCGGGTTAAAGGAGATAAAAAGTGTCCGACCACTGGTCAATGCTAAATTTAATATGTTTGAAAGGTCGGACACTAGTCCTTTTTCGAAGTCACATTGCAGATTTCAGACAGATTTTGTTATGAGTTTTTTGTTGTTTTCAGACATGAAGCCCAAAGCAAAAGGGAGTTTTCATCAATATGACCGAGATGCGTTAGAAAAAGCAGTCCAAGCTGTCCGAGAAGGGGGACAATTGCGAGAAACATGCAGGCAGTACGGGGTTCCAAAGTCTACAGTGCAGGACCGTATTAAAGGCAAAGTGAGCGACGTTTGCAAACGGATGGGAACAGATCCTGTTTTAACTGGAGAAATTGAAGAAAAATTAGTTAGTTGGATTGAAAACTTAGCCGCTTGCGGATTTCCAATAAAAAAACAGGTTTTACTTAATACAGTGGAAAAAATAGTAAAAGATGAAGAATTGGAAACGCTGTTTACCAATGGAAGACCTGGTCAGAGTTGGTTCTACGGTTTTATGAACCGACATCCCCATTTAGCCTTAAAAAACGCCGAGTCCTTGGAAAAATACAGAGCTCAAGTAACAGAAGAATACATCAGGTCTTGGTTTGAGGATTTAAAAGTTTTTTTAATCAAATCGAACGCTGCAGACATCTTGGAAAATCCAAGTCGAATTTTAAACGGCGATGAAAGTGGGTTTTGCTTGTGTCCAAAAAGTGGTAAAGTTTTCGGTGTGAGAGGACGTGACCTGAATATTGTTAAATCTGGAAGTAGCAAAGAAAATTTAACGGTGTGAATTACTTTTACGGCCGATGGCAGACTTTGCCCTCCACTAGTTATCTTTCCTTATGTGAAACCACCAAAAATTATAGTAGATCGTATGCCCCCCGGTTGGGTACTTGGAAAGTCAGATAGCGGTTGGATGAGGTCGGAGGTGTTTTTTGAATATGTGGCTAATGAACTTAACAAATGGTTGGACAACGAAGGCATTCAGCGACCTGTATTATTTTTAGTAGATGGTCATCAATCACATATGTCTGTTGAATTAAGCAGGTTTTGTAATGAGAATGGCATAATTTTGTATGCTTTGCCTCCAAATGCAACGCATTTATTACAACCAGCCGACGCACAGTGATTCGATCCATATATGTTACACGGCAAAAAAGAATTGGTTAATCTAGCAACCTTTGACACGCTCAGCTATTGGTAGGTATCCAATAACAACATAATCATGTTTGTTATTGACATCTGTCAACATTCTCCTCGAGCATTTAGTTATAATGTGAGGAAATAAATTGAGCGATAATTAGATAGTATATTGTTTACATTTGTGTTATCTGGATTCATTATATTTCTACGGAGAAACTAAGTTTTGCAAGTTGAAGAAATGGCCAATATTTTTGAAGGTAGGAGCTACTTTTTTGACATTGATTGATAATTATTGATCAATTTATACAGGGTGAAATATAAACATAGTTTTTGCGGATAAAAACATTTACTTACCTAAATTCTATATATTTATTAACAAATCTAAAGTATGAGTAGAAAAAGGACACAACCCCTGTTATTTTTTGATATGTTAAAACTACATTATTTAGCTTTCTTTTGACATAATTCTTAATGTTCGCACGGGCGGCCTTGCATCATACTGAAAACATTTTTTTTCAGAAGGTGATTACCGAGTTTCTCGTATGGCTTATTTGGATGTTTTGTTATCCAAAAAATGAAAAAAACAACCGCTTATATCAGTTCCTTTTAGAAACTTTTAATTTACAAAATATTTCAACGGATATATCAAGTGGTTTAAAAACCCAAATAAAGTTGAATTTTTCTTCGAAAATTGAGAAAAAATGGAAGAAGCTGGCTGGAAAAGAAAGGTGAACTTATCAAACTTAATTATAAAGTTTTTTTCCATAAAGACTTTCCACATTTCGTTGCCGAAATATTGACATTACTATAGCACAATCCCATCCTAGAAAAAGAAAAAAATCGTTATAATGCAGTGTGTCTAAAAATAATCTTTTTCATACATAAAAAAACAAAATATTCGTTTTTTTAGATTTTTAATCAAATATCAAGATTGGTTGGCAAACTATTTTATTTTCAAAAATATAAATGCAGACAATAATATCTGATGAAAATAAAAAATTGGTGGCCCAGGGAGACCACAAAAATGATTCGAAAACTGTAGCGAACGGACCAAACGTACCAAGGTGCGCGATCTCGTTGAATCGAGGTCTTTAGCTGAATTAAAATACGCAGCACAAATGTCTGCACGTAGCTTGGCAGTAAAACTTCAGCAGTCCTCCTAAAAACGGCTTCTGAAGAAAAATCAAAAACTGATAGAAAAAAATCATTGCAAACTTATTCTGGCGAAGAAGCACTTGGCTTATATATCGACTTAGGATTAACCCATAATAAATATAAAGTATTAAGAAAAAAAGCTTTAGAAAAAGGACACAATTTGTACCCATCGCTATACTGCCTAAGAAAAATGAAAAGTGAATGTATTCCTTCAAATAATGTAATTGATGTAGATGAAGTTAGCGCCAGTATTAATTTACAAGCGTTGGCTAATCACACTTTCCAACGTCTACTAAAAGCAATAGCTTCAACCATTATCGATAAGGTATCTGACGGAAGTACACTATCTCTAATTTGTAAATGGGGTGGAGACGGTAGCTCTGGCCACAGTACTTATAAACAAAAATTTACCGAAGAGGGTAACACGGACGAATTTTTATTCGTAATTTCTTTTGTTCCGATTCGTTTATTATCATCGAATGGAGAAGTTCTGTGGCAAAATAACCAACCGTCTTCAACCCGTTTATGTCGCCCAATAAAGTTTATTTTCCATAAAGAAACCGAGGAAATGTCAATGCGCGAATTTGATTTAGTTGGGGATCAAATTAGCAACTTAGAAATATTTGAGATGAGTATGTTCAATAAGATCATTAGAGTTAACTACACTTTTATCTTTACGATGATTGATGGCAAAATTGCAAATTACTTGGCGTCAAAAAAATCAACGCAGTCTTGCTATATTTGTGGTGCCAAACCCAGTGAAATGAACTCCATGCAGCTTAAAACACCTAAGACCGAAGTTTACCAGTATGGTTTATCCACTTTACATGCATGGATAAAAGCGCTTGAATGTTTTTTGCATATATATCATATAGATTAGAAGTAAAAAAATGGGCTATCCGGAATGAAAACGACAAATTATCTGTTGCAAACAGGAAAAAAAAATTAAGCGCGATTCAAAGCTGAAATGGGTCTTATTGTTTTAAATTTTGTACCAAAATGATGGCATACGTTACGGCTAGACGATTTTTCAAACATGCTGTTCAAAGTGCCGAAATAACCGGTATCGAACAGGGTCTTATTGAGCGTTTTTATGTTATATTGTGTTGCTTTTCCTCGGGATATGACTTAAGTTTAGAATTATTCAATATTTTTTTGTAAGAGACTAAGAAAATGTACATAAGTTTATATAATTGGTATTCAATGCCTGTAAGTATTCATAAAATATTGACACATGCAGTAGATGTTATTAGGGAGTGTATTGTGCCAATCGGACAACTGTCTGAGGAAGCCCAAGAGGCTCGCAATAAAGATTGCAGACGTTTTCGATTGGCACATACACGAAAAACATCTAGATTAAATACAAATACAGACCTTTTTAATATGCTACTCATTACTTCTGACCCTTTGATTGGTTCGTACCGTGAAGAACCTATTGCGAGTTTAAGAACGTTCCCTGAAAATGTATTCTCTTTTTAGTAAGACTCCAAGAACGCGGTACGTCACCAATCAGAGAGTCAGAAGTAAATGAAAATTCTTTTGAACCAGACAGCTCTGAAAGCTCAATCGAGGGAAGTGTTGACGATTTTTAATTTTTTAAATAGGTACCTAGTTATAGATATTTCTGTAGTTTATTCGAATAGTTTATTGTTTTGAACAATAATTGACATTATGAAACTTTTGTTATGTGTATAAAAACATGTGTATATGTGTATGTTCCAAAATCAGACTGTCATTCTTAAATAGCGTATTCTACATCGAAATTACTAGTTTATCATGTAAACATAGGTCCGAAAAAGCTTTGTGTTTGAAATACAGGATGTCAAGGATTTTTTTTATTTTATTTTAATAGCTCCCATAATAGGCCATAATAGGTACTGTCCTCCACAAGATAAAGTCATTACCTATAACATAAAATGTTCACTTTTGTGAAACAACCTCAGATACCGATTCTTGTTCAAAAATCTGGCTTATTATGAGAGTTATTAAAAACACAAATAAAACAATCCTGTTTATATGACAAACTAGTATTTTTTCGATGCCCTATTGAAGTATGACAATGTAATCTCGGGACACCCTGTATAGGATATTTTTGAAAATTATGTATTTTTATTTTTCTGTGTTGTACATTATTGAACAAAATAATAATTAAACGTGTTGATAATTTCGTAGAATTCAAATTAGAAAACATAAACAGGGTGCACCATAAAAACAGCAATTTTGATTTAGTACAGATTTTTTAGACATCCTGTATAAATGAAAATAATTTTAGGTTGTGCAGCTTATGTTGCTGTACAACTTTTCTATTTAATTTTTGTATCTATGACTAGCCGTTATTAACATATCAACCGAGCATACACTATTGGGACACCCTGTATAATCCTATATTCAGTATTTCTTATCAAAATGCTAAATAACGACTTATTAAATACATTATATCTCATATTTAAATAAAAATAATGAATTCAACTTGTAAAATATTTTTCGCCGTCTAGCATGTACAGATCGAATCACTGTGCAGCGTTGCGGTTTTTAAACCATTAAAAGACTATTGGCGGGAAGAGGTAAGAAAATGGCAGGCAGAAAATGAAAACCGTGTAGTTACAAAAACTGAGTTTTGCCCTATATTTGAAAAAGCTCTTCTGCACCCCAAAATGTCAAACAACATGAAAAATGGTTTTAAAGCCTGTGGGTTATACCCATTCAATCCGAACGTGGTAAATTATAAAAAGTGCGTACAAAATGTTTTGGAGAACTTGGCAATTCAAACAGACGTAAAGGGTCAAGAAGAAATATCAGAAGCCGATATCATAAGTACTGAAAAAGTTATTACAAAGCTGAGACCAAAGCTGTCTGAACTTGGAATCTCTACGGATACGATTCTGACCCTTATAAAATCATTGAAAAAAGGTAGTGGCAATGGCGACTCGTTTTTTACTCCAGAAGAAATTGACGGAATGGATCTCATTTTTACAGATAATATTGCCACAGCTAGCAGTAAAGTTCTTGGAGTAGCACCAGATCAAAGCCCTAAAGTTGTAATATTACAAGACATACTTCTCAATGTAGCCCAAACAGACCAAAATATGGATAATTTATTCCATGATAATGAAAAAATAGAAGAGAGAAAAATCTTAGAAATATCTGACTACGAATTGGAGAAATCTGACAAACCTGTGTTAAACCAAGAAGTAATAGAAAAAGAGGTTGATATTTTGGGGCAAGATGAGACATTCACTATGGGCACAGCGAGCCAAAAAATGAAACAAGTAAGAACTGGTGGAGAATGCTTAGCTTTAATACAAAAAGATAATGATATTTTGGGACAAGACACATTTACTAAGGAGACAGATAACCAAAGAATAATAAAAAGGACTGATGAAGAATTTTTAGCTTAAATACAAGAAAAGGTAGATATTGTTGAACCAGAAACACTTACTAAAAAGATACATAATCGAAAAATAAAGGATGTGATAACTGATGGAAAAAATAAAAAGAATATTGAGAGTTCAATTTTAAATTCTAATGTTCAAACCCAATCAAATCCAATAACGCTCGCCAGTTGCAGTGCCTCATTTGAAAGGCATCTTTCATATCCTCAACCTGTAAACAAAAATTCAAAGAAACGCCAAAGGGAAAAACTACCCTCAATTTCTTCCGAAGCTTGGCGAAAGTATTACGAAAATAAATTGAAAGACAAGGAGGAAAAAGAGAATGCCAAAAAAATTAGGAAAATAGAGGGAATAAAGAAAAAACAAAGTAAAACAGATAAATCAAGAACCTTAAGTAACAAGAATGCGGGTAATCAAGAGGACCAAGAGGTAGGAGAGTCTTCCTTAATGGATAAAGAATCTGAAGCTGATGATAGTAATCCAAAAAACCCAAAGCAAAACAAAAATGTACCAAAGCAAACGTGTGGAGAATGCGCGGACGAACTTGAAAGTGACACCGAAATAGAAGTGGAAAAAAATGTAGGTTGTGATTCATGTATCCGCTGGTTTCATTTAGGATGCACAGAATTTTCAGGACTTTCTTATAGGGAAGTATCTAACTTAGATTTCAAATGTAAATTTTGTAATGATGAGTAGGCAGTTAGTTGTTTATTTGTTTATATGATTCCTAATTCTACCAAACAATTTATACGTAGTATTAGTAAAGTTTTTTATTTTGTTGTTTCTAGTTAACATTTTTATTTGATTTTTTTAGTCAAGTTTTTTTTATCTGCTGTTAACAAATATTTTTAGGTTTTGTTTGTTGACTTCTCATATGTTTTGCTTTTGTAGCGCAGTAGCAATAGGTTTTTGTTGTTTCTATTAGATAGGTATTAAAGTTAAAATTATTTTTCCTCAGTCATTTTATTTATTAATTATAAGTATGATTAAAATATGTCTTTGTCGATACATAAAACAAAAAAAAGCTTAAAGTTCAAGAATAAGTTTGCATTAAAATTTTAGTAGATACATATTAAATACGGGACTGTGCAGAATCAGCCAATCACAAGGCGTCCGACTAATGGTAACTGCCTGGCCGGCCATCGGCAAACGCTGTCCGACTACTGATAAAACAGCACTTATATCACTTAAAAAAATAATTAAAATCATGAGTAAGTTTATGTAAAAAAGTCTTATATTTAACATTAAGCCCAATATCTACACTATCTATTTCACAAGATTTCAATTCCATTACATCAATAAATAAATTTTAATCAACAATTTAAACTCAGTTTTTCCTAACCTGTCCGACCACTGGCTAATTTACCCTAATGCCGAGTTTTTAGCTTACAGTTCAATTTAAAATGAGCCCTATTTGAGATTATATATCGTTGATGAAGCTATGAATGTATAAAAATAAATTTACAATTTTTTTTTTTTTTTTTTTTAATGAATTCTTTTTTATGCCATTGCATAAATTATTTGATATGATTCCAACATTAGGACATTTAAAAAGAAATAATACGACAAAACCGATTAGAGGCCTTGTTAAAAAGCGAAAATTTACAGATGATATGGACAGTGACAGTACTGAGAGAGAATTAACACCCTCTTTGGACAGTACGTGCTCCAGTAGATGCTCCACTCCAACGGGCCCACCGCTGGACCGTAACACTACAGTTGCCAGCCCTTTACCAACAACAGCCGCTACTCAAATGTCACAACATACAATAACTACTACAGCCCAAATTCATCATATCCTGGGAGATTTCAAAAAACCACCGGATATGGGTCAGTCCCTTCATAGTGAGATTCAGCAACGCTGGGAAGCGTTCTTAAGAGAGGGAGTACAAAAGGACGAAATAACAAATCTTCAATCCTTATACCCTAAACCAGAAAATTTGTCTACATTATATGGGCCGGTACTAAACCCGGAAATTAAAACAGCGATACCTCAGTCAACCCTTAAATCTGATGCTTACATACAAAAAATTCAAGATGAAATTGGTATAGCACTAAGTGCAATATCCGGACCGATAAGCAAGCGGTTACTAGTGGAAGATAATTCCTCATCAAATGAGGGAAAAGTTTTAGCCGATGCTGCGAAAATATTATGCAATGTACACAATAAGTTGTCTTTGCATAGAAAGTATGGAATTGTACCAAATCTGGATTTAAGTATTAGAGAAACAATTGAAAAAGCACCCATTGGGAAATTCTTATTCGGTGATGATTTAGCCAATAGATGTAAAAACGCTAAAGAGGTGAAAAGATCGGGAAATGAAATCAAGAGGAAGAGAGTCGGCTTTAACAGAGATCCTTTAAACTTCAAGCGCCTTCCAGCGCAACTGGGAAAAAAGATGACCTGGAAGGCAAATTACCGAAACAGCCCAATGGTTCCAAGGCAGACCATCAAGAAACAATACAACAACAACAACAACAATCGTCTGAGATCAAGGAGATGGGAGGAAAAAAGGGAGAGGGTGACGCAATACCGCCAACAGCAGCGGCGGTAGAGGTAGGAAGCAACAAATTAGCGGGAAGACTAAGGGGTTCTTTAAATCAATGGAAAAATATCACTCGGGATGCTAACATCTTGCAAAATATCAGAGGGTAAAAAATCCCCTTTTTCTCAAAACTTGTTCAACATAAAAAACCTAACGAAAAGTTCTTTTCTAGCACCGAAATACGCACTTATACAAGAGCTCTCCAGAAATTATTGCTCCTAGGTGCAATAAAAGAGTGCAAGCCCACTAAGGGACAGTTTTTATCGACAAATTTCCTGCGGGAAAAGACAAATGGCGATATGAGATTTATCCTTAATTTAAAAGAACTAAATAAATTTATTCAGTGTTCTCATTTCAAACTCGAAGACTATAGATCCGCACAAAATATTATATTTAAAAATTACTACATGGCAACCATTGATTTAAAGGACGCCTATTTTTTAATACCAGTATATAAAGGTAATAGAAAATACCTTCGGTTTTCTTTTGGCGGGAAAATCTATGAATTTACGTGTTTGCCTTTTGGGTTAAACACAGCCCCTTACGTCTTCACAAAAACCATGAAGCCTTTAATACACAAACTCAGGGCTGAGGGTTTTTTATCTGTAATCTATCTTGACGACTTATTACTAGTAGGAAAAACTAAAGAACAATGCTATAAAAACATCAATAAAACAATAAATCTTTTATCTAATTTAGGCTTCATTATTAATTATAAAAAGAGCGTCCTTGAACCAAGCCATATTTGCAAATTTTTAGGATTTGTTTTTAACTCTAAAAAATTATCAATTTCTTTACCTCCAGACAAAATAACAAAAATTGAACAAAAATTGAATAACATAAAAAGAATAGAAGGGTGCAAAATCAGGAAATTTGCCCAGTTAATTGGGCTGCTTATTTCAGTCTGTCCAACTAACAAATATTCTTGGCTGCACACAAAATTATTGGAAAAGGAAAAAATACGCTATTTACGGCAAAACTCTAATAATTATAATAAAAACATGAATTTAAACAAAAAGGTAAAAGACGAATTGGAATGGTGGTTGAGAAATATTCGAAATTTTGAAAAAAGATATAAAATAAACACGTTTGATATGGAAATCTTTTCGGATTCGGCAGAGAGAGGCTGGGGGGCATTTAATAATAAAGAGGCTATCCACGGGTTTTGGGACGAATCTGAGGTAAAAGAACATATTAACTATTTGGAACTAAAGGCAGCGTTTAACGGATTAAAATCTTTTACAAAACATATTCGGAATTCTAACATATTGTTAAGAATAGACAATACAACGGCCATAGCGTACATAAATAAAATGGGCGGTACACGATACAAGAAATTAAACTCAATTTCTTATGCAATATGAAAGTGGTGTGAAAATAAAAACATTTGGCTTTTTGCATCTTACATAAACTCCAAAGATAACGTAATTGCTGATCGCGAATCTAGAATTACCAACATAGATACTGAATATTCTCTTAATAATAAAGCATATGAAAAAATTTGCAGAAAATTTGGCAGTCCAAAAATCGATTTGTTTGCCAGCAGTAGCAACAAAAAATGCAAAAAATTTGTCTCGTGGAAAAAAGACCCAAATAGCTTCAAGGTGGACGCGTTTACGTTAAGTTGGGAAAATTTGCAATTTTATGCGTTTCCGCCGTTTGCTTTGATTCCAAAGATAATTAATAAAATTATTTCTGATAATGCCCTAGGGATTTTGGTTGTGCCAATGTGGCAGGGTCAACCCTGGTACCCATTATTTGAACAGCTTTTAATAGATGAACCTTTAGTTTTAAAACCTAATAAAAATTTGTTATTATCTCCCTTTAGGATGCCTCATCCACTTTGGCCGAAACTTACCCTGGTGGCAGGAAAATTGTCTGGGACGCTTTTAGACAAAGAAATACTCCATTGACTGCAATAGAAACTATTATACACTCTATTAGTTGTAATACGTTAAAGCAATATAACACCACATTTAAAAAATGGTGGAAATTTTGTAATGATAACAAATTTGCCTTATACAATCCACCAAAAAACTCTATTCTAATGTTCTTAAGTTCTGAAGCAAAAACGGACTGTAACTTTAATACTTTAAATTCTCATAGATCTGCGTTGTCATTAATTATACAAATCTCAGATGACGAAAAGGCTTTAATTAAAAGATTTCTGCAGGGAAGTTTTCGGGAGAAACCAACTTTTCCCAAGTATAACAGCATTTGGGATCCCACTTTGGTATTAAATTATATAGAAAAGTGGTTTCCGTTGGAAAACCTTAACATTGAGCAGTTGACGCAAAAACTTGTCACTCTTTTAGCCCTTACCACGGCTCAAAGAGTACAAACCTGGACAAAGATCTCTCTTAATGACATAACTGTCACAGAGGATAGGGTAGCAATTATGATTAAAGATATGCTTAAGACTTCAGGACCCGGGAAAGCACAACCCGTAATAGTGTTGCCCTTTTTTACGCAAAAACCTGCATTGTGTACAGCACAAACTTTGGTGCATTATTTAAAAGTTACTCATAAGGCTAGGGAAGTTGCAGGAAATAACTCGTTAATGTTAACTTGCAAAAAACCTGTCCATCCTGCGTCCCCTCAAACGATTGCTCGCTGGATTAAAAATACCTTAAAAATGGCGGGCATAGATACCGCCAAGTTTAGCTGCCATAGCACAAGACATGCCAGCACTTCAGCCGTTTTTCGAGCCGGAATAGACATTGAAACAATTAGAAAAACCGCAGGATGGACGGCGAAGTCGCAACTTTTCAACATCTTTTATAATAAGCCGGTAATAAAACATTCTGCACAGATATTTATGGAAAATATACTTAAAACTACTAATTAACTTATATGCATACATCGATGGTTATGCACGTGTTCTTTTATAAAATTTAAATAGGACCCTTAATAGTACATGACATAGCCTATCGAACCGGTAATAATTCTTAAGTTTTTATTAATGATAAGTTGTTTCACCCATAATTATTGTTACCATAATTAATAAGCATAAATTTAGTTTTATATATCATATTATATACATTTATTTGTTTACTTTACTAAATATGTTATTATTAATTTGTTTACTATTGCGTATATATAATTAAACAAACAAAACGATTTCATTCAGTTTCAATCTTCTGTTTTCTCCAGAAAATAAAAATATTCACATTGTTAGTCTAAGAGAAACCTTATTTAAATTGCCAGATTGGATCTCTTAACATCTACCTGGTTTTCATTATTTTGTAGAACAGGGATGCGAAACCTAATTAATGGATCAAACGACTTACCTTAAGGAAGTTCGATCCAAATTATGTGAGCATCCCTGTTCTACAAAATAATCCCCTCCCTCCCATGCACCTGCTTCCCCTTGTTTATAAATCTGGCAATTTATTGCGTACTCCACCATGGATATAATGACAGTCCAAGTGTGTGAGAGTGGGAGGGGAGTTTTCGATGTAGTTCTGAACTGTGTGGCCCGCAGCGCCGTGCGCTAGGGATGTACTACCTGGTTTTCATTATTTTGTAGAACAGGGATGCTCACATAATTTGGATCGAACTTCCTTAAGGTAAGTCGTTTGATCCATTAATCAGATTTCGGTACCTTTTATATGTAATATAATAAACCAACTGTCAGGTAAAATAGTCTTAACTGGCGATCTCAATGCGCACCACACTCTATGGGAAAGCAAAAAAATAGATAATAGTGGGAGGGCGTTAGTTTCAGTTTTAGATAACAAAAATCTAATACGTCTTAATGATGAGTCTCCAACCAGGATTCAGAACCACAATTTAAATATGAGCCCATTAGATCTAACTTTTATTAGCAGTGACCTAACATCCCAAACACAATCTCCAACCAGGATTCAGAAACGTTTATTAGCAGTGACCTAACATCCCAAACACAATGGGGGTTCTTGATGACCCGGGTGGAAGTGACCACTATCCCACATTTTGTAATATCAGATTTACACAGAACCATACTGCCGTCCTAAGAATGAACGCGGTATGTTCAAAATTTTCGAAAATCCAGTTATTGGTGCCAGAACCTTTCTTTTACTTTGAGTTAGGTATCTGCCACATATGAACGCCGTATCTTAACTAGAACTATTTAAAACTATTTAATCAATACCTGCCGTATGTTCCAATTTGCTAATCATACCAAATATAAACGCGGTATCTACGCTCTACCAACAATGAACGCGGTAAAAATACTGTCTTCTTGCAATCTTACCGCGTTTATCTTAAGTACGAGTATTATCCCGCGTTACTCTCTGGGATTGGCCAGTCAGTTCTGACGGCACTTGCAGAATAGACGCGCTTTTTATTTTTTGGCAAATAAGATGCAATTAAGACGGGGCTCATAGTTATTATTATTGTATTTAAGTTGTCTGGTTTTTGTTGTGTGGATGGAAGCAATATAGTTATGACGGTAAGTACTTTTCATTGAGATTGTAGTAGTTTAGAGTACGTTTCACATCAAACAATGTAAAGACGAATTTATGGTTAGATAAATATACAGGATGGTCCGGAATGAATGCGTCATATTGTAACTTTAGATTCTAAGCGTCAAAATATTGCGATTTAGATTTAGCTAAACTTACCTTAGTACCAAAGTCGATAATAACCGCGATACAGGGTGTCAAAGTAAACATTTTATTTTTGATTTTAATAAATATTTTCCTAGTTATCTTGCCGATAATGCTCAAAATTTGGGGTTTTTTTGGGGTAAAACATGAGAATCTAATTTTGTTACACCTGATAGGGGGCGCTACCTGCAGTAGTACTCTTTGCCCATTAATAAGGTAATCACTTTTTTCTAACCTAACCACTCCATTTTAGAGAAATTCACACTTCAATGCACGCTGATTTATTATAAAATTAATTTTAATTTAAATGGGCTTTTTTCATTACAAACTGTTGTTATTAAGTTATTGTTGCAATTTTGTTAATTGAATAATTTGTTGGGTAGATACATTGTTGGTATTTTTTGGTAAATAAAAATTAATTGAACGAATAACGTTGGTAATTTATTTATAAAATCAGCGTGCATTGAATAATTAAAGCTCGAATTTCTCGAAAACAGAGCGGTTAATCGAAATAAAACAAGTACATCTTTTTTACCTAGAAAACATAGAAGAATCATATTTTGCTACCAGAATGGCTGTTCAGTTACGCAGAGTAAAGTTAATGCCTTATTAATGCGTAAAAAGAAGAGGTAGCGCCCCCCCCCATGGTTGTATTTAGGGGGACGGGCTTAAATTTAAATTGTTATACATTGTTAACATTTGCCCGGGGCTAGCGCAATATAAAATAATTTTGTCATTATTTTGGAAAATATCTACCTGTAGTTTTTAAAGTGTAAAATATTATGGGACCGGGTTTGTTTAAATTTAAGTATCTATTAATGATATATTGCGAATCACCGAAATTTAAAGAATAAAATACTTATTTTATTTCAGAAAATGAGTTTCAAAAATCGGACAAGTTTGATACTTGAATTGGCGGTAAAAATGTCTCAAGAGCCACCGGCGACGGCGCCGGAGGATTTCGAACCAGTTTTGACACCTTTCTTACCTGTAGCGCCCATAGCAGATGCTAGTTGCTGTGGAATCCAACCTAAGGAGTCATCATGCATTATACCTTTAGAAAACATATTTCCAAGCAGCCTAATCCCAAACGATACTTTATTGGAAGTAGCTCCCGTACTTACATGTAACCCACAGTCTTCTTCACACAGTTGTTCCGAAAATACTTTAGAAATACCAGACCACCTCGCACCTGTACAACCGGCAGCTCCAATAGACCAATTTATATCTTTAGAAACATCCTGCACAATTTCAGCGGACCAAGTTACTTACGCCCCAATTCAAACCCAATGTGATCCAAATATTTCTATTATGATGGACATAGAGAACTATTTTGAAGCGAGGGATGATATTACCCCGAATATCGAGAGTCGTAATAATTTTAATCAAATTGAGAACTGTGCCGTGCCTGAAACATATCAATTTAACGATATTGATAAAATTACTGATGTTCAAGAAATGGAGAAAAGTAGCGATGCTGAGGATAACATTCCACTTAGCAACTTGATTGCAGCAGAAAAGGTAATAAGAAATAAGGAGGAAAGTTATACAAAAAAAGGTACTATTAGGAAAAGAAAGAGACAAAGAACTACTGAAGAATTAAATGAAGAAAAAGAAGTGAGACAAAAATCCGTAAAACAAAAGCATCAAGTGTTGGTTGGATGTAATACAAATAAATGCAGGAAAAAATGTTCCACATTTTTTTCGGAAACTCAACGAATTAATATAAATAAGCACTTTTGGCATCTTACGAGTCAAGAAAGAAAGAGTTATATACTAAATTCTTGTGACCGCTTGACAGTAAAAAAACGTCGACATTGTGAAGAAACTTCTAGGAAAAAAAATACTTTTAGATATTACTTAAAAACAGAAAATGATGAGCGACTAGAAATATGTAAAGCGTTTTTTTTAACAACGCTAGGGTTTCACAAAAATAATGATAGGATTGTTCATGACACACTTTCCAAAACTCCTAAAGGTCAATTTCATCCACTTCCAAATATGCGCGGAAGGGCTAAGAATAAATATAAAATTGATGATATAGTGATCAATGAACATATAGAATCTTTCAACCCTTGTATTTCACACTATAGGCGAGAACATGCTCCTAATCGGAGGTGCCTTCCGAGCGACATATCGATTTCTAGCATGCACGAAGATTTTGTATCCAAACATCCAGATCTAAAAGTTTCATATGAAGCTTATAGGGTTAAAGTAAAAGCAAAGAACATTTCCTTTGCAAAATTAGGCAATGAGGAATGTGAAATATGTGAAGAAGCTAAACTACATGAACACACAAAAGATAATTTTCAAAATGATTGTAAAATATGTGTCAATTGGAAAAGACATGACGAACATGCGGATAACTCCAGAAAACTGTATCGCCAACAAGCAGAATCCAGTTTTAGCGACGGTACTATCTGTGTTTCTGTAGACCTGCAAAAAATATAATGCTTCCCAGAATAGACACATTCAAGAGAATTATATTTGTACAAAGATTAACCACATATCACGAAAGCTTCGTTCCACTGGGAAAAAAATCGAAGATACCACCGTTTCCAGTTGTTTGGAATGAATCTATAAGTGGGCGAAATAAGGAAGACATAATAAGCGCATTTTATGCCTTCTTATTAAGTCAAAGAGATGCACTTCGTATTATCTTTTGGCTGGACAATTGTGCCAGCCAAAATAAAAACTGGTGCTTTCTGACATTTTTAGTAAGAATGGTCAATTCAAATGAAATTGCAGGTCAAGAAATCATAGTAAATTATTTCGAACCATACGTTTATGTCGACTGACAGCTTTCATCATAAAGTTGAGCTGTCACTTAAAAGACAGGGAAAAACTTACGATTTTAACGACTTTGTTCAAGCTGTCAGCACATCCAGAAAATCTAAAATCGACGTAAAGGTAATGACTCATAACGACTTCTACTTATGGAAAGATCTTAAATCTCAACAAAAGCTTAATCAAGATTTAAAGTACTCGCGCTTGTCAGACATCGTGCAGATCAAAGCCTGCCGAGGAAAGTATACTCTTCAGTATAAAACATCATTAACTGACGAGGAAGGTTTTAAAAACTTAGATTTTCTATGCAAGAAAGCCATGAAAAAATCTGGACCTTTGCTGGAACCAGTTACTTCTCGTCCTAAGCCATGTGGTTTTCTAAAGTCCAAAAAAGAAAAGTTACTTAAAGCCATTCACGGTATTATTCCAGAGAATCGAGAACCATTTTGGGTAAATCTTCCAGAGTGTGATGATTAACACTAAACTTTTGTAAATTTTTTATTTTTTATGTAAACTTAGATTTAGCAAGATAGAAATTTTCCAGCGAGTGACGATTAAAAGATGAGTTTAAATTACTTTTATGTTAAGTTTCGATTTAGTTTTATGTAAATTCATATTTGGGTAATATATTTTTTCTTCATGCTAGTAGGTTTTTTTCCAGAAATTTTTCATAATAAATACACAAACTAAATCAAGTTTTATTACATACCGCTTTTATTTTAAGCACCTGATACCAATCACCTCTATAAAACTCTTAAGAGAAACGCGGTATATTGAATTTACTTGCAATACCGCTTTCATTCTTAGTAAAACTGCTCATAATATTTGAGAATATATGCGGTATGTAGACAAATTATTAAATTTTATAAAATCAAAAAACTTTCTTTTTTACCGCGTTCTTTCTTATGAGGGCAGCATAGAGATCCTATATTTTCAATAGAATATACTTAAAGAAATTTTAAAAAAGCCGACTGAAGTAAATACAAAGATAAGCTAACTATACATTCAATGAACTTAAGTAACATAAATTAGCAAGATCTTATGGAAATAATATCAAAGGCAGCCCCTGACTCTATCCCTCTTAAAAATAACAATAATAGTAATAATTTGAGACCGAAAAACCCTTGGGATGATGAATGTAGTAATAAAATACAAGAACGTAAATCTGCTTTTTCTATACTAAAATCTTTTCCCTCATTGCATAATTACATTATGGCCACATTACATTAGCATACAGGCAAAAACGAAACGTTTCTTAAAAAAAAAGAAAAAAAATTAAATTTATGGAATTCTCATAAACAGAAACTTTAACATATCAAAAATTTGGGGAATATTTAATAAATTCTCGGGAAATAGGAATAAAGTAGCTAAGTTACCTAACCGGACAATCGCAGAAAATATCCTTAAAGACCTTACATATGTAAATATTATACCCGACTTTATTACGTCTTCAATACCTGAAGAAATTGAATAATTTAATATAAAAGAATTAATTTCCACCCTAGATAAAAGAAAGATCTCTGCCACAGGCATTGACGATATATCGTATTCTATGTTGAAAAACATTCCTAGTAGGCTGCATATAGCACTACTTGAAATATATAACAATTGTTTGGCAGGGGGAAAAATTCCGGAATCTTGGAAAGAACATATAATAATTCCACTCTTAAAAAATTCAAAAGACCCTAATATGCCTGAAAACTATCGTCTAATTGCACTAAGTTCATGTGTGAGCAAAATATTGGAAAATCTCATAAAAAACAGATTGGAATGGCTTGTAGAAAATAAAAAAAGATTATCAGATCTTCAAACAGAATTTAGAAAAGGGCGGGGGACACAGGAAAACATCGCCTATTTAACAACATACGTTCAATTAAGTTTTATTGAAAATCTTCACACTGTAGCAGTTTTTCTGGACCTAAAAAGCGCATACGACTCTATAAATATATATATATATATATATATATATATATATATATATATATATATATATATATATATATATATATATATATATATATATATATATATATATATATATATATATATATATATATATATATATATATATATATATATATATATATATATATATATATATATATATATATATATATATATATATATATATATATATATATATATATATATATATATATATATATATATATATATATATATATATATATATATATATATATATATATATATATATATATATATATATATATATATATATATATATATATATATATATATATATATATATATATATATATATATATATATATATATATATATATATAGTATATATATAGATAATTGAATATGAAATTCCCTCTGAATTATCAAACTTAATATTTAACCTTTTTTCTAACAGATCCCTTTATATATTATAGGCCAGTGCAATTACGAAAAACATAACGTTAATTTAGAACAAATTATTTACAAAATTAGAGTACCCGTATTCGGTAGTACATATAATTAGTATAAACATACTAAAAATCCCAAAGCGTCCCATTGTTGCAACACCAAAAAAAATGGTCCGCCATATTGAAAAATATGAACTTTTAGAAAAAAATTAGTTTATGAGAAATCTTTTAGATATACGTAAAACCCAGTGGAAATCAAATTATAATATGATAAAAAAATCTCCATTTGCCCATATTTCTAATGATTCAACCCTTTTGTGAAACTGTAGAGGTTTTACAAGATGGCTGACATACCACACCTCATTTCAAATCCCATTGTGGTGAATAGCAATTATCACTGGTAGGTACCGATACTAAAATTAATAATGTTATAAACAATAATAATTATTATCACTGACAGAATTATCAATCATCATCGATTATTTTTATTAGATGAGATAGTTGAAAATCAAATCTAGTCAGTTGTTAGCATAGTAGGCCATCCCATTGTCTGTTTACACTTTGCGGATAGTGGCAGTTAGTTTTGATTCGCTGTTTTTGTGTGAAAAGTACGAGTTTCTGTGATTTTTTTTTGTTAAAATCATTGGATTTATTTTAATAAGGTGTGTAATGTATGTTTATAGAACTGAATAATTCAAATTGTTCCTATTTAAATTGTTTCCGATAAAATGTCTCTTTCCAGTTCTTCATTTTGATTTATCTTTTTATTAGATATTTAAAACAGTAAATTTATTGTTACAGACGGGTAATAATAGTACAGTACATTTTAAAATTAAACAGTCTTTGTATGAATAGGTTACTCATACATAATATAAAGTATTTACATCCCGATTTATGATGCATTACATTAGGTATTATACGGAACCTATTTTAGTATCGCTCCGGCCGGAATCAAATGTTGATTTCTTTTTCTTTCGTATTTCCAGATATGGAAAATTGTATCTTATGTGATATATCACTTGATACATTGCAGACAGTAAAAGTTGGAGCAAAGGGCATTCAAACTTTGATCGAAGCGAGTCAAATCCGAAAGGATGGAAAATGGCAGCTATTGCAGAATAAAAATGAAATAACGCTTCATACAAAATGCCGAAAAGACTACACCAGGAAATCCAGCCTTCAGTATGTTACCAAAAATACTGAAGCAGTTGAAAAACCAACCGTATCCTTGAGGGCTTTTAAAGAAAAGTTTGATTTTAAGACAAAATGTTTATTTTGCGGAAAAGCATGTGGAAAAAGTTGGGTCACAGACAGAGTTACAGATTTGTAAGAACAATAGAAATTAAGGAAACTATATTGAAATATTGCGAGAAGAGAAATGATGACTGGGCAAAAGACGTACTTACTAGAATTGGAACAGAATGTGATTTAGTTGCCAGTGAAGCTCGCTATCATCCGCACTGTTATGTTTCCTTTTCACAGGTTCACGAAAATGAGCAAGCAGGGCGACCAAAAAATGAGGAGAATATCACTGCATTTCGCAAAATTTGTCAATATTTGGATGAAAATGAACAGGACATTTGCCAGTTTTCGTTGACCGATTTATATAACGATTTTAAAGAAAATATTGTAGAAAGCGATGCATGGAGTATTAAATATTTTCGTCAAAAAATAGACAATTATTACAAAGACAGAATAGTATTTATTGATACGTTTGGGAAACCTTCTGTAATATGTTTTAAAGGAAACACCGAACATCTGCTGAGATCTGCTTTGGAGAATACTTCATTACCACTAGAAGAACAACGGAACAATATAATTTGCTTGGCCGCTAAAATTTTACGAGAGGATATCAGGGCAAAATCATACGAGACAAATCAATATCCTTCCGCAAATGATATTATGAATGGAGGCTTTGACAACATACCACATACACTAAAAACATTTTTATCTACGTTATCTTCAAAAGTGGAAACAGATATTAAAATTATTTCCATAGCAAATGCTATAATTGCAGCAGTTCGACCAAGATCTTTTCTTTCACCGGTATTGTTCAGTATTGCTATATATATTCATAGAAAGTGTAGATCAAAGGCCTTGATTGAATTATTTTCGTCCCTAGGATTTTCGGAATCGTACAAAGAAGCATTGAAATTTGAAGCAGCAGCTTCTTGTGAAAACGACTACGCAGTTTCAGACCAGGCTTTTCAGCAGTTTATCTTCGATAATGCGGATTGTAATATAAAAACTTTGGATGGTCACGGAACATTTCATTCTATGGGAGGTATAGCCTGCGTCTCCCCTAAAGAGGCCTATATTTTATCGGAAACGATTCAGAGACCACGTTCTATTCCAAAAGTTGAGGAACTAGGAAAATTTGGAGTTGTCCCAATTCATGCTATTAAAAGGAGCTGTCTCGCTCTTAATTCAACTAAAATCTTAGCGACTGATTGTACAGTAGAAGAAGAAGACTTAAAGAAGTTTCAATTTATAAACTGTCTCTGGGTATCTGCTTTACTTTTTGATTTTGAAACGAAGTTGCCTTGGAACGGTTATATGGCATCAAAAATAACTGGATACTTCGAAACAACTCAAATTGTACCCCTACCATTTATTAATTTAGATCCAAGTAATGTAACCACAATTCATTCGGCTCTTATCTTCGCCCAAGATATGTGCAGAAAACAAGGACAAAAATTCTGTTTCGTGACGTTTGATCAGCCTCTTTATGCGAAAGCAACAGAAATTGTAGCTGAAGTTGGCCCTAATCATGTTTTAAAAAACGTTTTTGTACGACTTGGTGGTTTCCATCTTTTAATGTCCTTTTTAGGTAGTATAGGATATATAATGGATGGAAGTGGCCTACAAGAATTATGGAACGTTATATATGCAAAGAATAGCATACCAAATATGCTTAATGGCCATTCTTATGCTAGGGCATTAAGAGCACATTTTTTAGCTCAATTAGCATTAACAATTATTCTTCTAAAATCATTTACTTTAAACGATTGCGACCAGGAAAACTTACAGATGTTATATTTAATTGGATATTCGGAAACAAGCGAACATACATCAGCTGTTAAAAAAATTGAAGACGCTCTCATTGAAAGTATCAAGCTAAATAAAGAAACAAGTCGAACAGGAAAGTTATGGTGCCAATATTGGGAACAAATGGAGCTTGTAAAACTATTTATCACAGCTGAAAGAACAGCACATTTTGACCTTCACCTCTACTCCGTGAAACAGATGCATCCATATTTCCACGCTGCCGGACACTTAGCATATGCAAAGTCTATTCAACTCTATCTACAACAAATGAGTTTATTAAAAGAAGTTATGACAGAGGAGGAGTATTCTAAATTTAGAAGATTTTTTGCCCTCAGAAGAACAAATAATAAATTTTGGTCTGGAACGTGGACAGACATGACCATTGAGCAGTATTTAATGAGAGCAATGAAATCAGAAGGCGGGTTAACGCATGGTAGAGGTTTTACTTATAACGTTTTAGGAAAATGGGTTCTGTCTATGCCCCAATGTATCAAAGTATCTGAGGCACTGGAAGACTTCTGCAAGTTTAAACCATCTTACTCCGAACAGCATGTTGAAATAAGATCTTCAAGGGAGAAACGAGACCTTAAAGACTTACAATCTTTTTTAGAATGGTTAGAAATACACCACCTGTTCGACAGAGAGAACAACGAATTAGCTTCTCTACATACTGGCATTGTAGCCTCCAGAGAAATCAATTGTGACAGGGCTAGAGAAGTTGGCCAACAAATTATAAATGACTCGATTGGTAAGTCTTTTGGTGAGTTAAAACTAAAAAGGAATGATAGGGTTAAATCTTTAGCATTTATCCACAAAACCGTTAACGTGTATAACCAATCAAATCCTATCAACCCTCATCAACTATTTAACCGTATCCTTTGCACATATAAATCTGAAAACAGTTTGAAAGAATGTTTTTCATTTGAGCTTGCACCATATCCTATGTTTATGTTTGACAATGGCTTGATGAGAAAAACAAACAAGGCTGTCCTTGCAAATTACATTGACAAGAAGTGTAAACCAAGTGAGACTATTCCAGCTAACACTGTCTTTGTAGTGGATGGTGGACATCTTTTGCATAAAGTGACTTGGCAATTTCCAGCCACTTACCGTGAAATTTTACACCAATATGTTAATTATCTTTTATATAACTACGGAATAAATACTACAGTTGTATTCGACGGGTACTCGGAATATCAATTTTCGACAAAGAATCAAGAGCATTTTAGACGAACTGCAAAAGGGTCTCAATCATCTGACATAATATTTACTGAAAATACAGCTACTACAATAAATCAAGAAGCATTTTTGTCTAATGTAAAAAATAAAAGTAAATTTATTACACTCTTGACTGCAAAAATTAAAGAGGCTGGAATGAACGTTGTGGAAGCTAAAGGTGATGCTGACGTAATGACTGTTGACTGTGCTGTGAGGATAAGTGAAACTATATGACCTGTAACCTTAGTTGGTGATGACACTGACTTGTTAGTACTGCTTTTGCATAAGGTACACAAAGACGGAGTATTTATGTTGCGGCCAGGAAAAGTTGGAAAACCTAATAGAATTACCAATATAAGTGAAATGCAGCAAGCATTAGGTGACATCAAGGACTCTATATTGTTTTTACACGCCATGTCAGGTTGTGATACAACATCTTGTTTTTATAAAAAAGGTAAACTTGCTGCAGTTAGAGTTATACAAAAAAATCCGCAACTGAAAGATTGTATTTCAATATTCATGAATCCTTCTGCGACAAAAGTAGAACTAATAAATGCTGGTGATCGGTTTATTGAAGAACTTTACGGCAAACACAGTGTGGCAAAGAATTTGGACCAATTGAGATACCAAAAATACAAAAATATTACTGCTCGTCAAAGTATTAATCATAACTTTGGATTAGCTAGCTTGCCACCAACATGCCAGGCTGCCGAAAATCATTACTTCAGAGTTTATCATCAAATTCAATTTTGGCTTAACGAACCTAAGGACCCGAAAGATTGGGGATGGAAAGAAAATGAGAACTACCTAATCCCAGAGACCACAAATAAACCAATAGCTCCCAACTTTATATTAAAAATGATTTATTGCAACTGCAAATCGGGTTGCAATAAACTTTGCACGTGCATAAAATCAGGCCTTAGCTGTACAGCCCTATGTGGAACTTGCAATGGCATATCATGTAATAATAAAGCATCTGAGACCAATATTGATAACTCAGACAATGAAGATAATTTGGATTAAACATGTTTTTGATATTTGTAAAATATATGTATGTACAATAAAATCCTTAAGTCTAAATAAACCGTTTTTTTAACTCCCGACCGCTTGTTTCTCCTAAAATATTGCTTATTTGAGATATTTATCAAATAAATTATTATCAAAATAAATTTATTTACGCACTAGATAGTTAAGAATAAGATTTTTATTATAAACAAAACCTAAGTTATTCTTAAAAATTTAAAAAAAAATATATTAAAAAAATTTTATTAGTTTACAAAGAATTTTTTTTTTAAACTAGTGGTCGATTTTTTTATAGGATGCAACCACCGGATCATTTGGGATTTTTAGTATATTGACTAGGGACATAAAAGCTACCGATTGCGACTGGTCGCATCTTGTAAATAATTTGTTCCATTTTAAACTGTAATTGCACTGGCCTAATTAGATTATTCCAACAATATACTAGACCCCAGTAATACAAATTCGGGATTACCACAGGGCTCCCCCTTGAGTCCTCTATTATTTAATATATATTTAATAGCTCTTTTCAAAATCAACTTAAACGACCTAACACTGATGAGCTTTGCAGATGATCTAGTGTTGATTGGGAAATATTCAAATATTGAAACATTAATTATAAAAATAAACAATGCTCTTAAAAAGGTTAGCACATGGCTATCTCTATAAATATCTATATATCTATAAATCTCCACACTTAAATCAGAAGCGTTATGGTTTTCTAAATAACATCGTATTAATAACCCTTTAAACATAATTATTAACAAGTTATAATTCCTTTTCAAAAAAATGATAAATACTTGGGGATAACCTTCAATAGGAACCTTAAATGGGACATGCACATAGAGAACATTTGTAACAAGGCAAGAAAAGGAATTAATGTAATAAAAGCTTTTAGTAGAGTGTGGTGGGGGTCAGACCCAAAAAGTTTACTTTTGGCACCCAACGGCCTAATTAAATCTCAACTTGATCAAGGTGGAATAGTGATCCAACCCACATCTCTAAGGAACGTTAACAAATTAAACAAAATATGTTTACAAAGAATTATTACGGGTTGTATAAAATCTACACAAGTCAACGCATTATTGGCAGAAACGGCAGAATTAGATTTAAACCATAGAAGGCTGTGGTTAGCTACAAAATGTATAACAAAAATAATTAGTATTGAGAATCACCCTCTTATTAAAAAACCTTCTAAATTACACTAATAGAAAATCTAACTATTGGAAAACTAGAGATCCCCCTTTATTAAAACAAGCTTTAACATATGTGCAACCTTACCTCAAAAACATAGAAATTAGTAGTATACTTCCATGTTTCGAAATAGAACTTCAATGTCAATTTCACTATATCAAAATAATTCAATTAAACCTTAAAAACCAAAACATGGATAATGGTACACTTTTTCTCGCAGAAACATCCAAGTTTAAAGATAGATTTACTTTTGTATATACCGATGCATTGAAAGGAGACAACAAAGTGGGATTCGGCGTTCGCATACCTAGCATAAACTATAACTTTTCCTTCAAACTGCCGGATTATATAGACATTTGCACGGGCGAAATTATAGCAACAAACAAAGCTATAACTGTATGTCTTGAAAAACAAATCCAGAATGCCATAATTTTTACTCACTCATTGAGCGCGATATATAAAATAGACAAATGTGGTATATATAGAGAAAATGACAAAATAACCTTACAGACTAAAAGATTGATTATAGATGCTTTAATTAATAATTCCAACCTAATTCTATCTTGGATTCCCGGACATACAAAAATCCATAGGAATGAAACGAACAAGTGGATAAACTGGCCAATGTAGGCAGAATATTAACCATCCCAATGGAAATCAAAGTTAATTCAAACATTTTAACACCCATTTTAAAAAATAAAATCAAAGAAAAATTCTCACACTTTTGGCTAAATAACTGGGATAATGTAGGCAAATGGCATAAAGATATACAAAAGGAACTTCCCAAAAAGACATGGTTTAACAACAAAACATATATAGACAGGAGGCACATCACGACCATAATCAGAATGAGAACCGGGCACTGTGCAACGAAAGAACATTTATACAAAATAGGAATCTTAGATAACCCAGGGTGCGAATGTGGACAAGTCGACAGTATAAACCACATATTTTTTGAATGCCCTATTAATTTCATTCCAGGTTTTAATCTATATGAAGGATTTAGGAAAAATGGTATAACATCACCGTTAAATATCCAATCAGTGCTAATAAATATAAAGGACAATAATATAAAATTAATTCTCAAATTTCTTAATTATAACAAAATTAAAATTTAAATTGATAATTTCTAGTATCCCTCTTTATAAACCCATCCTCTAATCCCAGGTAGCATTTCTATGTGAAAGGCTCTCCCGCTACCCGAGAGCGAGAAGAGTTCAAAAATCCTTTGTTGTGCTATATGTTTACTAACCAACAATACATCACCTTTAAACCCTATAATCCGAATTGAAAAATTACCTTAAACGTCAAGTTATATAAAAAGACATTTTAAACGTCAAGTTACATAACAAGATCCATTACTTACGGAGAGCAATATGCTCGTCAAACCGAGGTTGTGACTAAAGGGCTGGAGAATGGTGCTGAAAGAAAAAAAGGGGCAGCCGACTCCATATTGAAAGAAGAAAGAAAGAAAGAACATTTTAAATTTACGTCCGTCATCTGTGGCATTTGGCAATAACGTTTCTTCAAATTTGTGATTTTGTGATTATTGGTTACTTATTATGGAAGGCGCTATTACAATCCTGGGGATTTGAAGAATATACAAGTGTATTTTGAGGTAAGTGTAAAATACATTAGGCAGCTTCTAAATAATATGAACTGTGAAAGGTTATGCAGGCAACCGCAGCCATTGTAAAGGCAGGGGAATCCACATATTAGTTTGATGGTCACGTATGCCACTATTGCAATATCGTTAACTTTATTAATGTTATACTATATATTCGTACATTTGATGCAATTTAAGTATACTACAATTTTGATATGATTAATTAATTTAGTATTTTATTCTTAAAACCACAATGATATTTTGTACCATTTCAGAGAGAATTACATTTTAATAACAACATAATGTAATAGTGCACCTGATGTAAAGCCTTTGTATTATCATAAAATTCATAATGCACTGAACTCTCGGTATATTAAAGTAAAGTTGTTCATTTTTATCCCATTTTACCCGTGTAATTTCTCGGTCCATTCGTAGTGAATTATCCTGTACAAACATATCTGTGGAAAACTGAAATACAATTTAAAATTGAGTACACCCGTACGAAGTTGTATGAATGTACGAAAATGTCACATGGCGATTAGGAATATTTGACTGGTGACTAGTAAGTGGACGTATTCCTTTGTGGAAATGTTGGTACAGCTCATTTGCAATTGATTAAACCGTAATATTCATTATGCAAAACTCAATAGTTTTTACGATATTTTTTTTTAATTGTGTTTTTTAAACCTTTGCTACTTGACTTAATAATTGAAAATTAATGATATTATTAGATAACTGGTATTAAGTAATCTGTGAACTAACAAAGAAAATAGTTTGAGTTTGCATGATAGATATTATGGTTCAATCAGTTGCAAATGAGCTGTACTATCACCTCCTCGAAGGAATATGTCTACTTACTAGCCGCCCTGTATATATGGCTTTAATATTTTTATGAAAACTAAGAAATTAATAAATTAGAAAAACTTAATTTTAAAAATTGTAAATTTACCAGCTATTGGATATGTAAATATACTATGTACCTATACAGGGTGATCAGCTAACAATGGCTCTCGACCATATCTCAAAGAGTATTGGTCCTAAATTTTTGAAAAAAAATTTTATTAGTAAATCGGCTAAAAGAAAACGCTGGAAATTATCTCCAAGTTCCTAAAGTGGCTGCTAGGGAGCGTAATTGCAAAATGAAAATAAAAATGTCGTTTTTCTCGCAAATTTCACAAATTAACGTATGTTGAAAATGTGGGCATTCGATTCTTCATCAAAATACATTTTTTGTTGAGATCATTTTTTTTTAATTTTCAATAATAAGGTGGTGGTTATCTTTAAAATGATATCTTTGGTTTTGCTGAACCCACTTTATTCACCTCTGTGTTGTCAAAAAAGTGCCTTTATTGCTCTATTCGTAGATTCATTAACTGTATAGGGTCATCCAACGAGGGCTGAAGAAGACCTTATTTTTGAATTTATCTGTATTTAAAAAAAATCAAATGGTATGCTGTGACTTTTGTGTCACAATTTAATTTAACGTTCCAAACGATATGGTATGCGAGATAAAAAATCCAGATCCGTATTTCAATTAAAAAAGTAACTGTACAGGGTCATCCAACGAGGACTCAACAGGGCCTTATTTTTGAACTTATCTGTATTTGAAAAAATTTAATTTGTGTGACATTTAATTTAACGTTCTAAAGGGTGTCGAATGTGAAATAAAAAAAACCCAGAACCCTATTTAAATTAAAAGTGTATGATGGTTTTCCGAATCCGAAACGTCAATGACCAAGCTGAAACAAGAATTTTTTCTAGTCTTTTTAGTTGTTTAGGCTTAAATGAAATTACAGATAAAATTATTTTCACTTCGTCATTGTCACTTTTTCTTTTCTACGAAATGGCGTAGTTGGTTTTTCAATCTGACGTTTCTGATTCGGAAGACCATCATCAACTTTTTTAATTTAAATACGCACCTGGATTTTTTATTTCACAATTCGATACCCTTCAGAACATTAAATTAAATTGTCACAAAAAAGTCATAGTATACCATTTGATTTTTTTCAGAAAACCAGCATTATATGAAAAATATCATTTTAAAGAAAAAAGTTTAACCTTCCCCCACCAGTTTATTATCGAGAATAGAAAAAAAAATGATATGAACAAAAAATATGCGTATTTTGATGAATTATCGAATGCTTACATTTTCAACATATCTTAACTTACGAGAAAAACGACATTTTCATTTCCATTTTGCAATTACGCCCCCTAGCGGCCGCTTCAGGAACTTGGAGATAATTTTCAGCGTTTTCTTTAAGCCGATTTACTAACAATTTTTTTTTCAAAAGTTTAGGACCAAAACTTTTTGAGATATGGCCAAGAGCCATCGTTAGCTGAACACCCTGTGTAAACGCTATTTTTGTATTATTTATTTTTTCTTCTGATTAAGATGATAAAAATAGAAAAAAAAATGAACCAAGCGTTTTAGATTCTACTCATAAAACTTTTTTGTTGTTTGAATTCTTTTGGTATCTTGAACCGTCTTCGAGATATTGGCAGTTGAAAAATGAAAACTTGATGCTTTTAATGGCTGTCAAATCCCAACAAATGAAATTAGAGTAAAATGGTTTAGGCTTTCCTATATTAGTTTTCAAAGCTCTATCTGATGACACTAGTTATAATTTTATTTTACTAATTATGAATCGAACCACAAATGATAATTTTTAATAGCTTCAATAAAAAACTGACTCGAAACTGACATTTCACTATAAACTTGTGTCATTAGATAGAGCTTCAAAAACTAAAATAGGAAAGTACAAACCATTTTACTCTAATTTCATCCGTTGGGATTTGACAACCATCCCAAGTGTCAAATTTACATTTTTCAACTGCTAATATCTCGAAAAAGGTTCGAATAAATTCCAAATATGTAATAATATACAGGGTGGCCTATTAGAAAAAAATACATTTTCCTGATTTATTCAGAAACGCTTGGTTCAATTGTTTTTCTGTTTTTATCATCTTAATCAGAAGAAAAAATGCTACTATTAACCGAGCTCATACCTCCACAGCACCCTGTATAAGTTGTTACAAACTTTTTAGAAAATGAAATAGACCTAGATGCTTTAAAGGAAATGTCAAGTGATATGATAAAGCAAAATTTTTTTAAAACTTCAAGATTTTCAAGCCATAGAAAAAGCAACTATTATTGTGGAAGAGTATGAGGACGTACGTACAGTCACTAATTTTTGGTAATTTAAAATTGATGTAATATGTAATTTTAGCAATCGAGTTGCCCAAGTTCAGATAGCAGTGGACACAGTGTTGACGGTTTACGTCAAGAATATATATACAGGGTGATTTAAAAGTAAGCGTTATCCGTTTGTGGGTATAATCCGTGCGTAAAAATAAGACAGAAAGTTCCTATTAACATGGGGCCGAAAACGATTCCTTGAGGAACTACGCCCATTTTTAAGGGGCACCCTAAAAACGACTTTTTCGCGATATTTTTGAAACCGCTTATAGTTAAATTTTGAAAATCGGTGTGCTGTATAAACAATTGATGCTGAATCTTATACTGAATTCAGATTTTCAAATTTTTTGTCAGAGGCGTCACATACCGGGAAGGTTAAGGGTGAAGATAAACCTATTTTTTTTATCCTTTATTTTATTGCGATTTTGTTTAGAAATTATTAAATTTCAGACTTTTCTACGTAAAAAAGGTACCCTTAGTTGAATTCGCTAGAGCGTACCATTTACGAGAGAATTCATTAAAATTCTGCATCTACCATTTAATACCGAGTAAGTACCTACCATAGATAGAACACACTTTTTTATTACCATAAATACAAGTCGTCTGATAACGAAGGTAAGTTTTTTATGCTTTCAGAAATGTTTTGACTGACAAACATGTGGTTAACTGTGACACAGTGACAGTGTATGTTAATTTTTTTACAATTTTTCAATAATAAGGCTTTGTTGAATTTGTACTAATTACCCATACCTAAAGAATTACGTACAGAGGTTCTGAAAACAAAAATTGAATTTATCTATCAAGAGCAAGCTGATATTCATATTTTGTTTGCGAGGGCTTTTGGGGATTGCAATGAAGCAAGACGGTTGTACGAAGAGGCATTTCCTAATCGACGTGTACCCCACCGTTCTGTGTTAGCAAGAGTGGATCGTAACTTAAGGGAAACAGGTTAGTTCAAAAAATTAACTACAATGGTGTCCCGTAATAATGTAATTACGTTTTTCCTTAGGAAGTTTTCATAGACAGGAAGTTGTTGGGCGACCGAGGAATGCTAGAACACTAGCATTAGAGGAACGAGTGCTAGATCGTGTTGAAGAAGATCCCTCTCTAAGTACGCGCATCATTGCAAGTGAAGAGGGCTCCTCTCAGACAACTGTATGGAGAATTTTGCACGAGATGTTGCTTTACCCATACCATATCCAACGGGTTCAGGCATTGGAAGCACGAGATTTTCATCTGCGTGTACAGTTTTGTGAGAGGCTTCAACAACAACGAGTTGCCGTCGCCTACGATTTTGAAAAGAGAATTTTATTTACCGACGAGGCCGGCTTTACAAGAAATGGAATATTTAATTTTCATAACAACCACGTATGGGCGGATGAGAATCCTCATGCTATAGTACAGAGAGGACATCAGCAACAATTTAGCTTAAATGTGTGGGCGGGAATTATCGATGAGTATTTAATAGGACCCGCATTTTTACCGTAACGGTTAAATGGACAAAGTTACACACATATTTTACAAACTGAATTACCAGAATTATTAGAAAATCTGCCACTTCAATTACGAGCAGAAATGTGGTTTATGCACGATGGCGCCCCCCCTCATTTTAGCATTGTCGCTAGAGATCATTTAAATAATACCTACCGAAACAATTGGATAGGTCGTAGGGGACTAGTATCATGACCACCACGGTCTCCTGACCTAAATCCACTTGATTTTTATTTATGGGGACACTTAAAACAACTAGTTTATTCCCGGCCAATACCTAATGTTGAAGTTTTGAGACAAAGGATACAGGAAGGCTTTCAGACAATTAGAAACAACCCGATGATTCTACCACGTGTGCATCGCAATTTAATAAAAAGATTAATAGCTAGTCGTGATGCTAATGGCGATCATTTTCAACATTTCCTGTAAATTGTAAATAAAATAATAATAAAAAATGTCTCCTGTGGTAAGGGGTAAACTTTCGTTTAGCAGTAATTACCTATGTAAGAAATTTTTGTTTATTTAGTATTTAGAGGCCTCTCTAAAAAAACATTACAAACATTTTTCTGCGGAAATGCGTCATTTTTATTTTTTTGATAAAATATTGTAGGCTTTAGAATAGCCGATAACAACGAATACTTTAATTTGTTTAACATTCTAAATATTATTCTGAATAAAAGTATACAAGAATAAGTTTGCGGGCAAAAAAATTATTTCTAATTTTTTGAGGATTTTTTAAAATTATTTTTAGTTAACATAACATAACTTGACTTAATTCAAGTTAACATAACTAACCTAAACTAACTTAACCTCACCTCACCTAAGACAAACTAACATACAAACTAATCTACAATACTTTATCAAAAAATGAAAATTACTTATTTCTGCAAGTTTTTTTTGCGGATCTATGTTTACAAAAACGTCTAAAATGTAAAACAAAAACATGTTCTTATGTACCTGATTTCGGTTATTCTAAAGTTGGGAAAATGAAAATGGCGTATTTCCGCAGAAACTTTTTTGGGATTTTCTGTTTGGAGAGTCTTTTAAATACTAAATAAACAAAAATATCTTGCATAAGTGATTTCGGCTAAACGGAAGTTGAATAAGGGTAGGTAAGTACGATTAATTAAATGTTAGATGCAGAATTTTAATGAATAAACATAGAAGAATCAGATAATTTTTATAGTCAATTCTCTCGTAAACGGTACGCTCTAGCGAATTCAACTAAGAGTACCCTTTTTACGTAGAAAATTCTGAAATTTAATAATTTCTAAACAAAATCGCAATAAAATAAAGGATAAAAAAAAATAGGGTTATCTTCACCCTTAACCTTCCCGGTATGTGACGCCTCTGACAAAAAATTTGAAAATCTGAATTCAATTCAGCATCCAATGTTTATACAGCACACCGATTTTCAAAATTCAACTATAGTCGGTTTCAAAAATATCTAAATATAAAAACTTAATCATTAAAAACGAATTAAAACTGGACAAATCGAAAAGTTATAGGTTAATTTGTACCTAAAAATATTTTTCATTAAAAAAATTACAATAATTTTTTTTTAAGTATTCCAAGAGAGAGGTTTATACAGTTGTTCAATGAAATTTATGACTTGTTTCCCCATGAAAGACCCGAAATCTATTATGGGTGTTAAGAAAACCCTTACAACGTGACAACGTCGCCTTTCAACCTGTTGCGAAAACTTCAGGAGCCGTCGCCGACGCTCTCGCTCTCTCTCTCGACGAACGAAGCAGCCATGAAAACGTCGATTACAATTTCTTGTTAGTTTTATTCCAATTTTGTATGTAAAAATAAAGTTTTACTGCAACGATTTTTCTCAAAATGATTATTATACAGTCCAGAAGAACCAGTAAACAACGGGCCTTATGTAAATAATGAAGGAATTCCAAAAGCTACTAGGGGTAGATTATGGGATACCTATATACACATGAGGAGGAGATTTAGAGATCTTGGACCGATTTCGTGTGGGACGCCCGAGACCACACCCAGTACAAGTAGTTGTCATCAGGGTCAGTATATAAATATTTTTTAGTAAACTGCTCAAAAAAAGTTAAGGATAATAAAAATATGGCTCGAAAGCAATGAGAAATCTCGAGAGAAGTCTAACCATTCCAAAAGTGAACCATGTCGAGTAGCCGGAGGAAGGGTCTTCTCAACACAGTGTCACTTTATAATTGCAAAAATGGTTGCTGAGATGCCTTTGTTTGCTTTTAAACCACATTTTTAATATCCCTAACTTTTTTCGATCAGTTTAGTATAGGGTTTTGACATTTACATTCTGTTCATACAGGGGGTGTTCTCTTTAGAAGATGATGCAATGGATTTTTTTTAATGGAATGCCCTGTCCGTATTTATTATATTTTTGAATTTGCTTTTAAGAAAAATTCTAACCAGTACTCCATGCATAGATATTGATGTAGCAAGACTGCTGCAGGGCGTTTCTTAATTGCGTACAAATATTTCAAAGTTATTTCTGAGATGTTTTTAAGAAAAAAAGTGTTATATTATTATAAACATAGAAGCATAAACATTTCCTTTCCAAGATACAGGGTGTTTAAAATTTCTTTTTAAGCACGTTTTTCGTACCGTGTTTTTTTCCCTAAGTAGATATATTTTTATATTAGTGGTAATTTCTAAGCAAAAAAGGTGCTATAACTTTTTTTCTACCGATGCATCGTTTTCCAGTTAAAAAATAAAATATTCGTTATTATCGTTACTCCATCTGAGCATGATTTGGGAAGTATTTTATTTTTTTAGTCGAAAACGATGCGTTGAACACGTTACTTGGTTATACAAACGCCACCGGTGGATGTAGAAAAATTCGGCTTACGTACAAAGATAGCTCCTTATGCTATACTAATGCGCAGCAAAATTCAATTAACCTTGGGGTAGTCGCGCCGCTGTCTCACAGACCGGGTCATCTTAATTCTCGCTGTAAAAGCTAGAGGGGGTATCCGATGCTGTCACGCACCCGAGTACCTTCATGTGTCGCTGCGGTTGAACGTCAGTCGTCGCGTAGCCGTTGTCGCGTAAAGGTGTTATTAGTTATAGTGATTTCTGGTGCCTGAGACCGGCGCGACTAACGACGGTAAAATATTGTGGAGAGGTAAGCTATTAGATAACTTTAATTTTTTATCATTTTAATGCCCGACTGGTATATTATTTAATATTATATCATTATTTTATACGTTAAAGGATGTTCGAAATTTTTTTTTAAATAATAGTGATCTTTATAACATCTTATAATGCTTATAATACTTAACTTATTTTAGTCATGGGAGACTACAAAAGAGAACAAGCCTGTTTGCAAAGACTTTTGGAAGAAGCAGGACTAGATGACGCCGAAGACCAATTTGTTGCCTACGAGGATGAACCAGATGAAGAGGAACATGACTAGGAGGAAGATCACGAAAGTGCATCAGAACAGGAAATTTCAGAAGGAGAGGTTGCTGATGCACAAGTAACCATTTCGCAAGAGTCTCCTGCGCTTACTTATCTAGGTAATTGAAAAAAATATACGTACCTATTTTAGCTCGAAGTATTATTTTTCTATTATATTAGGCAAGGATGGTAAAACCCGCTGGAATAAGCATCCTCCAGGGCCAAAAACAGTTAGAACCAGAAGCGAAAACATAATAGTTCGCTTACCGGGACCATCAAATGCAACCAAACATTTGAAAGACGCCGTGGAGATTTGGAATTATTTCTTGGACGACACGATAATGATGATTTTGGTCGAAAATACGAATAAATATATTATCTCTCTTCAAGATAGTTTCTCAAGAGAACGAGACGCTAATCAGACTGATGAAATAGAAATCCGTGCATTTATAGGACTTTTGTATTTAGCTGGGTTAGGCCACTCCAGTCGCACAAACGCAGAAGATCTTTGGAGAAGAGATGGTTATGGTGTAGAAATCTTTTACTTGACCATGACTCTAAAAAGATTTCGATTTCTGCTCCGTTGCATTAGATTTGATGATAAAGATACACGCCAGATCGACAAAAATTTGACAAACTAGCTCCCATTCGTTCTTTGGTTGACCAGTTTGTGAAAAATTATCAAAATGACTATAATCACTCAGCGTTTGTCACAATTGATGAGATGCTACCAGCTTTTAGAGGCAAATGTGCTTTTCGCCAATACATACCTTCCAAGCCCAATAAATATGGACTCAAGATTATTGCAGTGTGTGACGCAAAACTATTTTACACTTCAAACTTGGAAGTTTATGTGGGATCCCAGCCTGATGGTCCATATAAGTTTTCTAACAGCCCCTATGATGTGGTTTTGAGATTGTGCAAACATTTATCTGGTTCACGCATCAACCTGACAATGGACAACTGGTTCACATCCGTCCCTCTTGTAGAAAAGTTGCTTCGAGATTACAAAATAACTACAATTGGAACGGTACGAAAAAATAAAAGGGAATTGCCGGTTGAGTTTTCAACGCCATCCAAGCGTCCCACCCATACAAGCATGTTTGGCTTTACAAAGGATTTAACAATTGTTTCCTATATTCCAAAGCAACGCAAAAATGTAATTTTAATATCCAGTATGCATCATCATGACGACATTGACGAAGACAGTGGTGAAAAATATAAGCCAGTGATGATAACTACATATAACGCGTCCAAAGGAGGTGTAGATGTCGTGGATAAGTTGTGCGCTTCTTACGATTGCTCCCGAAATACCAGAAGATGGCCAATGGTGATATTCTATAGTATTTTGAATATTACAGGGATTAATTGTCAAGTAATATACAAAGCTAATAACCCCGAAAAAAATGATTTACGCCGACGCCATTTTCTGAGAGATTTGGCGAACGCACTAATCCATCCTCATTTGAAAAAAAGAGCAGCTCTAACCAATATTCCAAGAGTTTTGAAGCTCAGACTTATGGAAGTTACCAAAACTGAAGAAATAGTACTTCAAGAAAGACAATTACCCGTAGGCAGATGCGCTTACTACGGCTGGGCGAAAAATAGAAAAACTCGTTTCTCGTGCTACAAATGCAATACATACATGTGTTTGCAGCACATTATAAGTATTTGCCAGAGCTGCAGGGAACTGCCATAAACACTTCCAGCTTCGAGATTCTTAGACTAGTTTGTAGTTAGTTACCATTCCAAAGAATATTTGTGATGTTAGACTTTTAGATTTCTTTTCCATACCAGAAGGTTTGTTTAAGTTTTTTTTTTTGTTTTCTTTAAAACCCTGTAAAATGTTGGGAAATAAAACTATATAACTTTTTTTTGACAAAAAAGGATTGTTTTATTCTATTATTTCATAATCTTGCACTAGGAAGAAAAAAAGATGTCTCTTCCATTTTTTAGAATTACCTGGTCTATGAGACCGGAGTGACTATAGGCGTCAAAAAATATGGCGCGACTACCCGAAGGCTAAGAATTTTAAATTATTTTCAAAATTTTCACGAAAAACATAATAAAAAAGAGATTTTAAACAAGAAAACGAAAGAAACGTTTGCGTACCTATGTTTACATGAGATATCTTCCTTACGAAGGTCTCGGAAATAGTCCTTGCAAATATTTGCATGTAATTAAGAAACACCCTGTATGTAATTTTTAATCGAGTTCAGAGAGAATATTCCTAATTCATAATTATATTTTGAAGACGATTCAGAAGACAAAGAGGAAAAGATGATCTGGTTGAAAAACAACAGTAGTCCATTTACTATAGCTGAACAATTTTGGGAGGAAGCATACCACAACAGAAAAGCATTTCTTGTTACAATAAGCTCCTATATGAACACTTTTCCTGTTTTAAAAGAGCCATTGGGATATATGTTGGTAAATTTATTTTACCTTTTCCAGGTTTGTCGCAATATATTTCAGAAAAAAAATTCGCATAAATTTTAACATTTCATACCTTGTATCTCAAAAACCAAACATCTGCGGAACCATGTTCATATATAATATTCGTCTTATTTTCTCACAAAGAATCTTCCTTTAAACGTTGGCGCAAGTTTTTTGGAACACCTTTTATAATTATTTTTACGTTTTATTTTTTTCTAGATTGAAAAGGATTTTGACAAGATGCCAATAAAACTAACACACTTTTCAGTAACTGGCCACAATTTGCTAAGGATATTGTGCAATACATTAATTTGCGAAAACTACCGTTATTACAACAAGTAATACAACAATATGAAACCGAATATAACTGTGAACTAAATTCTGCTGATTTAAACGGTAAACAAGGAAAATGTTTGAAAAATTATTTTTTCACTTTTTCTTTTACTTGTTTTAGACACCGATGCTGTTTTTGTTCTGACAGACTGTCTGCCAATGTTACTTTCGAGTGCGCCACTGAAGGCTAAAACACAAAGATAGAGACCGTCCAAATTGGAAGTGAAGCAACGATTTGTTCTACAAGCAAAAGTATGTTGTTTTATAATCTTTAGAATGATTTTCCCCAGTTTAAGTTCATTTCTTTGTGATTAATTGAATAATTTGTACTTGGCACGTACACTTAATCGTTTTGCGTTATATATTTGATCGTTCTTTATTAGTATTTTTTAATTATACAGGGTGCCCAAAAATACGTGGACAACAGGTAATGGCAGACTCCTGGGCGAAAACTATATCGATTTAGGTTAACTTACCTATATCCGAATTGAAAAACCTTTGGGTTTGTGAAACTCAATGGCAAAAAAATGTCCCAATCAATTCATGCGACTAAATTTTTTGCGTTTTAATTACCCTGGTAGTGTAGAACTTCTGAACGATTCTTTTCATATAACGTTATTGTTTGACATTTTTTACTTTTGAGTTAAACTCAATATAGCACTTAAACATAGTTTTGTAGTATAAAACGACACACAAAAAAAGTACGCTTTCGATTAATTAAAAAAAAATAATTTTTTTTTCGTCAATTTTCAATGCCCTCTGACGGCGAAACGAAGCATTTTCTGATATAAGTAAGTTAGGATAAATCGATCTATTTTTCGCCCTGGACTCTGCCATTACCTGTTGTCCACATATTTTCCGGACACCCTGTATATCCGTCACTTGAACTATGATTTCTTTTACACCTGGCGTATGTAGGTATCCTACTATCAGGTGGGTGGCTTAATTCATATTGAATGTATGGTATAACTTTTACACCAAACACTTTAGTGCACGTCACCGTATCTGACGTCATATTAGAAATTGGTCGTATCGTTAATTGACTCATCCAAATTTCAAAAAACTGCCAGGACTGGAATAATAAGATAAAATATAGGCATTAACCATTCTGTCTAAACAAGATCTTTAAATTATATTTATTTCATGCACAGCACTAACTGGTAGCAAAGCTCTTCCATCAGCTTCTTTTTCATGTTTAAAATATACGAATACAAAGAAAATACAAGAAAAAATGTCAAAATTCAGAAATACAAACCTGGATGACACGAATTATCAGTTCATGATATTGCTTAGTTTTGTTTGTTATGAATATAAAATAGACAAGCCTTTCTGCTTTCCTTGTGTCTCTCTCATTTCAATGTATTTGTTACGAACAAGGACCGAAATTGTACACAGTTGACAATGTACAGACATTTTTGTACAAAGTCGGCATTGCACATCTCAACCGCGGCTTAAATATTATGATGTGCTTACAATGGGTGACAGCAAGAAATTGATTTTACCTATGTGCAAATCAGGTGAGGATAACGTAAAATATTACGTTCATAATTTGGAATTGTTTAATATAATTAAAAACGCTTATGTGGAAACTGGGCACGGTGGAATTCATAAACTAGAACATAATTTAAAACAAAAATATGTCAACATAACAAGAGATTTTCAAATTCAAATTTTCCTGGATAATTGTCAGTCATGTTTAAAGAAGCGAGTGCATCCCAAAAAGGGCATAGTTGTCAAACCTATGGTTTTTAATGAGGTAAACTTACGAGCACAGGTTGACTTAATTGATTTTCAAACGTGTCCAGACGGGGAATACAAATTTATATTAAACTCTCAAGACCACTTAAGCAAATTCGTAACTCTTCGTCCAATAAAAAGTAAAAGAGCTGCTGAAGTGGCATACCATCTTGTGGACACATTCTGTCTATTTGGCGCTCCATCAGTGTTGCAGTCCGATAATGGAAGGGAGTTTGTAAATAGCGTAATCGAAAAACTAAAATATATTTGGCCAGAATTAAAAATTGTACATGGGAAGCCTCGACATTCCCAAAGTCAGGGTAGTGTAGAGAGGGCGAACCGCGACGTAGAAGATATAATTGTAGCATGGATGGAGCACAATAAATCAAAAAAAAAGGAGCGAAGGGTTGCGCTTCTGTCAATTTCAAAAAAACAACAGTTTCCACTCCGGCATTAAACAAACACCGTTTGAAGTTATGTTTGGAAGAAAAGCTAAACTAGGTTTAGCATCAAGCAGCCTACCTAAATCAGTTGTTGAAAATTTAATTACGGAAGAAGAAATGGAAACAGTTTTTGGTTCGTTAGAAATTGTACACAAAACTCAAGAGAATACTGTCGGGAATAATGGTACTGACAACGAGAAAGAAAATGATATTGTACTTGAAAAACGTCAACCAGACGATTTAAATGAAAATAATCCAGTAATTGTAGTGCACGCCTATGAACAAGTAGATAACGTTAGTTTCGAGATTATTGAAACAAGATCACCAGCCAAATGAAGAGTTAGTTATAACAACTGACCAAGAAAATCTAGAAAATGTTTCTGCGACTGAAATCGACAGCACGATTTTTGACATAAAAAATAGTATTTCAGAAAACCAAAAATTAGCTATTGCTGGATTACATGAGCAAGCGAAACGAATGAAAATAGGAAGCGAAAAAAGATACCCATCTATAGAAAAAGGTTCAAATGTTACTGTACCGATTTCAGCTCTAGATTTAGAGTTTCTTTGAAAGGTGCCAATATGGCACAGGTAGCACACCTTGAAAAACTTCCATTGCACACATCGCGAGCAATCTAAGATGGTTTTAGTTTAAATTGCGAAGATTATCCAAAATTTGGATATGTTAGTAATTAATTATTGGAGATGACAATGCTTATTTTGAATGTAAAGTTTTGGAAACACATTTTTTTGATAGGCATGTATTTGCGTATAATGTCTCTAATCCAGATGTTTGTCAAACACTTAAGTGTGTCAATGACACACATTTGCACGATTTCATGCCATGTTTATTGATAAAATTAGAGAATATGTACTATGTAGCTACAAGGTACGCACTGTAAACGTGATGTTGTTAATATTCTAATAAATACATAAAAAAGACCTAGCTAATTCATTGTATTTCCAATACCTTGGTATTATACGTCTACATAATACAGAGTGTTTTCTAAGTGGGAAATTCAAGGGGTGATTCCTTGAATCATTTCATGACAAAAAGTACATATGAAGATATGTTCTAAGACTGTTAGTTCCTGAGATAAAGGTTTTTGAAAAATTTATTGTTTTCAGTGTTGGTTTCATTTTCTTCGGACAAAACTGTAAGATACCTTTTTGAACTAACACGAGTCAGGCTATCCAAAATATAATACATTTTTCTAAAAATAAATTAGGTGGATACTATCTTGTTTATTTAAAATAAGCCGGTGCACCATGTGCATGCCACTGGGCTATGTTGATAGGAAAAAACATTGTATTTTTTTTATATGACGATTTGTAAAAAAGTGCCCCAAATTAAAGTAACGGTTCAAAATAAATTTTTAGAAAAACTTGTTTTCATATATACAAAACGTTTGGGCGTAGTCCTACTTTTTTACTTCAAATGGGTACCCTAATTTTTGGTCTGATTTTAGGATTCTGGAGATTCAAAAAATATTTATGTAGAATACCTTATACCTAAATTTGACGTGTAGAACGATATTTTTTGTTTTTTTTTTAATTTTTAGTTAAAAACATTGTTTTTGTATAAAAAAAAAATGAGAAATAAAAACTTGAAAATTACAAAAAAAAAACAAAATATAAAATAAGAAACAAACGTACTACTGCATTTCTATTTTATTTCACTTTTTTAATTTTTATTATATTTTTTACACAAAAATAATGTTTTTAATATAAAGATATGAAAAAACAAAACGTTAATATCTTTTTATACGTCAAAGTTGGGTATGGGGTACGTCTCAAAAAAAATGTCTAGAATCTTCAGGAGAACCGAAAAATCAAATTAAAAAATTGGGTACTCATTTGAAGTAAGAAAGTAGGACCATTCCCAGACGTTTTTGGACCACCTTCTATGCGTAAAAACAAGTTTTTCTAAAAACTTATTTTAAATCATTAAACTTTTATTTGGGACACTCGTCCAAAACGTCAAATAAAAAAGATAAAGTGGGTCAATATATAGGAAAAGACCCTGTACCTTGCATAAATTGCAACACGATGTACCACAAAAAATTGTAGAAAAGATAACAATTTATATTAAAATAATACGTAGTTTTGCTCGAAAATGTGCAACAAATTGTCAAAAAATAATACATGAATTTTATAAATTTAATATATTCGATGTAATGAAAAAATCCACAAATTTACAAGAATAATTTACGTACTTGCTGTTATTTTTTACAGTCATTGTAGTGATAAAATACACAGCGTTGCTAGAAAAGTTGCTACAAATTGTCCAAAAATAATGCATGCAGGGTTGCCAGGCGTCCCGTATTTCAAGGGACAGTCCCGTATTTAACTGAAATGTCCCGCGTCCCGTTCAATAATGTTTTGGTCCCGTATTTTATAAGATATGACGAGAAACATGCAAAAAAAAATATTCATAAAATGAAAAAAAATTATTAGTTCATTATTACAATATTTCGAATCGATATAAATGATGTTTCGATATTCAAATTCAGCTCTATCGGAAGTTTTGTTATCAGCCATGAGATGGCGCTAGATGCTAGATCTGTGAATACTTATTATTTGACATAAACCCGTATTATGCTATGTGAAATACAAAACACGCGTCGGCGTATTTAATTTATATTTGAAAAGTGTTAAACGAATATTTAATCAACCTAGTGTTTTAAATGTAAGACTGTGATTTTAGATTTAATTGAAATCAACAAGGTAAGTTGTAAATTTTTAATAAACACCGTTTAATAAAAATAAAACTTAAATGAAATTAGAAAAGTGTATTTACCAAAACGATACTTATAGTGAATTAAAGAAAATTGATATTTTTAAATAACAAAAGAAAAATAACTTTAAGTGAATGAACTTTGTCGATTTTTCGGTATTAAAATTAGACCAGGGGCCAGGGGCGTAGTCGCGCAGTGTACTTGAGTTGCGGCGTATTAGAAAGTTATTTTTTGAGAGATTTTTTGTCCCTCAAATTTGTTTTTTACAGACTAAGACTCAAACTGAAGGCACTGAAGGCGTCATCATGAGCTTGAAGAAATATTTTTCTCCAATAGCTAGTACTTCTTCAACATCAAAAGAAAGTGATTCCGAAAATTCTGATCAAGACCGCAATCAAACACCCCCACCTACAAAAAAAAGATTATGTACATATAGAAAAATTTGGGAGCATGAATTTTCCTGGGTTTCAAAAGGTGCATCTAATTTTTTTGCCCGTTGCACATCATGCAAAAAAGAGTTTTCGATTTCTCACGGCGGTATATGTGACGCTAAACAGCACAGCAAAACAAAAGAACATAGAAGTCGTGAAAGTGCCGAAAAATCGTCGCAAAGTTTAAATACATTTTTTGTCAACCCTCAGAATGTTCAAGAGACTCACAATGTCACCGTAGCTGAATTAACTCAAATTTTCCACTGTGTTCGGCATAATCTTTCATATAACTCTTTAGACTGTGGCCTAAAAATTCTACCAAAAATTTTAAAAGATTCCGTTATTGCAAAAAAAATTGCTTGCGGACGAACTAAATCAGAATATATAGTAAAAAATGTTTTATGTCCAAAATCCCTTAAAGACGTCCTGGCTGATTTAGTTACTGAAAACGGCAGCACCTATTTTTTAGTAGCTACTGACACATCCAATAAAGGAAACCGAAAAATGTATCCCATATGCATCCAATATTTTTCTCCCGAAAAAGGTGTTCAATCAAAGCTCCTTGACTTTTTTGAAGAACCTTCAGAGACTGCCGAAACAATAGCCACTTGTATTTTAAAAACTTTAAAAAAGTATGGTTTAGATATTTCAAATGTGTCTGCGTTTACCGCTGATAATACAAACGCTAATTTTGGTAAGAATCATTCATGTTACACCATTTTACAAGAAAAATCTTCAAGAATATTAAAAAATGGCTGTTTGGCGCATGTTGTAAATAACACTTTTAAACATGCTTTTCAAAAACTTAATATCGATGTTGAAGGCATTATTCTTAAGGTATATAATCACTTTAGTTCAAGTGCTTTAAGAAGAGAAAGTTTAAAAGATTTCGTAGAATTTGCTGAACTAGAGTGGCAGGAACTTATTAAACATGTCCCCACTAGGTGGCTATCACTGGGGCCGGCAATTCAGCGAATTCTCAAGTTTTATCCAGCGATTTTGTCGTACTTTATATCCTTGGGTGACGAGTGTCCAGTTGCTATTAGGAAACTACTTGAAATTGATGAGGCTGACGATGAAAATGATGTCGAACATCATTTATATAAAAAACCCTCAATGTATTTACATTTCTGTGCAAACGTGTATTTGGTATTTGAAAAAGTTCCGTTAATCTTGCAAAATGAATCCACCACAAGTACAGAATTATATCAAGTGATGCTGCAATTAAAGACAAATTTGGAATGTCGACTTAAGGAAAAATTTTTTGGATTTCAGGTAAATCAAAATTTAAAAAAAATGAATCAAAATGATCAAACTACTGTTGTTAAAGATTTAGTAAATTTTTTTGAACAATCGTTAAAATATTTAAGTCAAAAATTTGAGTTCTCTGAAAATAATTTTCTTTTTATTATTGAGACTATTTCTTTAAAGACACCTTTCAGTTTTAATGACATATATCAAATTGTACAAAATCTGGAATTAAAAGAGATAAATCTTGATTTGCTATTCGATGATTATTGTGCTATAAAAAATATTTTAGATGATATATGCAAATTAGAAATAAGTACGATTGAAAAATGGCAAAACATATTTAAATCTGTCAAAAATAATAACTTGAAATCATTGTTGCAGGTCGTCTCATATATATTAAGCATCCCTCCATCTAATGCATACCTTGAAAGAATATTTTCTAAAATGATTATAAAATGGAGTGATTCTAGAAACCGATGTTCTACAGATTTAATTAAAGCCGAATTGCAAGTATCAGTAAGTTTTAAAATGACCTGCCTAGAATTTTTCGAACATATAAAATACGATGTAGAACTTCTTAGCGCAGCAAAATCAAATACCAAATATATATTTACTAAGAAATAAACACTGCTTTCGGCTTTATTTTGTTCTTGTTTGGTTGGTTTGTCATATACTTTATGGCACTGCATCCCCAAACTATTCATGGGTAATACAATATAAATTTTAATGCTAGCACCCATATTTTATTTCCCCTATTTATTTTAGAGTAAAATTATATTAAACATCTTTGAAGGTCCTCATTCGACAATATAATTAAAGCATCAACAAATGTCAAATTATCACTCACTTGTATATCTTTATATTTGATAGAGTCTAAACTAATGAATCAATATAGCAATTTTATTTCACTTTTTTTTTATTATCTCTAATTTGGTACATTAAAATTATTCATATTTTGGATGTTATTCCATCTTGTAGGACAAAAAAATTAACAGAAATTTTCTTTAAAATGAATAAGGATAATATTATGATGGGATAAATAAAAATTTACCTAGGATTTCCTGTAGACGGTTTGTTTATTCAATACACAGATATTTAATGTACTTTTTCAACTTTTCGATTTCTACATTGCAACCTTTGTAATAAAGTTTATAATATATATATCTGAAATCTTTGTTCTTTGTTTCTTTAATCTTTCTTATATAAGAAAATATCAAAACTATAACTACCGTAGTTTGGGGCGAAATTGATAATTACATTGTTTAGTCACATTTTTAAATTTAGCGCCAAATTTATGCAACGAAAAGCGGCGGTGTGCATCAGTCTTGTTTAGTAAAGCTTTGATGACAAGACGTATGCAGTCGGGTGTGCCATTTTTTATCTATTTTTTTGCAAAAAACGTGGTTAAAATTAATAAACTAAAATTAAAATTTTCGGACTATTGCAAACTTTAGCTGGTAAGTAAAATACAATGATAATTTTCCTTATTTGGCCTTTATACACATGTTAGTTTATGTCTTCTGAGCCGCCATGTTGGGGCGCTCGGCAAAACGTATAATAAGTTCGCGGGAATTTCAAATTTTTAAGGCCGGGGTCAAATTAATTACATACATGGGGCGAAATTGATCAGCACAGAAGGCAATCAATTTCGCCCCTCGATGTTTTGCCTTCGTAATTATTATGATTTTTTTTGCTTCCCTCTTTTAGAACGGTCAAAAATGGTAAGAGTGTATAAAAGGAAACTAGGTGCTAGAAGATATAAAGACTATAGTGAAGAGAACATTGAGCATGCACTAGCAAAGGTTACTGAAGATAGTTGGAGTCTACAGAGGGCTGCTCGAGAATACAACATACCTTATGGAACGCTAAATAATAAATACCATGGTCGCCATATTAGAAAAAATGGGGGGCAAACCTGTTTTACAAATAGCGAAGAAAAGGCCTTTCTTTCCGCAGCAAGTGTTTGTGGAGAATGGGGTTTTCCCTTAGACACAATTGATTTGAGACAGTTTGCGAAAAATTATTTGGATAGTCAAGGTCGCAACGTCGCCATGTTTCAAAATAATCTACCAGGCAATGATTGGGTTTATTCTTTGCTTCAGCGACATAACGATGCAATTGTTAAAAAAGTGGCTGCAAATATTAAACGCTCTCGGGCTTCTGTTTCAAGACAAACTATAATGGATTATTTTAACAATTTACGGGAGACATTGCAAGATATTCCTGCATCGAATATATTCAACTATGATGAAACAAACGTCCAGGATGATCCAGGAAATAAGAAAATGTTATTTCGACGTGGAACAAAATATCCTGAGAGAGTCTGCAATTTTACAAAAAGCGCTACATCCATTATGATGTGTGGGTCTGCATCGGGTGTGTTGTTGCCTCCATATATTATTTACAAATCAGAGAGGATGTGGGTTCAATGGACCGAAAACGGCCCTAAGGGATATCCTTGTTGCAGTGGACGATGTTGTGCATCAGGGTCGAGGTATAGCCGTACACACCATGGGTGGATGGACGCTCAGACGTTCACGGACTGGTTCACATCATGCTTCTTACCACACGCTAAAGAATTGGAAGGTCGCAAAGTCCTGTTAGGTGACAACTTGTCATCTCATTTCACCAAAGATGTTCTTCGTTTATGCGAGGAAAATAACATCGCATTTGTATGTCTGTCCAAAAACTCGACACATCTAACACAACCTTTAGATGTGGGCTTTTTTAGAGCATTTAAAGTTTCTTGGAGGGCAACCTTATCAGCATGGAAACAGTCACACGTAACTTGTACTTCAATTGACAAAAAAGACTTTCCATATTTACTTTCTACTTCTTTGATGGAAATGGATAAAAAAGGAGAACGCGGCACCAATGCTATTAGGCATGATTTAGTTTCGTCTTTTAAAGCTACCGGAGTCGTGCCGTTCGATCCAGAGAGAGTATTACAAAAATGTAGATGAAAATGCTGTTCAAGGAGTTTTAGTGGACTACCTACAGCAGCAAAGATTTAACGTTGCACCTACACGACGAAACATTAAAAGACAAAAGCTTGAGGTAGAGCCGGGTAAAAGCGTAACGGCTCCTAATGATGACTCAAATTCAGACGATGATTCAGAACCAGTATTAGAGGACCATTCTGATGACGAAATTATAGAAGAAATAGAAGAAGAGACGGAATATTTTTCAGTAGAAAAGGAAAATTTAAAAGGAGCGTTTTTGCTGGTTAAGGTTTTGGGGGGCAGTCGAAAAAAAACAGTGTATAGGTATATCTCAATTATTCAGAAGCTAATCGATGAAGGAGTGGAAGTGATGGGTATGAAATCCATTGGTGCTGCGAAGAATAAATTTAAAGCGGTGGAAGATGATCAATTTGTTATTGATAACTCTGACATTCTAGCAGTGCTTCCAAACCCTGAAATTAGAGATATCGACGGTGAAGCTATATACATATTTCAAAAAGACATCGATGTAAAAGAAATTTAGTTTGTAAAAATTTATGTTTGATTTTATTTTAGAAAATAAGTTTTTTTTATTTCTTTTATCGAGTTAAGTCATGACCTTTAAGCAGAAGCTTTATCTCAGCCAAAGATTTATTGCAAGGTTGGCATTTTTTTATTTTGTATTAAACAAACACTTCTCTTAGTCGTTTAATAAACATGTTCAACATTAAAAACTAGATATTTTTTTGAACGTACAGCCAATGGACATAATAAACTAGGATTTGATCGGCGTTACTGACTGTTTTCTTTCTCTCTTGCGAGCAAGCACAACTGTCAGTGCGCTGACAGTTCCGCATGCTGGTACCTACAGCCACCAACAAAATTAAATTTCTAGCCTGTAAAATATCTATTTTACGCTGGCTTTAACCCGAACACATAATAATAAAAAATATAAATATGTTTTTTAGGTTAGAAACTTAATTTTGTGGGCGATTGCACAAAAAGTTTGGTAGTGATCAATTTCACCCTTATGATCAATTTGACCCCCGAGATCTTTGAAAATGAATAATTTTTAAACTAACAAAAATATTTAGGTCAGGGTGAAATTGATCATTTTATATGGTTTCTTCAGTACGTAGATGCAATATAAAAGAGGTGATCAAATTCGCCCCAAATCAAGTGTGAATTTGATCAGCTCCATTTTATTTTTTTCTGAGAATATTTAAAATAATTTTAAAATTCTAGGACTCAGAATCGCTATAGAATAATCTTATAAAGTCATCTATATTTTTTTAAAAATAAAATATCTTATATTCAAAGTTATACAGGCCAAATAAAAAAATAAGTGATCAATTTCGCCCCAAACTACGGTAGTCGTATTTTTATCGCTGAAAGCGTATTTTAATTATTATATAACTCCTCTGTTGAGTTCGTTTCTAATACACATTATTAGATTTTGTCCGTTTAAAAAACATCATCACACACTTCAGATTCACAAAAAACTGCAACTCTTTAATTATAAAAAAATGTACAATTATTTATTTTTGTGTAATGGCGAAGGCGCAGAATCGGTTCTTGCGTCCCGTATTACAAAATTGAAAACCTGGCAACCCTGAATGCATGTATTGTATGAATATATTACATACGTTTTAATAAATAATTACGCAGGTTCCTAGAATATATAAGAGTCCTTGTTTTAAAGTCAAACCCAATATTGCGGTATAATTTTATGAGACCTTTACAGCTTTGTTTATTGCTTTAGTCTACACTCAAAATTAATTGGACGACTCTGTATGGTGGTCGTGGCTTATTTTATTGGCAAAAGACTAAAAAAAATCGCAAATATGTATTTTAAAATTTAACTAGCTATTACTTTTTAAGCAAAAAAGATAGCGACATGTTTTATTTTTTGTTTAAAAGGCAGAATATTATTCTTTAATTTCATGTATGATTTGTTGCAAAAGTATAAAAATTTACCTTTAAAAATTAACGGTACTTTAAAAGTCACGCAATTTTTAAAATTTTATAATTTCTTTCACTCTCTATAAAGGCGCGTATTCACCAAAAAAGCGAGGAAGAGCGAACAAGAGCGAGCGAACATTCTGCATCAATAATCACCTAGTGTGTACCGGATAGCGAGCGAACAAACGTTTGCTTGTTCGCGCTCAAAAAAGATCGGGAGGAAGTCGGTACATCAAAGAAAATACTTTTTCATGCTTGTTCGGTGTGGACGAGATTTTTAAGTGCTCGTTCTTCGATCGCTTGTGCTGCATGCATACGTTGCCGACCGTGTAGACCTATTTATCTTTTCAATAATAATTATTATAGCTGGTATTCAAAATGGAATGGTCTAATGATAGTGTATTGCAACTAATAAACGCCTATCGAATTCGGCAGGTTTTGTGGAATTCTTTGGACCCCTATTACAAAAATAAAAATAAAAAAGAAGATGCTTGGAGAGAATTAGCCGATATGTTGAATACTGATAGTGCAGAAATTAAGAAGAAAATGCAGTCCCTACTTGCATCCTTTAGAAGGGAGAGGCAGAAACTAAAAACCACTTCGGGGATGGGTGCCGAAGAGGTTTATGATACCAAATGGTTTGCTTTCAAAAGTCTATTATTTTTGAAAGACAAGAATCAACCAATAGAAACACAGGATACAGAAGGAAACGTAAGTAAAATAATAAATATTAGAATATTTTTTATTTAGAAAACGGTTGTTTTTTTTTTGGAAAAACGCTTGAACACGTGTATTTCATTTTATTCTTTTTTCGTATTTTAAGATAATTTTAACATTTATACAGGGACAAAATCAGATTATTCATTACATGATTTTGCTCAAACCGCTTGACGTAAAAGCTGAATTTTGGCATACCAGTTGATTTTAGGTTGTAGAGGTTCGACAAGAAGAGATGTTTTCAAAGCTCAAATTTCAAGGGGGTGAAATAACCGACCCTTAAATATTGCAATACTTTTTATTTAAAAAACGGTAGGATTTTCGAAAAAACGCTTAAACAAGTTATTTTATTTTAAGATTTTTACAATATTCACGCTTTATATAAAGTTTTATCTTATCTACAAATATAATTCTTGCCATGGCACATTTCCGACAGTTTTAAAATATTCTGCAAATTGTTTTCTGTTATCTTTAAAAACATTTGCAGATTTACGTGGAATTTTTTTAATAGGAAGAAGTGATGAAGTGTTATCTTCTCTTTCTTGCCTCCAACTGCCTTCTACAATTTCTCCATCAATCTCTTGATCAAAGGTGCCCTGTCTTGTATATATGTTTCGAGATGATGTACTCCTTCGTAGATAATTATGCAAATAAATGCATGCCAAAACAACTTTTGCTGATTTAAGTGGCTCCAGTAGCATAGGTTTTCTCAATACCCTAAAGACAACAGAAAGAATACCAAACGCATTTTCCACTATTCTTCTAGCTCTCGACAATCTATAATTAAAAATGCTTTCAATAGAATCTTTCTCGTGTGAACCTGGGTAAGGTTTTATAATATGTTTTTCCAATGGGAACGCATCATCAGCTACGAAAACGTACGGTAATACTTTGTTTGTGTTTGGTAAAGCGTTATCGGAAGGCAAATGCAATTCATCCTCTTGCAGCTTCTTGTAAAATGATGTATTTTTGATTACACCACTATCTGATATTCTCCCCTGACATCCAACATCAGCGAAAGTGAAACAATAGTCTGCGTCAACAACAGCCATTAGAACAATACTAAATGTGGACTTATAATTGAAGAATTCACTTCCTGTATTTATAGGAGCTTGAAGCACTACGTGCTTACCATCTATTGCTCCCACACAATTGGGAAAATTCCATAAATCATTAAATTGTTTTGCAATGTTCAACCACTCCTGTTCTCCTTGGGGCAACTGAAAAAAAATATGAGTTCATTGTATTTAGTGAATTTAATTTCGGCAAAAGATTTTAGTTTTTTTGATAATATAAAGTAATCATTTTTTATACAGGATGTTCTATAACTTATCCGCCATAGAGCAGCAGGTGATTCCTGACGTAATTTTAAGAAGAAAAGTTGAGGTTAGCTTATTATGTATGGATTTTAGGGCATACGTTTTTATTAACTTTTCTTCTTAAAATCACCTGGGAAATTACCTGCTGATCTATGGCGGATAAGTTATGGGACACCCTGTATAAATCTTTTTTACAAAAACAAATATCTTAGCAAATAAATCTTTAATCGTCATAAAATATCAAAAGAAAACAAAATTAATAGGTATCAGCTTGTTTTATTGTACTAATTTTTATTTTTCCTTTACTTTTTCAGAATGAAAATGAGTCCATCGAAATGACACAAGATGAAGATTTGGAGGAGAGCTCGGATAGAGATTTGAATGAAACGATTAGCAATGAAAACCATGCAGATCATGAAAAAATTATTCCCAAGCGCAAACAATTTGTTTCTCCCAAAAGAATTCCAAAAAAAAACTTAAACCTATTGAAGATCCTAGAGTAACTGACGCTTACGCAGTGATGACTGATTTAAAATCTAATATTTCAGCCCAAAAAAAAGACGGCTGTTCGGTATATGGCGAACATATTGGTTTTAAACTAAGAAGTTATAGCTCATACACCCGAGCTATTGTGGAGCATCATATTAATAATATTATCTTCAATGCCGACATGGGTTTCTATGCACCAAACAACAATTCCAACATCCAACTTCCGACAACAAACAGCACAGGATATTATTCCAGCCCTGCTCCGTTCCCTGTCTTATCCCCCGCTGCCTCATATTCATCTCATGGTTCCAATACTTCTAATTTTAACAATCAAATTCCAACAACAAACAGCACAGGATATTATTTCAGCCCTGCTCCGTCCCCTGTCTTATCCCCCGCTGCCTCATATTCATCTCATGGTTGAATTATATGGCCACTTCCGATGAATCATTTAGAATTAAGCATCGTATTTCTAATTACTCATTCATTCTTGCTATTTCAGCATTATTTTTATATAAATACAGGAGAATGAGTAACCATCTTTAGTCATTAAGTAGCTCTAGATCGGTCAACATTCATTGTAATTTCGTGTTTTAAATAAAAATAAAGTTTTTAAAAATACAAGTTACAAGTTTGAATGTAAAATTGGCGCAGTCGGTAGGATTCCTTTTCGGAGTGCGAAAAAAAAGGATATCCTGAAATCGGAGTGTAACAACGTTTCATCTCCATAAGGATTATCAGTGCTGCATCTTTCTGTTTCAACAGTTAAGAAAAGGATCAGGAACATCTACAACCGAACTAGGCACTTGTAACTCCTGGTACATCGATTATTGGTACGCCATTCGAGAAGCCAGTAAGGACGATTTGACCTGTGCTAGCGTCCAAGACAAGCGGTAGCCAACCTGAGCAGTTCATCTCTTCAGCAAAGCATCGTTTGATACAGGACCAAGACTTGGGACACATTGTAAGATATTTACTTACTTCCCTTATAGTTGAGATCCCTGTTAATTAAGTTTTGAAATTTTTTGAAGAAAGAAAAAGTGAATAATTGAATTAAAGCAATTGTATTGAACAATTATTTGAATAACTTTCACTAACTATTTTAGTTGTAAAGAAAACAAATGTTAACGCAGTTAACAGTAGTTAAGTACATATTTAATGAGTAAATTTAGGAAATGTGGTAAAGACATTACTTATCCTAAAACATTTCGAAGAAGTAGTTTAGAAAATCCTTCTACAAGCAGATTATCACAAAGTAGTTTTGAAAATCAATCTGCAAGTGAATTAACAGAACTTTATTCAGATATCAATTTAGAAAATATTTTTAACCCTAGTATAAACATAGATACTAACGTAGCAAACATTAATAAGATGGCAGACGCTTTGAGAAGTACTGTTTCACTCTTAAAAACTTTCGATGGTACCCCATCACGTCTTGAATCTTTTATTAATCAAATAGATACTTTTTATACAAGATATTTTAATACTGATACTTCCCAACAAGAATTTGTAACTTTGGCAATTAAATCAAAAATTATAGGATCAGCCGAAGATTTTCTTTTAACTAGACCAGATCTTAATACTTGGCCAGAAATAAAAATCTCATTAAAACAAAAATTTAGTGATCCAATAACAAGAGCTAATTTACAACAACAGTTATTATTCTTTTCAAGAAAAGGTGAATCAACCTTAGATTACATACAAAAACTCAAAGCCTTAGTCACCAAAATAAATACGAAAACTTGTACAGAAATAAGTAATATTGAAGCTAGAAACATAATTATAGCACAAAACGAATTAACAGCAACTCAAAATCTTCTTGGAAACATTTCAAGCGAATTAAGAACTTTACTAGTCGTTCAAAATCCCCAAAATCTAGACCATGCAATCGATATTGTAACCAATTATGAAATCTTAACTAGTCAAAATAATTTTAAAAATAATTATTTGCAAAATAATAGATCAAATAATTTACTTAGCAATCAGAAAACGCCACCAATAAATAATATTAATAAATTTTTGGTAAATAAATCGAATAATTTTCCAAACTCATCTTTTAAACCAAAACCACCAAATCAATTTTTCACTCGAGTACAAAATCAAACATTTAATCAAAAAGGCAATCAATATCCTAAACAACAATACCCACAACCAATGTCAGGTGTGAGTGTACAAAAAACAATGCCACCATTAAGACAACAACAACAAACTTTTGCCAGACAACAACCTCAACAGCAAACTTTCTATAAACAACAACCCCAACAACAACATCACCCGAAATTTACATTCCAAGAAATAACGCATTTAGAAAATAATGAACCCAATAATGACGAGTTATATAATGAAGAAAACCCCGAATTTGACAATTATGATCAAGATTATCAAAATTTTGATGAAACATGTGAATTAGATAATGAGAATTTAGTCGAGCAAATAGAAAATTTTCATCTATCAGCCTCGGACGAAAACCTTGCTTAACTTTAAACAGTTTTCAAGTAAATCAATTACCCTATGTAGAAATACCGAATTATAATATTCGACTACTAATTGATACAGGTTCTCATGCATCCCTACTTAGACCCTCTTTAGCGGAAACACATTTTCCCGAATGTATTAAACCTTACGTAAGCACACTTCAAACTTGTGCAGGTTCAAAGAAAGCGAAAAGTAAAGCTACTATTCCTTTATTTTTAAGCTTTGGTATAACCGAACCAATAGAATTTATTTTATATTCATTTCATGAATATTTTGATGGAATAATCGGAATTAAAGACTTATGTAAATTAAATTTAAATATTGATTTAAAAAACACAAAATTGAAAAACCAATATTTAGAAATACCCTTTCAATATAGACAAAATTTTGATGAATATACAATTGAAATACCACCTAAAACGATTCAAAAAGTAATTTTGAAAACTTCGAGACCAAATGACACTACTTGGTTAATGCCCTATTATTTAGAAGAAAATATAGAAATTCAACCTACCCTAATAGAAGTAAAAAATAACACGTACGCTATTGATATTTTTAAAGAAAAATATTTTACTCTAATAGAAACCACTAATGATAATTTACCCTTAAGACCAATCGAGCTTAACAATTTTGAAATAATAAATTTCGAACCAAATCAGAATCAAATTAATGAAAAAAACATAATCGAAGATATCGATTTAAAATCACTAATTAGGCACGAACACTTAAACTTTGAAGAACGTAAAGAACTTTTTAAACTTATTAAAAGCTTTCAAAATATTTTACATAAACCCGGAGATAAATTAACATTTTTCAATCAAGTCAAACATACTATTAAGACTACGGATGAAATACCCGTACATGCGAAAAGTTACAGATACCCATTTATACATAAACAAGAAGTAGATAGACAAATAGACCAAATGCTACAAGATGGTATCATTCAACCTTCAAATTCTCCCTGGAGTTCCCCTGTGTGGATCGTCCCAAAGAAAGTTGACGCATCAGGACAAAGAAAATGGCGTCTAGTGATAGATTACAGAAAAATCAACGAAAAGACTATAGAAGATAGATATCCTATTCCAAATATCGCAGATATACTTGATAAACTTGGTAGAAGTCAATATTTTACAACACTTGACTTAGCTAGCGGTTTTCATCAAATAGAAATGGACCCAAAAAGTATACCAAAAACAGCATTCAATGTAGAACATGGACATTACGAATATACCAGAATGCCTTTCGGACTAAAAAATGCATCTTCCACTTTTCAGCGTGCAATGGATAACGTTTTACGCGGATTACAAGGAAAAATATGTCTTGTATATATGGACGATATAATTATCTTTTCAACCAGTCTTCAAGAACATTTAGACTCTTTAAAACAAGTATTTAACAGATTAAGTTCTTTTAACATGAAAATCCAATTAGATAAATCCGAATTTTTGCATAAGACAATTGAATTTTTAGGTCATGTTATTACCCCTGACGGTATCAAACCAAATCCCAAAAAAATCGAAGCAATAAAAAATTTTAAAATCCCTAAAACACCAAAAGAAATAAAATCATTTCTCGGTTTAGTCGGTTACTACCGAAAATTTATAAAGAATTTTGCAAAAATAACGAAACCTTTGACTCATTGTTTAAAGAAAAACGTTAAAATAAATCATGATAAAGCATTTATTACCGCATTTAATCTATGTAAAAATATCTTAACTAATGACCCTATATTACAACACCCAGATTTTAGTAAACCTTTTATTTTGACCACTGACGCTTCAAATTACGCTATTGGAGCAATACTTTCACAAGGAAAAATAGGAAACGACCTACCTATAGCATTTGCTAGCAGAACTCTGAATCAATCAGAATGCAACTACTCAACAATAGAAAAAGAACTTCTTGCTATTGTTTGGGCAACAAAATATTTCAGACCTTATTTATTTGGCAGAAAATTCACAATTGTAACAGACCATAAACCATTACAATGGCTGTTCTCAATAAAAGAACCGAATTCAAAATTAGTAAGATGGCGACTAAAACTGCAAGAATATGAATATGATATTCAATATAAAAAAGGAACCCTAAATTCCAACGCCGATGCACTTTCAAGACCACCTCAAGAATTGTACCCAACCGAAATAATAAAATCACCATTGACGCATATGTCAGCAGTATGTGAAAAAGAAGAAAATTCTGACGACCAATATATTTGGCATGAAAAAATAAAACACTTCTTTGACACCCAAGAAAACCTATTCGAAAAACCAAAAAAGGTAAATAAAGAAAAGAAGAAACCAAAAATTAATATAATTTCCGATATTCAAATTAAACCCCCAAATAAACCAATTAAAACACCATCGCCATTGCCATCAACAAGTAAAATCATGACGAAGAAAAAATCAATCAAAACAACTCAGAAACGGATTCAGCCAGTACAAATGACATTCCAAAGGAGCCAAAAGCTGATTTACTTTCAAAATCAGACACAGAAACTATACATACGTCAAGAGAAGACCCCATATTAGGAGCCCCGTATGTTAGTAAAGCCCTGAACACTTTTAAAAATCAAATCATATTTAAATGGACTGAAAAGGAACAACCTTATGTTGTCACTAAAAAATTATTTGAAACCAAAAGCGATTAATATTTTTTATAAATCAAAACCCAATAACCGAAATAATCCAAAGACTCTTAAGAGATTATTTACCCCCAGATACTTATTGTTTACACTTTCCCAATAAAGAATTAGAACCAATAATAATTCGAATTTTCCAAGAAACCTTTCAAAATAACGCCTACAACCTTGTTATTTCTAATACACTATTAGTGGACGTCGTAGACGTAAATGAACAAAAAGAAATAATTGAAAGATATCATACCACTAAAACATCCCATAGAGGAATGACTGAAAATATAAAAAATATAAAGCAAAGATATTATTGGCAAAGCCTTGAAAAAGACGTAATTAATTTTGTTAATACATGCGAAATATGTCAAAAAACCAAATATGATAGACATCCCTATAAAGTAATTTTTAAACCAACACCAACAGGCTGTAAACCCATGGAACATATTTATATGGATATATATTCCATTTCAGGTCAAAAATATTTGACAATAATAGATAACTTCTCTAAATTTGCTACAGCATACCCTGTAAATGAAACATCAATCGAGATTTGTCAAAATCTAATTAAATTCTTTTCACATCATGGTACACCCTGTAAAATTACAACTGATAATGCACAAAGCTTTAAAAGTAATTTAGTACAGGACCTTTGCAAGACTTATCAGATCGAATTACATTTTACTACACCTTATAACCCAAATTCGAACTCACCAATCGAAAGATGGCATTCAACTTTGAAAGAAAGTCTTATTGTCCTTAGAAACGAACATCGAACTAAAACAATACAAGAATTAATGGATATCGCAATCCTTAATTATAATAACAGTATACATTCAACACATGAATATACACCATTTCAAATATTAAAAGGAAATTTAAATTATCAACTGAATTTTGAGAAAAATATAAATCAAATACAAACTGATTACATACATGAACTCGCCCAAATATTTAGTGAACTTAATGAAAAAATAAATCGAAAATTAAGTGCGAAAAAGGCTAATGTCCTAGCCAAATTAAATGAAAAACGCGAGATTGACCCAGAAATAGCTGAAGCTACAAAACAACTATTACATACACCTCGAAAACTACCATTAAAGTTAGAACCAAAATACAAACTAACTACTTTTAAAAACCAAAGACACCCAAAAGATATTAAAAGACGTTCGTAATTTTCAGGAACTTACTGACAAAATGAAGAAGATCCTGATACTACTCCCACTACTTGTCAACGCACAATATAAAATAGAAGAATTAAATAACCCTTTGTTACCAGTTTACCAATCAACAGGTTACATAATAACAGGTTATCATCATGTCTATTATCATGTAAATCTAACTAATATAAAAGATTGTGTAGAAAACTCGAAATCGACACTTACACAAATTAATAATACCCTAAGTAATCTATACGCACCTATATACCAACTTTTATCTATAAGAACACGTAACCTTTTCGATCAAATAGAATCAATCGAATTATTTGTTAAACATTATACTACCCCACAAAAACGAACTAAACGCGGACTTTTCAATTTCCTAGGAAAAGCACAAAAATATCTCTATGGTACATTAGATGCCGATGATGGAGAAAGATACGACAATTATATTAAAATATTACAAGAAAATCAAGAAATCTTACATAAAGACTTGTCTGCAACCCAGACTATTGTAAAACAATTAACAAAAGATCTTGACGCACAGCTGACTAATATTAAAACTAATCAGCAAAAGTTATTAACCCGGATGGAAGACCTCACTAATATGACTCATACTACAACCACTTCGTCTTACTATATTGTTACGCTAGACAATATTGAGACTAATCTACGTGTCATTCATGACATAAAAAGTAATTTGCAAACTGCAATAAACTTTGCGGAAATAAACATTATGCATCACAGTATTATTAAGTATAAAGAACTTCGCAGAATAATTGCAAAGATAAGGCCCGAGAGTCGTATTCATTTCGATAATATAATTAAATATTACGAAGTAGCACACGCAGATGTGACAATTAAGAATGATCTAATTATATTTTATATTGCAATACCTTTAATTTTAGAGAAACCTTATATACTTTATCGAATATATCCAATACCAATTAAATATAATAAAACTTCTATAACACAACTTGAGGACAATTCCCTTATAATTATACCTGCTTCTAAAGAAAGCATATACTTTCAATGTCCAAATCAACATAGCGTTGAAACCATTGACAAAGTATCCTTAATATTGCCTTCAGATTGCAAAGTAAAAATCCAAAATAATATTTACGATTCTCAAAAACTAGAAACAATTAGTTTAAGACTAAAACTCCCATCAATAAATATTGATGAAAAATTAATCCAAGTTACTGAACCCTTGGAACTAAAAGAAATAAATCTTGATAAAATCAATGAAGATTTAGAGGATGCTAAAAAATTAATAATTCATCCCCTAAAACAAATGGACTTTGTAAGCTCTGGAGTTTCAATTACTCTAATAATAATTATTATTATAATATTCACAATCATCATAAGTTTCTTGTATTATTATTGCAGAAAGGAAAAATCTAAAGAAAATGTAAAAGTGGACATACAATTAGAATCTCTCGAAAATCAACCCCGATTTTCTCAAACTTAAGGAGGGAGGAATTATATGGCCACTTCCGATGAATCATTTAGAATTAAGCATCGTATTTCTAATTACTCATTCATTCTTGCTATTTCAGCATTATTTTTATATAAATACAGGAGAATGAGTAACCATCTTTAGTCATTAAGTAGCTCTAGATCGGTCAACATTCATTGTAATTTCGTGTTTTAAATAAAAATAAAGTTTTTAAAAATACAAGTTACAAGTTTGAATGTAAAATTGTTGCAATACTTCTAATTTTAACAATCAAATTCCAACAACAAACAGCACAGGACATTATTCCAGCCCTGCTCCGTCCCCTGTCTTATCCCCCGCTGCCTCATATTCATCTCATGGTTCCAATACTTCTAATTTTAACAATCAAATTCCAACAACAAACAGCACAGGATATTATTCCACCTACCGCTGATTTGAGGGTTACCCGCTACCGATGATTTGAGGGCGTTCCCGTACACTTAGGGCGATGAAATTTTCAGGGTATGCGAAGGGGGCTCCTAGGAGGCCTCACACGCGAGTGGGGCCCCTAGGGGCTTTTTCGGGGGAGTTACAGGGGGTCAAAGTTTCACTTTCGAACTCGATTTTCTCGAAAACGGAAAGAGCTAGAGGGGCGGGGGTAGCACCAAAAAATTTGTCTCGTCGAATTCTTTCTCCGGTCAGATTTTTACTACGACGTTTAGGGGGTCTGGGAGACGGAAAACCGTTTTTTTGCCTAAAATCGCCCGTAGCTCGAAAACGGCGCGTCCTAGGCGAAAAATAGGGGTCGACAATGACTAGTATAATACATATCCTAGAATTTTTTTTTTTTTTTTACGCCAAAAATTTCTATTTTCTATATAGTGCCCCTAGGCAAATTTTAGGGGCGGGCGTGGATATATGTCGCGAAATTCGAACGAGTTTTGGCCCCCGAAGGGGGGCCTAAGATTTTCACCGTTTCGCTCTAGGACGCACCGTTTTCGAGATATCGGCGTTTTTTTGTTTTGTGGAACACAACTATCACTCCATAAAACTATATTGAAGATATCTGAATGATCACTGAATACCCTTTCCAAAATTGTTACTACAGCACTAGCAATATCATTGCCAGTTCGTCCCATAAACATTTCATGCCAAATTGCACAATATACTTGTTTAGTGCTTGATAGGATAGCTGTCAGGTTGTAGACATTAAACTTGATTCTGTAGTAAAAACTACTTATTTCTGCTCGTGGGCATGACAAAACATTTTGTAAGTCAAAACACAAAAAGACCGTGTTTTTATTTTCCCTGTCATTATTTTTTCATTTCTGCAAGCAGTTTTTTCTGTGGTATGCATTAAATATTCTTCATTTTTTTCAGCGGTTAGTCTATTTTCTTTTGTCAATAATTTTACTTCCTCACACAAGTCACATCTGTCCTTTTTTGGCGTATGGAAAAAAAGATTATATTCATTACAAAAAACATGTCTGTAGAACGATTCTTTAACAGGTTGATTATTTTTTGACATGCAAAAATCCACATAGAGCAAATACATTTTTGCAATACTTAGGTTTGAGTCGAGGTACTCTCTACTACTATTTGCACGACAGTAGTGAGATTCTACTTTGGGGAAACTTTCGATGTGCATTTTAACCAAGTTTTTAGCATCATCAGGAATTTTGTGTTTGACATGTTTTCCTTGCTGACTTTGTCTAGGTGTATTCGACTCAACTTGCTTTCCTAAGTGTGCGTTGTAGATCGGAGTTTGACTTATACTTAAGGTCCCCAGATAAAACAGCTTGCAAACTTCAATCGTCTGGTCACGTACGTTGAAAAGGTAATGAAAAGTGTATTTTCGACGACTGTTTTCTGCATTTTTTCCTTTTCTATGCCGTTGAACAGAAAACTTTTTGGTAGTGGAGATCAAAAATAATTTTTTTGCTAATTCATTAAGCGTATAATAGTGTTGAAAAATGTTGGCTCTTTCTTCTTCACTAATAAACTTTTGACATTCGTAAATACAGCGATTTAAACAGTTCTTTTTGTTTGTCACATGTTTTGCAGGAACTAATTCTTTCCGTGCTGATATGTATTCTTTTCCTTCATCATGAGCTTTTTTTCTTATATTGCACTTCCAAGACTTTGTGTCCCTCCTTCTTTTGCGAGTTTTTTTCTTTTCTTCGGTCTGACTATTTTCTGCTGTAATATGACCTTCACCTTCTTGGAAATCGTTTCCTTCTGGGCTATATAAAGCAAATCAAAAATTAATTATAGTTATTTTTATTAAATACTATATTTACAAACAAACCTGCTAGATTCTGTAGACGATTCTGGCAAATATTCTTTATCTACGTCAGAATCATAATTATCGCTGTCGAATATATCATTTTGTGTGCCTTTTGAAGTACCCTCTCCCATTCTAAAATAGCATTACTGTCTTACTTCATAAAAATCTTAATTTTTCTTAAAAAAAACTTACTGGTCTTTTTGATGTCGGCGTCGTTTTTCTCGCATCATTATTGTTTTTAGATTATCCTCACTATCAGAAGAACTATCCATGTTGATTTGAAGCACTAATACTATTATATTTTTTGTCACTGAACCACCTATTTTGTGCAAATAAAAATAATAACTAAACTCAAACACGTTTCAACAGGTCGTAAACGCCGGTACTGTAGCAGAAAAAAATGTAAACACACATACAACTATGCAACTTAATCCACACATTCTAATAGCAATAACAAAATTGTATGTGAGCACATACAACTTTGTGTTATTATCTTGTTTGTTTCAAAACATACCCTTATGTATTCTTGGTTGTCTAACCTAAAAAACATCGACATACAACTTTATTATTCCGAGAATAGCTAGAGACACGCACATACTACTCAGTAATCCCAAAATACCATTTTTGGAAAAAGTGGCGCTTACAACTTTGTAACATTGGACTAACGATATGTAAATTTTAAAATGGAATTTTCATGCTATTTTAAACTCGATTAAATGGAAAACGGAAAAAGATAAAAAAAAATAGTTATAACGGAAAAGTTAGCGAAAAAGTAGTACTAGGAGTAGTCGTGAAGAAATTGGTGGTAAAAATTAAATTTAAATGTATACGGGGTGTCCAATATAGAGGAAAATTGAAAAAGAATAAATTGGGAAAATGGATTATCCGATTCTACAATTCGATAAAAGGAGAAAAATTAAACATTTTCTATCCCTGAACTTTTTTTTGTATCTCTTCGGAAAATGTCGATTTTCTGATATAATATGTAAATTTTAAAATGGAATTTTCATGCTATTTTAAACTCGATTAAATGGAAAACGGAAACAGATAAAAAAAAATTGTTGTATTGGAAAAGTTAGAGAAGAAGTAGTACTACAAACACAAGTAGAGAAATTGGTGGTAAAAATTAAATTTAGATGTATACGGGGTGTCCAGTATAGAGGAAAATTGAAAAAGAATAAATCGGGAAAACGGATTATCCTATTCCGCTTATTTATAAAAGGAGAAAAATTAAAAATTTTCTATTCTTGAACTTTTTTTTGTATCTCTTCGGAAAATATCGATTTTCTGATATAAAATGTAAATTTTAAAATGGAATTTTCATGCTATTTTAAACTCGATTAAATGGAAAACGGTAAAAGATAAAAAAAAATAGTTGTATTGGAAAAGTTAGCGAAAAAGTAGTACTATAAGTGATCTTGAAGAAATTACTAATAAAAATTAGGTTTCGAAGTATACGGGGTATCTAATATGGGGGAAAAATAAAAAAAAAATTGAAAAAATGGTTATGCCGACTTCGCTACTGTATAAAATGAGAAAAATTAAAATTTTTTTACTCTTGCACTTTTTTTCGTATCTCCTTGGGAAATGCCTATTTTCCTTAAAAATGTCTAAATCTCGAATTTGAATATTCACGGTAATTTAACCTCGATTAAATGGAAAACGGAAAAAGGTAAAAAAAATAGTTACATTGGAAAAGTTAGCGAAAAAGTAGTACTATAAGTGGCCGTGAAGAAATCAGTAATAAAAATTAGGTTTCGACGTATACGGGGTAACTAATAGGGGGGAAAATTAAAAAAAAAAATTTGGGAAAATGGATTTTCCGACTTGGCTATTTTATAAAATGGAAAAAACAAAAACTTTTTTACTCTTGCACTTTTTTTCCTATCTCTTCGGGAAATGCCTATTTTCCTCGAAAATATCTAAATGTCGAATTTGAATTTTCACGGTAATTTAATTTCTATTAAGTGGAAAACGGAAAAGGATAAAAATAATAGTTATATCGGAAAAGGTAGCGAAAAAGTAGTACTATAAGTGGCCGTGAAGAAATCAGTAATAAAAATTAGGTTTCGACGTATACGGGGTAACTAATATGGGGGAAAATAAAAAAAAAAATTTGGGAAAATGGATTTTCCGACTTCGCTATTTTATAAAGTGGAAAAAACAAAAACTTTTTTACTCTTGCACTTTTTTTCCTATCTTTTCGGGAAATGCCTATTTTCCTCGAAAATATCTAAATGTCGAATTTGAATTTTCACGGTAATTTAATTTCTATTAAGTGGAAAACGGAAAAGGATAAAAATAATGGTTATATCGGAAAAGGTAGCGAAAAAGTAGTACTATAAGTGGCCGTGAAGAAATCAGTAATAAAAATTAGGTTTCGACGTATACGGGGTAACTAATATGGGGGAAAATAAAAAAAAAAAAATTGGCAAAATGGATTCGCTATTTTATAAAGTTGAAAAAACAAAAATTTTTTTACTCTTGCACTTTTTTTCCTATCTCTTCGGGAAATGCCTATTTTCCTCGAAAATATCTAAATGTCGAATTTGAATTTTCACGGTAATTTAACTTCTATTAAGTGGAAAACGGAAAAAGATAAAAATAATAGTTATATCGGAAAAGGTAGCGAAAAAGTAGTACTATAAGTGGCCGTGAAGAAATCTGTAATAAAAATTAGGTTTCGACGTATAAGGGGGAAAATTAAAAAAAAAAAATTTGGGAAAATGGATTTTCCGACTTCGCCACTTTATAAAATGGAAAAAACAAGAACTTTTTTACTCTTGCACTTTTTTTCCTATCTCTTCGGGAAATGCCGATTTTTGTGCTTTTCGTAATTAATGGCTGTAAAAATTCAATTATTATCATCGTTATTTCAGATCAATTAGCTATATCCAAGACGATAGTAATAGATAAAAGGAAAATTTAAATTAGAAAACGTAAGTAAGAGGTAGTAATACAGGTATTTTTAATGATAAATGCGTTAAAAGGCACGTTTCAAACATATAAGTTGATAATTTTACGAGCGAACATTTTCCAAGAATTAACCAATATTGAACGAAGCAAAATTATGTCTGGAAGCCAATGATTTGCATACGTCATCTCTAATTTATAGTAATCCTGAATTTTCAGTATATCCTACGGGAAAACAATCTAGGAATGCTTTAGAAGCATCCAAGTATCCATAGGTATCCATAGGTATCTTCCAAGTGAGTGTTTTGGATAGATAAAAGATAATTATGAATTATGTACACGGGATCTATTTATTACCGCGTATTAATATTATTTGTCAAATCGGCGAAAGGGTGAAACTGTGGCGCTAATTTCCCATGACCGACCTGTCGTCGTATGTTTTCAGTTTTTAATATTCCTACGCGAATTAACAAGTGCCAGTATAGAATCAGGTGATTTTCAATTGTGACGTGTTGATTTGAGCTGTTCGTGAATTTTAGAGTTTTCAATCAAAGTGGAAAGTTGTTGTTTAAATAATCAGGTAAGTGTTTGATTATTTATTAGCTGATATAGGTGTGAAAATCCGGATTAGGTTTTGATAGTACCTGTTGGGAAATTAATTAAATTAAAGTAGAGTCCGGGCGGGGAGTTTTTGTGTTACATAAAGGGACGTACGTGGTCCCTTTTACTTTTATCGTAAAGTATTAACAATTTAATTAATAATAAGCTGTATATTGTTGTTAAATTTGTTGATATTAGTGCGAGATTAATAAGTTTTTGTTCTGTTTCGCGGTCAAGTGTACTTAATTGGTTTTGTGTATTGAGAGGTAAGTGTGTAAAGATTTGTATTTGTTTATTTACGTAGAGGTATATTTATATATATATATATCTATATAGGGAGTTTTATAGATTACAATTAGTGTTAATAAATATTGGTAGTAGGTTTTTTTTTAGTATTTTCGCGTAATTTAGGTGAATTTTCATCTGGATATCTATTAGTGTATTGTTTTGTATTTAAATATACGTGTGTGTGTGTGTGTGTGTGCTGGAAGGTAGGTACAGATTTTGTGGTATTATTTGAATATAGTTATTTCTGTGAGTTGACCAGTGCCGGACTTTTTTTTTTCACATTATATTACGTATCTGCTTTGAGTGGTTTTTATAGGTTTGAATAGTGGTTTCTTTAGGATTTCGTGTTTGTTTGGTAAGTTAGTTGTTTGTTTAGCAACGTCGAGTGTTTATAAACGCTGAATTGTTGTTAAATTTTGTTGCTGACTGTACTAATAGTTAGTTTAATAAAAGGTTTCAGTTGTATAGAGTTTTTTTCCCGGGTATTTTTTGAGTTCATATCATATAGGGTAGATGTGCCTAACTTCGGCCACACCCCAACAGTCGGCCATCTACACACAAATCGTTAAAAATTAAGAAAATGAGAAATAATTTAAATTTAAAATAACGAACTCCCTACATCTGGTCGGTTTTCCCGCCAAATTCCCAAGTATTTCGGTAGACATAACCTAGAAATTCTAAATCAAGACGCTAGTTTATTCCTGTCGGTTTTCGATTGAATTTTGATTCTAAACTAATCTTAAAGTTTGTGTTAAGGTGCAAGGTGCAGAAAGTAACTACTGTATAGCTTGGAATTGGGTAAGTACTTTTAATTTACTTTTATACTATTCAAATAGACTGTATTTAAATATTTATAGGTTAAGTTCTTAGAAAATTTCATTTTTTAACGGTTTTTTGCCCCGGCCGACCATTGGAAAGCGAAATATGTTCATTTCCTAGTGTCGGCCATAGTGGCCGACATTAGGACTATTGTTTTCTTTTAAGCTTATTTCCTATTCAGTCTATCTTACATCAAATCATTAGTCTTTCTCTGTCAGACCTGATAAAGTGGTAACTTCAATCAAGCAGCCATAAGTCGGCCACATCATTATTTACTCTAAATTATTTTTATTAAGTTCAATATAGGGGGGCCGAACTTTGGCAGTTTGGTGGCCGACTATTAGATTTTTTTTTGCTAGATAATCTTTATTTTTTTTACAGATTTCCCTTCACCAAAAGTAAAATGCCTCAGGAAAAGCGAGTTTTTTTTAAATACTCTGAGGAGTCTATGGCTCGGGCTCTAACGGCAATTAGAGAGGAAAATTTAAGTACCAGGGCAGCAAGTAAGACATTTGGGGTACCAAGAGCAACAATACAAGACAGGATAAAAGGAAGAGTTCGAGAAGGGCCTAGACAAATGGGTAGAGATCCAGTACTTACAAGAGAGGAAGAATCAAAAATAGTAAAATGGTTGATAGATTTGTGTAAATGTGGATTCCCTCAGAAAAAGTCTGATCTTATGGACACAGTAGCGAAAATTGTTGCAGATGATAAGAGGCAAACTCCCTTTACAAATAATCGTCCAGGGGAAAAATGGTATAAATGTTTTATAAAGCGACATCCAGAATTATCGCTTATTACCGAACAGTACATTAAAAAGTGGTTTTCTGATTTACGGGAGTATTTGGAAGAAACAAATAATTTAGACATTCTACTTGATCCAGAAAAATACTTAATGGTGATGAAAGTGGCTTTAATTTGTGTCCCAAAACTGGAAAAGTGTTAGGTCCCAAAGGTGCCAGGAATATTTTAGAAATAAGGCGAGGAAATGACAAAGAAAACATTACTACACTTCTTGTTTTTACTGCTAGTGGAAAAACTGCAGTGCCATGTGTGGTTTTTAAGTATATTCGAATTCCAAAAGCAATTTTAGACAGCAGTGATCCATCATGGTTCATAACAAAATCAGATTCTGGATGGATGAAAAGTGAAGTTTTCTATGAATATGTTTCCACTCAGTTGCTTCCTTGGTTAAAGTCACAAAATACCAAGTTTCCAGTACTCTTTCTTATTGACGGTCATAAATCACATTTAACTATGGAACTTAGCCAATTCTCCTATAAAAATGATATTATATTGTACAGCTTGCCCCCCAATACAACCCACATGATGCAACCGGCAGATGTGGCTGTTTTCAAACCCTTAAAAACTGAGTGGAAGAAAGTAATCCGTCAATGGCTAGCAAAACCTGAAAACCGTCACTCTGCTGTTACTAAAACAACATTCTGCTCACTGCTTAAGACTGTTTTGGAAACACCTGCATTACCTCAATACATCATAAAAGGCTTTAGAAAATGTGGACTTTTCCCATTTGACCCGGACGCCGTGGATTATAGCAAATGTGTCCAAAATCACTTGGAATCAAAGGTAAATGAGAATAAGTCCAACGAAAATCCGATCACAGATGAAGAAATTGATGTCGCCAGAAGAGTACTGCTAACGAAGTTTGAAGACATACTCGAGGAAAGTTTCACCATCGACGAATTGGTGCATCAACTTAATAGTTTTAAATCAAGTTTTCAAGAGCAGCCACAGGAAAATCTAATCGAAAATGAACAAATTGAGACAAATCAGAGTCCTGTTAATTATTTTGAACACTTAGAAGAAACCGAGGACAGATTTCCTATTCAAGATTTGCCTATCATATTTCTTGATGATCCATTACCAGAAGTTATCAGTGCTGGTGTTAATTCTGATGTTTATACCACTGAAAATGATGTACAAGAACTTTTAATAGAAAATAACGAAGGTAATAATAATAATGAGGAAGAAGAAGAGAGAAGCAAAACAGATAAGGAAATTATACCTAAAGAAATAGAAGTTTTAACTAGTACTAATCAAATAGAATCTAATACGAAGTTAGAAAAATTAAAAACTGAAATAGAGATGCCAGAAGCAAGTCTTGAAATAAATGATACCATAGAATTGAAGAAAATAGAGGAAATCTGTGAAACGGCTTTACCTGAAGTGAAAATAGGAGACCATCTAAAAACTGACGAGGGTGATCAAAAACTTGATTTGCAGGAGAATAGCTTGGGTGCTGATAGCGAAGTAATTCCATCAGATGCCAAAGAACATAAACCAAAAATTAAAATACTACAAGACATTAAATTAAATATTTCACCAATTGAAAAGCATTTATTTTATCCTGCACCAATTACAAAGAAAAGGAAAAACATGGATCCTCAACCAGCAGCCATCTCCTCCCCAAAATATAGGAAATATTTGGAAAACAAAAGTGCAAACGCAATTAACAACAAAAAAACACAAAATAATGGAAAAGGGAAAGGCAAACAAAAAAAAGAAAAAAAACCTAAAAGTACAGCTGCAAAGAAAACCAAAGAACGGTGCTGGGGATGCAAGGAAGAGTTGGACAGTGACTTAGATGAGGGGGATTCGGAGCATGTAGGCTGTGATAATTGTCCCAAATGGTATCACTTAAAATGTACCAGAATATCACATGCCACTACAGTATCCATGTTAAAAGAAGATTATTTTAAATGTGACTTATGCTAATTGTACCTGATTTATTTTAAATTTGTTTTCATTTTAAGTTTTTATTATTTATTTTATGTTTTTTTCTGTTTTTTTAAAAAGTATACGTAAATGTTTAATTTTTATCTATTTTATTAGAAATAAAGGCTTTGATACGTGTTTTTACTACAGAATTTTTACTAAACTACCAATAAGTTACCTAATCCAAATTATGTATGCCGACCATTGGTAAGCCTTTGGCCGATTATTGGATATAAAGTGGCCGACTGTTGGGCTTTTACGAAAAATATTTTATTTTGCAAAATACAATTAGTTGCCACTAGATGACTCCATTCTTCTATATTCAGGGTTGCCAACCATTGAGTATTGAATTATTATGTGAAAAAATTAGGTAGCCAACATAAAACAAAAAATTTTAGTGATTTATTTTCTTAAAACAGGCTGTTAAATGGCCGACTATTGGCACATTTACCCTACCTAGCCAATAGTAAAAGTTTGTGAGTATATATTATTAAAAAAAATTTTTTTGGACATTCGTATTAAATTACTTTGTCCATTTTTTTTTTGCTAAATTTGGGCTATTTTAAATAGTCAAAGGACTTGGTTTTTTTTATAAATTAACTTTTTTGCGGCGGACACCCGTAAATTGGTTTTAGTTTCGAGTGGATTTTAAAAATTTGATCAAGTGTCTTTTTGATATATAATTAATAATAATAATAATAATAATAATAATAATAATAATAATAATAATAATAACGATAAGTGATCAGGATAAATTGAAATTTTAAAACAATTTTCTTTTGGCATCAGTAAATTGGTTAATAAAATTTTTATTTGTTGTTAAATTCACGTTATTTTAAATAGTTAGAGGACTTGGTTTTTTTTTAAGGTTATTTTTTGCGGACACCACCCGTAAATTATTTAAACTTTTGAGTGGAAATAAGAAATTTGATTAAGTGTCTTTTTGATAAAAAAAAAAAAAAAATAATAATAATAATAATAATAATAATAATAATAATAATAATAATAGTAATAATAAGTGATCGAGGTAAATTGAAATTTTAAAACAATTTTTTTTTTGTATCAGTAAATTGATTAATAAAATTTTTTTTTTGTCAAATTCAGATTGTTTTAAATAGTTAGAGGACTTGGTTTTTTTTTAAGGTTATTTTTTGTGGACACTCGTAAATTGGTTTTAGTTTCGAGTGGAAATTTGAATAAGTGTCTTTTTGATAAATAATTAATAATAATAATAATAATAATAATAATAATAATAATAATAGTAATAATAAGTGATCGAGGTAAATTGAAATTTTAAAACAATTTTTTTTTTGTATCAGTAAATTGATTAATAAAATTTTTATTTGTTGTTAAATTCACGTTATTTTAAATAGTTAGAGGACTTGGTTTTTTTTTAAGGTTATTCTTTGCGGACACCACCCGTAAATTGTTTAAACTTTTGAGTGGATTTAAGAAATTTGAATAAGTCTTTTCGAATATATAATTAATAATAACAATAATAATAATAATAATAATAATAAAAATAAGTTTAAGTGTTAACTGAAATTTAACAAAAAAATTTTTTTCGGGGAATAGTAAATTGGTATTTAGGTTTCTTCTTCTTCTAAACTCGGGGTGTTTTAAATAGGCAAGGAACTTGATTTTTTTTGTAAGTTAATTTTTTTCGGATAACAATAAATTGTTCTAATTTTTTTAGTGGTTTTAAGAAATTTTTAGATATATAATTAATAATAATAATAATAATAATAATAATAAAAGTTTAAGTGTAAATTGAAACTTAGGGAAAACATTTTTTTTGGGTAATAGTAGATTGGTGTTTGTTTCTTTTTCTAAACTCGGGGTGTTTTTGAAATAGTCAACGGACTTGATTTTTTTGTAAGTTAATTTTTTTGCGGGCATTAGTAAATTGTTCTAATTTTTGATTGGTTTTAAGAAATTTTTAGAAAAGTTTATTTCGGATATATAATTAATAATAATAATAATAATAATAAAAGTTTAAGTGTAAATTGAAACTTAGGGAAAAAATTTTTTTTGGGTAATAGTAAATTGGTATTTATTAAGTTTCTTTTTCTTAACTCGGGGTGTTTTTGAAATAGTCAACGGACTTGGTGTTTTTTTAAGTTAATTTTTTTGCGGACAATAGTAGTAAATTGTTACAATTTTTGAGGGGCTTTAAGAAATTTTTAGAAAAGTTTATTTCGGATATATAATTAATAATAACAAGTTTTAAGGGTAAATAGAAACTGTAAGAAAAAATTTTTTTGGGCGGTAGTAAATTGGTTTGAATTTTTTTTTTTGTCAAATTCGAGTTATTTTAAATAGTCAAAGGACTTAGGTATTTTTTAAGTAAATTTTTTTGTGCGGATCAGTAAATTTCTTTTGCAAAAGGGTGCATTGAAACCTTAAAAAAAATTTTAAAAGTTTTCGTTTAATTTTGATCGATCGCTTATAAATAATCTTTTTGGGTGGTTTTTTTTTCTTTTTTAACATTTTAAGTTTTTTTTAGACGCAACAATAAATTGGTCGTTTTTTTTTTTGTTTATTCGTCGGACGACAGTAAATTTGTCTAGATTTAGGACAGTTTTTAGTGTTAGTGAATAGTGTTAGTGCTGCGCGGTAGTGAATTTGAACAGGTGTTTGTTTAGTGTTGTATTAGTGTAAAGTGGAGATGGCGGAGAATTCAAGCAGAGGAAACAACGACGATCGGTGGCGATCTTTCGATGTCGGCAACGATTTGTTCGGTCGTTTCGTTAGAATATCGGGCGACGGAAATTGCCTATTTAGAGCAGTCAGTGCTAAATTGTTTTTAACTCAAGAACGGCACGCCGAGATACGAAAATCTGCCGTGCTGGGTGTTAGTGCCATGTGGGAGTTTTACCAAGCAATGGGAGATTATACAAGTGTGGAAGATTATCGGAGGATGAGTCGTGATAGGGAATGGGGCACGTCCATGGAGATAATGGCCCTAGCGACGATTTACAATAGGAGAATGATAGTGATAGAGAATGGAAGGATGATGCTCGATCAGGGTAATATGCAGGACATAGATCCCGTTATATTGAGATATAGCGGAGGCAATCATTACGATTTGTATGTGGAAACCACTAGGCCATTGGAGGATGATCGTCAGGATTACAAAAAGTAGGAACGACGACGACGACGACCAGTAATGTGAAAGCAGTGGTATGTGCAGAAAAGAAAAAAGAAAGGAAACAAACGGAAGAAAAAAGAAGAAAAGAAATTGAAGCCAGGAAAGTGTTGTTGGAGGAGAAAATCGTTAAGAAGAGACTACAAAAAGAAGAAGAATTGAAAAGAAAGAAAATGGATGAAATAGAACAGAATATCAAAAGAGTAGAAGAGAAAGAACGACGGCGAAAAGAACAAGCGAAGGAAGTAGAACGTAAGAAACAGCAGCAACGGCGACAACAACAACAACAACAACAACAACGTCAAAAAGATGATATGAAAAAGAAGGAGAAAATGAAAAGACTGATCGAGGAGAAAAAAGAACAGAAAAAATCGACAACGGAGAAATCGGATCACGTTATGGACGTCGAAGAACAAAAAAGGGAAATACTAAACGAGAAGGTAAAATTAGTGGTCAGACTAAAGAGATTGGAAGAAACAGAAGAGAAGCAAGAGCAGCGACCTTCCCTCCCCCCCCTCCCTCTAAGAAAGTGAAGATGGAAAAAGAGCTGGTGGTACGATTAGAAAGGATGTTAATGGAAAAAATAGAGGAACAGAGACGACGACGACGACAACAATTGGAGAAAGAAAAAATGTCGAAATTCATGACGATTAACGGCAAAGGAAATAGAAAATTGGTCGTGAACTTGGAGAGAATGCTGAACTTGAAGGATCAAAACATTAGACCATCTTCTTCTCCTGATGAATTCCAAGTAACGACACAAATAGAAACGCAACAGCAGCAGCAGCAGGATGACGAGGATCAAGACGTCAATAGTTCATGGACGACGATAGCTGCTGAGCAAGCTAGAAGAGCCATCGTTAACGTCGCGGCGAGACTGAGGCCATGGAAACCATTGCCGAAGACCGACGAGAACAAACCTAATTGGAACATAATAGGAAATAAGATAACCATGTATTACATGAACGCGTGGAATTTCAACGGCGACGTGGATTACGAAAAAATAGAAATACACGAACTTCCGAGGACTAGATGGACATGCGACCATTGTGGAGCGTGTTTTTGGAGAACCGAGCTGGCTTACAAGAGCGGCAGAACCGAACTGTGCTGTAAGTCGGGGAAATTGGTTCTATCCGACGAAGGAACGTTCAAGAAACCGACGGAGGCGGAAATTGTCCGATTATACGAAGATCGACGAGATAGGAGGACGAATAATTTCAAGAAATACATAAGAGCCTATAATAGTATTTTTGCTATGGCTCATCCGAGAGGATCGTACGGCGGAATCGGATTCGAACGTAATCCACGAGATGGCACAGCGACGGCGGTCAATAGACAGGTAAGGTTTATAGCGGACACGCACAGGGCTGGAGAAAATGAATTCAACGAAGCTCACCTCTATTTCCTCGACGTGACCGAAGACGTGTTGGAAACCAGAAAAGGATTTTCGACGATGGCCGAAAGATTAGAAGAGGACACGATAAGGAGAATAGAAGAATACCTGCGCGGCAACAACCGGATGATAAGATGCTTCAAATATGCCGGAGAAATATACGAAGAAGAAAAGGCCAGAGCCGAACGAGAGAACCGCAACATCAGAGAGGTGGTGTTGTGTGTAAATCCGAGGAGCAAAGAAGACGCGAGAAGCAGCCGTCACCGAAGCAGGCCCAGAAGAGACGCGGCAGTCGAGTCGAATATGAGGTACCCGGTAAACGAGACGGTAGCGGGCGTTCCGAAACCGGTAGACGACGGGCAACAGGTGCCGTACAGAGAAGTAGCAGTGGTGCGAAGTACGCTCGACTTGATGCTCTATCCGCTGGTGCATCTACACGGGGAAACGACGTGGCCGCGAGAAGACGAGGATAACGTCAACACGTTGCGAGAGTACTACTGCTACCGGCTACTCTCCGATCCGTCAGCCTTGGCGAGTAACCGAGACAAAGGTTATTGGAGTGTCCTCGATAGAGTGTCGAAATTAAGACTGCAATACGTAGTGGACGCTGCAGTGAAGATCGAGTACGAAAACGTTAATTGGGCCGTGAGGAATCAGCGACAGCTCAGGACGGACTCTTACGTGAATCTAAGAGGATATCTGGAGAAGAGAGCTGCGGCGGCGGCAGCCGAAGAGGCTACGGCGATAGCCCAGAACCGCCAACCGGGACCGTTGCCGGATATGCGAGTAGGAAGAGTGATCGTTTTGCCGCCTAATATGCCGGGAACCAGACGATATTACCACAACGGATTCATGGACAGCATGGCGATCTGTCGGAAAATGAGAAGAACGCCCACCTATTTGGTGACGTTCACCGCCAACCGACAGTGGCGAGAGGTGACCGAAGAACTGGAGAGGAGGGGCAAAACGAAGGCGGACGTCTATTACTTCCCCGACGTGTTGAGAGACAGATATTCGGCAAGGTCGAAGCTTACGTAGTAAGAATAGAATTTCAAAAGAGGGGTGCGCCACACGCACATATTCTACTCTACATGGAGAAACAGGACATTCCGACGTCGGCCGAGGACGTGGACAAGGTGATTTGGGCGCGATGGCCCGAAGAGAGCGACGGTATCGGATGGCAAAAAGTCAAAGAGATGGTGAGCAAATATATGGTGCAAGTGCGACATTGATATACCGAAAGAGGGTGCACCACCATCATCGGGACCAATATTACGAGAACGACGACAACAACAACGAGACGAAGAAACAATGGCACAACCAGGCGTGGAAGAAGCTAGAGAAGAACTCCTCGACGACGAAGACGCGGCGAACGCAGAAGAAGAAGAAGAAGAAGAAGAACAAGTACAACAACAACAACAACAAAAGAAAAGACCGGGATGCTGGACGTCGAAAGACAAGTGTCGGTGGAGGTTTCCTCAGAGACTTCAAGAAAAAACCGTATTGGTATTCGAAAAAAGCCTAAGCTACAGGCGATCAGAGGGAGTAGAAGTGTTCCACAGGGGACAAAATAGAATAGTCTCAAATCAATAGATAATATCGTATAATCCAACCCTTTTGGTGCGAATGGACTGTCACTTGAACGTGACCATGTTCGTAGGGAACCCGATACAAGTCTGTCGGTACATAAACCAATACGTGAACAAGGGACCCGATATGGCCGACATCAGGAGCGTCGAGTTGGAAATCGATCGCGAGAACAACACCGTGAGCTGGGACGAAGCCCGCCGCCTTCATGAAGATGAGATTCATCGGTCCACACGAGTCGATCTACAGAATATTGGGCAGAGGAAATTTTTTTACCAGCCACAAGGTCGTGGCGCTGCCGGTTCACCTGGAGAACGAACAGCCGGAGATCTTCTACGAAGGACAGGAAATGGAGGCGGTGGAACGGAGACGGTTCACCAAGTTGACGGCGTGGTTCCATCTGAACGACGCGGAAGCCACGGAAGCAGCCGGCCGAGGAGGAGTCGGAGTCGGTAGGAAAGCGACAGTCCGATACTAAGGTTCCCTGTCTTATCCCCCGCTGCCTCATCTTCGCCTACTGGAGAACAAAATCTGAACATACCACAAACTGGTTTGACTGACTCAAACAGAGATATTATGAAGAATAATCTTGTATCATTTTTTACTAACTATAAAGATTAATATTTCATAAAAATGTAATGATTAGTTTTAAGCTTTGTTGCGTTCAATAAAGATAATTTGTGAGATAATATGAAAACTGTCAAACAAAAGTGCTTGCACGCAATAATGACACCACCTGTAAACTCCTTAAAATAATGTATGGTGTTATTGATGACGTGCAAAGACTTTTTATTTGTGCTTTTGTTTACCTACTTACCTTAACATGTTCCTGCAAAACTTCTATGATGGCTTCACAAACTTCTGGTATTATTTTGGATATAACTTGTTTAGATATTTTAAAAACATACATGAGAGAGCTATATGAGTCGCCCGTCGCGAGGAATCTTAGGGTTACAGCGAGTCTTTCTGCTGCAGGAATAGCTCTTCTGTAATTTGTATCAATCTTCATTATTTTTGGTTCCACAAGTTTCAGTAAAGCTTCAAAATCTTTAGCAGACATTCTGCAAAAATTCTTGAACATACCGTACTCATGTTCCACTTTTAAATCACGTAATAGACTACTGCCAGAACAAGTATCTGTTTTTAAATATAGTCGCTTGCCAAAATCGTTTCTTCTTTTTTTTCTTTTTCAATAAACTCAGTACAACGAAAGCGGCACTGGCTAACAACAACTTCTCAGAGTCAGCCATTTTCAAATGCTCGCAGAAAATAAATGGATCAACTGAGAACTTAAATGGTCGAGATTTCAATATGACGAGCGAACACGAGCAAACATACGCAAACAAGAACAAATGCTCGCTCTTGCTCGCTTTTTTGGTGAATACGCGCCTTAACTCGCTTATAAAAAGCGATATTTAAAATGTTTTTGCATCAAAAAGTAGCAAATTTTATAGGCACCATTTCATCTCGATTAATATTGGGTTTATCTTAAGAAATAAAAAAGTTACAGCCGTTTGACGGCGAAGAAGCGCGCCACGGCGGCTGAGTATCGAGGGTCTCCCTCTCGTGCCCACTCCACCCGCGGCGCTCGACACACATGATTCAGTTATTCAGTATATTGAAGGCGTAGGATGAGACGTACGGTTTAAATTTTGCTATACGGAGTTTGAAGAGAAATTAGTATTAATCTTGTGTTGTATGATGACTCTCTTGCGTTTTATTGATCTTATAAGGTAGGTAATAATTATTTTTCAATGCTTTGCAGAATTTACGATGAATAAAGACACTTGCATTTTTTGCAGCCAAACAATATCGGCGTCCACGGGAGTTAAGGAACCAACACTTCAGGCCTTTGCCTCTATTTTATCAGCGGCAGAAAAAAGAAAGGCCGAAGTCTCTTTGCGAATATTATCTCAACGAAATGAAATAAATGAAAAACCCAAAAACTTTAAATTTTACTCAAGTTGTAGAAAATCATTTTGCAGTAAAAATAACATTGAGAAAATAATTAAATCCAAACAAGAAATAACAAACCTACAGCTCCGTGTTGCAGTTGTTAATATAAAAACTGATTGCTTAATTTGTAGCAAAAGTGGAACTTATAAAAAAAAAGGTTTGGTGTCAATCAGTACGGGGACAGGAGGTGGTACACGGGAAAAAATTTTAAATAGCGCTATAGAACGCAATGATATCATGATGCAGGGTAGAATGCATTTTTGCACTGATCTATTTGCCTCGGATGCAAAATACCATAGTACCTGCTACGCAGAGTACATAAGCAAAAAAAACATTTTGGCAAGTAACAGAAAATTTGAACTACACGAAGAAAAAGAAATTTCAACGGAAGACGTCTTTCATTTTTTCCTAAATATTAATGATGACATTTTAGAGCAAAAAAAATGTGTGACTCTGGTAAATATCTGTAAGCGCTTAGAAAAAATATTAGGAGACCTAAATTTAGACTTGGAAATTTCACAGAATACTGGTAATATTAGGAAAAGAATAGAAAAACGTTTTTGGGACACCTTATCTTTTGTGCATCGACCTGGAAAACCGACCCTTGTACTTTCTAAACAGTATGAATATGATATTCTGTATTCTTCTATAACAGACGATAATGACAGTTCTAATGAAGAATTATCAACGAAAGTATGTGACAAAAATGAAAACTTAGTATTACACAAGGCTGCAGCTATCTTGAGAAAGGCAATTCTAAATCACATAAAGGAGAATTCTATGCAGAATTATATAACCCCACAAGCAATAAATGAAAATAAATGTAAGAAAGAAATTCCGGACACTTTATATACATTTTTGTCATGGATATTACAAGAATATTTTGCAGATGGCTCAGCTAGTAGTTTTGATATTAATGTTATGGCCATAAGTTCAGCTATTTTAAACAGTTTTGACAAAATAAAAATTAGAACTACCTTTAGCTTAAGTCTTTCTATTTTCATGTATCAAACTGTCAGAAGTAAGGAAATAATTGACATTTTATACAACTTCGGGTACGGAGTTTCGTACGACGAAGTAAGGAAATTTTTGACTTCTCTAGCATCCCAAGAAATCCAAAATACCGAAAATGAAATTTTTATACCCCAAGGACTTGTTCCAGTAAACAATCAAGACAACAACTTTATAAATACCAGTATTGACAATTTTGACCTTAATGAAGAGACCCTCGATGGAAAATCAACAACCCATTCAATTGCAATGGTTATTTTTCAGAAGAAGTCAGAACTTTTTGAAGAAACAATATTTCAAAGACAAACAGAGCGTTCGTTGAGTGAGAGAAAACATTCTGATTTGGAACAAAAACTAATGTCCTATAAAAAGCCATTCCAACGCCCAGAACCACCTAAATATCCGAAAAATACAATCGATCAATGTCTGCATTTTGAAAAAGATTTAGAAATATCAACAGATACAATATGGAGGTTAATGAGGTACAAAAAAAGGGAGATACATTTATTGGATGGAACCGTTGTAATGATATTATTTCTGAAAATAATGTACCAGTATCCATTGTTTTCTATTATCCATTTATTAATGCCCCACCTTCATCGTATGACACAATTTACACCGCACTTGTACAGCTAACAAAAATAGCCGAACACTTAGGCCAAAACCATATAGTTGTAACCGCTGACTTAGCAATATATAGCAAAGCACAAGAAATTTTGTGGAACAACCCTCCAAACTTAGCTAATAAAGTTACCATGCAGTTAGGTGGCGTTTGTTGCTAGTATTGACAACATTTTTGGCGATGGGGTCTGAGCAACATTTTAGTTGAATCAGGGGTTTATGCAGAAAACTCTTGTAGACAAATGTTACAGGGCAAACACTTATACTGTGCCATACGTGGAATACTTCTTGTATCAGATACTTTAACTCGTTTGTTTTTCAAGTCAATGGAATCGTGGTTTGAAGATAATCATGGGTTAAGTGTACTCAGTAATGAAATGCATAATGAACTAAGCCATTTGGAAGATTTATGCAATACTGTGCATCCCAGTGAGTATGAGAATAGCCTAAAAGCCATTTTAGAAAGTCAAGCGAGTTTAAAGAAAAAATGTCCCAATATATAGAGCATGCATGGTTGCATGGTTGTCGCAATTCACCAACTTTTAAGTATTGGTTCCTATTTATTGAGGCTGCAATCATACTACGTCTTTTGGTAAGATCTGAACGGAATGCAGATTTTGAAATGCATTTAAAAGCAGTCAGTGAAACTCTCCCTTTTCTTAGAGCTGGTGGACGTAACAACTACGCTAAATATACTCCGTTCTATTTACTGGATATGGAAAATCTCAAAAATCAAAACCCCAGCACATACAAATATCTCAAGGATGGAAATTTTGTCGTGAAAAGGACTGATTCAAAAAAGTTTAACTGCGTGGCATCCGACATGGCCTTAGAACAAACGATTAATAGGGACTGTAAAAATTCTGGGGGTGTCATAGGTTTTACGAGAAGTGAAGAAACTCTGAGTAGGTGGCTGATAACAAGGCACCTAATGGGTGAATATTCAAGTAAGGTAGAGAGCTTAGTTTTAAATTCCAACAAAACCAAGCAGTCTTACGGCATGTCCTCAGAAATCAGAGATGAAGAAGGCGTAAAGAAAATGTTAAATTTAATCGAGTCTACATGGGTCAACCCTTTCGACACGCACAATTTTTCAAACGACTTCGTTCATATTGCTACTGGAAAAGTAGCTTCAGAAACTGTTAGGCAGTCTCTCTCAAATTTTAAAGAACAAGCTTCGATTAATACTAATAAGTTTATACAAGAGAGACTGGCGTATAATAGTGAAGTAAGTTTTTGGAAAACTGTACCTCGAGATCAAACAAAGTCGTTTGCTTTTGACAACATTGGTTACAAAAAAAATGACAAACAAAAAAAAACCATTCCTGAGTTCATGTTTCGCCGAATTATTGGTGCTGCACAATTTAATGATCTGGATTTTGCCAATATTCTGAGCTTTGAACTAACTCCTGTTGCCGCATCGATTTTTTGTGAAGATGGTACTATGAGAAAGACAGCCAAATCTGAGTTAGCACATATTCTAGAAACATTTGCCGATGTAGTTCCTGAGAACCCAGAACAAATTGAGTCCTATTATATTGATGGTATGCTGCTTATACAAGAACTAAATGAGAAAACATTTAAAACATTTGAAAATCTGGGTGACGTTGTTTTAAAAAAACTATTATACATTTTTAAAGAAAATCCTATTTGTAATAAAATATCAATAATATTTGACAGATATGATATTAAAAATTCTATTAAAAGTGCTGAAAGGCAAAGAAGAGGACAACATAAAATGAGAACCTACTCTATTGTCAGTTCCAGAAAAGTACCAAAGTACAGAGACTTTTTAAAATCTACATCAAACAAAATATCTTTAATACAATTTTTAACACAACATTTGAGCAATTCATCACAAAAACTGCCTGAAGGAAAAGTACTTGTTACAGCAGGGGGTCTTGAAGATGGAATTAGCACTATAAAGGTAAAATATATTTTCTTTGTTAATTTTGTATTAGTTTAAATAAAATTATAATTTTAGGTGGAAAATCCTCTAGTAGCTGAAAACGAATTACTGCAGTGTAACCATGAAGAAGCTGACACCCGAATAATTTTTCATATGATCAATGAAACAGATACAGCCAAAAAAAATATTGTCAAATCAGATGACACGGACGTGTTAGTACTACTGATATACTTTTATTGGAATAACAAAAAATTAAATGTAACTGAAATATTTATGGAAAAGGGTCATAGTACAACATCGACAACTAAAAAGCGGTTTGTGCCCCACAGTTAATTTTTTGGACGATTTCAAAAAAAATATATATAAATCTTAAAATTAGTGTTTTTGAGTTGGTACTAACCTCAAGTAAGAGAATTTGTGAAAATTAAAATCTTTTATGTAGAACATTTTACACAGTGGCTCAAAAATGGGTTAAAAAAATATAAAGTTTTATAAAATTTTTAAAAATCAAAATTTTCAAATAATTTTTTTTCGTAATAGACTATTTAATTCCAAGTAAAAAACGTCTTATGAAGTTTTCTGTAAAACCTATGGTTTTATGGTAAAAAATTATCTGATTTTTTTAATGCAAAAAATAATACATATTCAAAACATTGTATAGCTACTAAATAACATTTTGATGACTCAAAACACAAAATATAGCCCTTTGTAATATGTATTTTTAATAACGGCTACATTAGCATAATATCAAGTTACCTGTGACTAGCCGTGACGCTTAGACCAAAACAAATAAATAATATGTCAAAAAAGCGTGGTTTATTAACAATGTTTGACGTTTTCACTTTGAAGTTATATAGTATATAAACTGTGTTAAGGCTATTTTTGTGATTTTTCTGTGTTTTGAGTAAGATGCCTCATAAAAGAAAACATCATAGTGATAATCGAAAAATGGTATGTTACGCATGTTTTAATAAAGCAGTTAGAAGTGTTAATATTACTGGTAAAGTAAAACAACGTCTTGAAATTATTTCGCCTAGTTTTGACGAAAATAATGCAAGTATTCCCTCAGTGCTCTGTAGAACTTGTTACATAAAACTAATGAACAATAGACTAACAATAATTTTTGACTACGCACAAATGAAAATTTTGCCTGGGCGTTTCGAAATTACTGAAACATGCGTCTGTCAAATTTGTCAAGTGGCGCGTTTTCGTGGTCATCCTAAAATCAAAGATCTACCGTTTTCGTTTGCTGTCAAGAAAAAGGCTGTAGGTAGACCTTCAAAGAAAGATACGAAAGCGAAACAAAATTACAAAATATGCGTGAACTGCAATTGTAAATTACAAAAAGGCAGAAGGCATAAATGTACCAAGATGAAAAAAATTGATAAGTCCCTAACACTAATTAAAGACTGTAAGCAACAGATTGTAACTAAAGTTCTGGAGGAACAAGAATGTGCTCAGGGAAGTTCTGTCATATCTTTAGATAAGGGACGCAGTACTATGTCTATACAGTTGAAACGAAAATCAGATCTTCAGGGTGTTTTAAGTGCTCAAGATTTGAGCTATATGCAACAAGACTGTAATTTATCTCAAAATTCGTTAAGAAAAATATGTGGTTACCTTCGCGCCAGGATAAACAGAACTTCCATAGAATCTTCGGCTTTACAGAAATTGCGGTCTAGTAGTCATATGCTAGATAAGTTTTTTTCAACTGTAGACTTACCGGATATTCAATGCTTGAAACAAGATGGCACTCCATTTTTGATATACTGCAGCGATCTTCCGGGGCTACTAACTTATATTTTAAATGCCAGGCAACAAGACGATGATTTTCATCTAAAAATCGGAATAGATAGTGGCGACAATTCCTTGAAAATATGTCTAACCATACAACCAACAAATGACCCAGAATATTATCAAAAATATAAAAGTGCTGATATACAAAAGTTACTAATAATTGGCTTGGGACCAAATTTCAAGGAGAATTATGAAAACGTCAAAATACTTATGGACACTTTGCAATTACATAGTATATGCGGAATTTGTCCATATACTTTTGCGGCTGATCTGAAACTAATAATGCTGCTTTTGGGTCTGCAAACAAACGCGTCATGCCATCCTTGTCCGTGGTGCGACATCAACTGCAAGGAACTTCAAAATAAAGGTAATCCAAGAACAATTAAGAACATCAACGAACAACGAATTTTATGGCAACAAACGACTGGGGGAAAACTTTCTAAAGCAAAGTATTTTGGTAAGTATAAGTATAAATTCATCAAGTTGCGATAAATTTTAATGATCATCATCTGACATTTTTAGTAAACTGTGTAAATATGCCACTAATTATCGGAGATGAAAACGAGCCAGTATTAAACTATATACCTCCTCCAGAATTGCACCTTCTTTTGGGAATCGTTCAAAAAATGTTCGACAGCTTAAAAATTGAATATCCAGCAGCAGCCGAAGCATGGATAAAAAGAGCTGGGCTAAGTTTCGACCATTATGAGAAATTTAATGGCAACAACGCGAGAAAGCTGTTGAAAAAAGTTGATGTTTTAGAAGCATTGTCACCTGGTTTGTACACTTACCTAAGCACTTACTTAACTTATTTTTTCCTAATGTCAAAAAATATAGTTTTTTTTTTGGTTTTAGGCAACAAATATTGCAATTTGTTCAAGTACTTTGATAAAGTTGTTTCCAGTTGCTTTGGGCAAAGTCTTGACATTAATTTTGCCGAAGATATTCAACGCTTTGCCGTCGAATTAATACAAGTCGGAATACGCTATACACCGAAAATTCATGGCCTTGTGCATCATGTTCCTGACTTTATTAACGTACATCAGCGAGCACTTGGTTTTTTTTCTGAGCAAGCTTCAGAACAAGTTCACCATTCATTTAAGATGTGTTCACAAAATTTTAATTTAAATTCAAAAAACTCTCATTCTTCTAAACAAAAATTGTTGAGGTGCATTTGTTACTATAATAGCCAACACATATAATGTATGTATAATATAAATTCGATTATTATTCTTGTATTATTTATGCATAAAAGATCAGTTATTTTTTTGGAAAAAGGTATAGGTTCTATGGAAAACTTCATAAGACGTTTTTTACTTAAAATTAAATAGTCTATTACGAAAAAAAATTTTTTTTTGAAAAAATTGGTTTTCAAAATTTTTTATAAAACTTAATATTTTTTAACCCATTTTTGAGCCACTGTGTAGAATGTCCTACATGAAAGATTTTAATTTTCACGAATTCTCTTACTTGAGGTTAGTACCAACTCAAAAACACTAATTTTAAGATTTATATATATTTTTTTTTGAAATCGTCCAAAAAATTAACTGTGGCCCGTTCATGTGATTGCGCAAAGAAAACCTGCTTGTGATGGATTACCAGGTTTTCACGCCTTAACAGGTTGCGAGACGACAAATTAATTTTTTAAAATTGGAAGTCGGCAAAGCCCACGAAAAATCTCGTGTTTGTTTTCTTCATCGTAAAGAATCCATAAAGATCTTATAATAAACTTCCATTCTCATTTTATGTCCTACTAAAAGCCTGATTCCCGACTACAGCACGCCACGCATCAGTTGATATATTTGCTTTCGCGCCATCTCTGATGCCATCGCTGTATCAACATCACCTCCACACAAACTTAATACATAAACATATTAAAAATCCGTTGACGTCAAACTTATCAAAATTTTAGAAAGTTTAAAGTATTTTAGAACTCATTGGCGTAGCTAGGGGAGATGCAAAAATTCAATTGCACCCTCCAAAGCACCAACCAATCCTACTATTCTAGATTCATTGACTAGGGGAAAATCATAAAACAATCGTATTTATTAAATTTTATTACCCAACCAAATATCTAAATATTTACTTTCCTATGCTATACAGTAGGATCGGTGAATATGTATACGGGTTCTCCCACCCCACGGCCGCAATCGAAGCGAAAATCCAAATTTACTGAGCAAAGCAGTCGACGATCTATGCTGATGGCTGATTGTGATTGTATTGCTTACTTTTCTGATGTCGCTATAGCTTCTTTTCCCCATTTTTCAATTTATATCTATGCAAATAAATTACATTTTTATATTTATATTTTAGCGATTTATATTGAGCGTGAGCAGATTTAATTTTTGAGTCTTTTCTTCAGTGACAGTTGTGAGTTGATAGAAGTTCTATTACTGAAACAGTTCAATTTGATAGAATTCACTATTTTACGTAAATATACCCTATTAGAGTTTAAATATAATTATCTTTGATTTTGTTTTATTTAATCCACTTTATTATTATTATTAATAGGTACCCATTATTATTACACAAATTTTATATTTTAGATGGATCACCCCGTCCCTTTAAGAAAGAAAATTAAAACAACTCAGTCTTTTTGACAAAGAAAATGCCAGTACTCCATGTACTTAGCACCCCTCAAAAAAATTAGATGACGGTATTCCATCGACACCGACGTCAACATCAACGTCTCAAACAGAAGCGCTGCTGGCAACTTCGTAAAACAAACTACAGATTAGTTGCGTATTTTTTTTTTGGGTTTATAGTATAATCTGTAACGTTGTCAGGTACCACAGGTACAGGAACCTACAACCTGGGAAACAAACGTTAGACTTCTATTTCGGGAGTAATATCCCTAGCACATCTAATTTTTTCGGAGAAACTAGTTTCCAAGTAATTTGTTAAACAAATTTTGGATAAATTAAATGCACTACGACGGATATTTGGTACTATTATTTCCTTAGGTCAATAAATAATATTTAATATCACAATATTTTTATTCAAAACAACACTAAGAATTAATTATTAAATTAAAGAACATTTTCACTTGAAAATTAAATATGACGTATGAATTCTTGTCAGTGATTGACCCACTTTGATAAGAGGGAAATAATCGCCAAAATACTTCATACACACATTGCCGGTTGGTAAAAACCCTTAGTGTCTCTGCTGCGATTTTTCTTTATTTAAGGGACGTATAGTAGGCTTATATTTACTATTTTCATTTTATAATAAGAATCATGTTAAACAAAATAAAAAAATTAAAAAATTTGTTGCAGCAGATGCAACGAGATGGGCTGAACGGCACAAGTATGTTATGATATTAAAAGAACTATACAATCCTCTAGTTCTCACCTTGGAGGAAATTATAACTTGGAGTGACTCTACAACATCACTAGAAACTCATTCATTATATGATTCTCTCACTAAACCCACTTTTTATCTCAACTTGCTAGTTATTGAACACATTTTTAGTTTTACCTTGACACTTTGTAAAATGTTACAATTGCCAAATATAGATTTGTCTGAAGCTGTCGCAAAATACAGTAAATGAATTAAAAGAAATTAGGGCAAAAGCTGACACAATATTTATTGATATTTTTTCAAAAACTAAAAACGTATTTCAGGAACAAGTTACCATCTCTTTACCCCGCATAATTTTAAGGCAAACTAAAAGATCAAATGTTAAAGTTAATGATCCTGAAGATTATTACAGAATAACAACTTTTTTACCCTTTCTAGATCATTTTATCACAAATATAACAGAAAAATTCTTAAATCATGGACAAATAATTAAAATGTTTTCAAGTATTTTGCTCCCGAGAACTTTGCCAATACCGATGACAACTTGTAAATATCTATAGGGCTACAGATTTTATCACAGAGGTTTCAGATTCTATTTTACTAGCAGAACTAAGGCTCTGGAAAAAAAGCCTCAATAATCAAGGACAAAAAAATGCTATGGAAGCGTATGTTAAGTGTAATGAAACGATATATCCAAATATAAAGATGTTATCACAAATTTTTACAACTTTGCCTGCCACTAGTTGCACTGCGGAAAGATCTTTTAGTAGTCTTAGAAGACTAAAAACATATATACGAAATACTACTAGCAACAATCGTCTAAATGGTCTAGCGCTACTTGCTATTCACTTGGAAACTCCAGTATCGCCAGACGAAATGCTAGATGAAATGGCAAAGGTAAAAAGACGACTAGGGATTAATTTGTAATTTAATATTTAATACACGTAAAACTAAAGTTTTATTGACTATTTATTTTATTTATGTGAGTAGTATGACCTTGTTGAGTTGAATTTTTCTAGATTTATTTTTGTTTTTAAAGCAATACGGTTTAAGTTTTTTATACATTTTTGTCGATCAATTTTGTTGTATTATTTACTTATCCTACAAATTACGTTTTATGCTATAACTACTAAGACTTACTAAGTGCGTATTTCTCACAATTTTTTGTCAAACTTTATTTAGCTCATTGCACCCCCAAGACAAAATGCTAGCTATGCCAGTGTTAGAACTTTAAACAAAGTTGCTTTTTTTGGGGTCCGAAGTAATATTCTGGCTCTACAGAAAGACGCATGGATCGTACAGTACTAACTCTGGGGGTTTAATAACAGTTTAACCACACAACTTTCTTGTTATAATGCTCAGTTCCCATATCACCAATTTTCTATACAAATATCACTGCTGACCCCAAAACTTTAATGTTCTAAATTACCTTAAACCTTAAAATGTTGATAAATTTATTAAGTTTGACTTCAACGAAAGTTTATTTTAACATGCTTACATATTAAGTTTGTGTGGAGGTGGTGTTGATATGGTGATGGCATCAGAGATGGCACGAAAGCAAATGCATCAACTAACGCGTGGCGTAGTGCGCTCGGGAATGAAGCTTTTTGGCATAAAATAAGAATGGAAGTTTATTATAAGCTCTTTATGGATTCTTAATGATAAAGAAAAGAAACAGGAAATTTCTCGTAAGCTTTGCAGACTGGGTTTGCTATACTGGCAAGAGAATGATTAAAAGTTAATTTGCCAAGATACTTTTACGTGAAAAAAATAGACCAGATGGAAAACTGGTATTGTAGTGACTGGGCATCATACCGAGAAAGGAGTGCCATTAAACTGTACTTAGGACCCAGAATTAGTGCCGTACAATACATGCCAGGGTTGCCAGGCGTCCCGTATTTCAAGGGACAGTCCCGTATTTAACTGAAATGTCCCGCGTCCCGTTCAATAGTGCTTTGGTCCCGTATTTTATAAGATATGACGAGAAACATGCAAAAAAAAATATTCATAAAATAAAAAAAATTATTAGTACATTATTACAATATTTCGAATCGATATAAATGATGTTTCGATATTCAAATTCAGCTCTATCGGATGTTTTGTTATCAGCCATGAGATGGCGCTAGATGCTAGATCTGTGAATACTTATTATTTGACATAAACCCGTATTATGCTATGTGAAATACAAAACACGCGTCGGCGTATTTAATTTATATTTGAAAAGTGTTAAACGAATATTTAATCAATCTAGTGTTTTAAATGTAAGACTGTGATTTTAGATTTAATTGAAATCAACAAGGTAAGTTGTAAATTTTTAATAAACACCGTTTAATAAAAATAAAACTTAAATGAAATTAGAAAAGTGTATTTACCAAAACAATACTTATAGTGAATTAAAGAAAATTGATATTTTTAAATAACAAAAGAAAAATAACTTTAAGTGAATGAACTTTGTCGATTTTTCGGTATTAAAATTAGACCAGGGGCCAGGGGCGTAGTCGCGCAGTGTACTTGAGTTGCGGCGTATTAGAAAGTTATTTTTTGAGAGATTTTTTGTCCCTCAAATTTGTTTTTTTTTACAGACTAAGACTCAAACTGAAGGCACTGAAGGCGTCATCATGAGCTTCAAGAAATATTTTTCTCCAATAGCTAGTACTTCTTCAACATCAAAAGAAAGCGATTCCGAAAATTCTGATCAAGACCACAATCAAACACCCCCACCTACAAAAAAAAGATTATGTACATATAGAAAAATTTGGGAGCATGAATTTTCCTGGGTTTCAAAAGGTGCATCTAATTTTTTTGCCCGTTGCACATCATGCAAAAAAGAGTTTTTGATTTCTCACGGCGGTATATGTGACGTTAAACAGCACAGCAAAACAAAAGAACATAGAAGTCGTGAAAGTGCCGAAAAATCGTCGCAAAGTTTAAATACATTTTTTGTCAACCCTCAGAATGTTCAAGAGACTCACAATGTCACCGTAGCTGAATTAACTCAAATTTTCCACTGTGTTCGGCATAATCTTTCATATAACTCTTTAGACTGTGGCCTAAAAATTCTACCAAAAATTTTAAAAGATTCCGTTATTGCAAAAAAAATTGCTTGCGGACGAACTAAATCAGAATATATAGTAAAAAATGTTTTATGTCCAAAATCCCTTAAAGACGTCCTGGCTGATTTAGTTACTGAAAACGGCAGCACCTATTTTTCAGTAGCTACTGACACATCCAATAAAGAAAACCGAAAAATGTATCCCATATGCATCCAATATTTTTCTCCCGAAAAAGGTGTTCAATCAAAGCTCCTTGACTTTTTTGAAGAACCTTCAGAGACTGCCGAAACAATAGCCACTTGTATTTTAAAAACTTTAAAAAAGTATGGTTTAGATATTTCAAATGTGTCTGCGTTTACCGCTGATAATACAAACGCTAATTTTGGTAAGAATCATTCATGTTACACCATTTTACAAGAAAAATCTTCAAGAATATTAAAAAATGGCTGTTTGGCGCATGTTGTAAATAACACTTTTAAACATGCTTTTCAAAAACTTAATATCGATGTTGAAGGCATTATTCTTAAGGTATATAATCACTTTAGTTCAAGTGCTTTAAGAAGAGAAAGTTTAAAAGATTTCGTAGAATTTGCTGAACTAGAGTGGCAGGAACTTATTAAACATGTCCCCACTAGGTGGCTATCACTGGGGCCGGCAATTCAGCGAATTCTCAAGTTTTATCCAGCGATTTTGTCGTACTTTATATCCTTGGGTGACGAGTGTCCAGTTGCTATTAGGAAACTACTTGAAATTGATGAGGCTGACGATGAAAACGATGTCGAACATCATTTATATAAAAAACCCTCAATGTATTTACATTTCTGTGCAAACGTGTATTTGGTATTTGAAAAAGTTTCGTTAATCTTGCAAAATGAATCCACCACAAGTACAGAATTATATCAAGTGATGCTGCAATTAAAGACAAATTTGGAATGTCGACTTAAGGAAACATTTTTTGGATTTCAGGTAAATCAAAATTTAAAAAAAATGAATCAAAATGATCAAACTACTGTTGTTAAAGATTTAGTAAATTTTTTTGAACAATCGTTAAAATATTTAAGTCAAAAATTTGAGTTCTCTGAAAATAATTTTCTTTTTATTATTGAGACTATTTCTTTAAAGACACCTCTCAGTTTTAATGACATATATCAAATTGTACAAAATCTGGAATTAAAAGAGATAAATCTTGATTTGCTATTCGATGATTATTGTGCTATAAAAAATATTTTAGATGATATATGCAAATTAGAAATAAGTACGATTGAAAAATGGCAAAACATATTTAAATCTGTCAAAAATAATAACTTGAAATCATTATTGCAGGTCGTCTCATATATATTAAGCATCCCTCCATCTAATGCATACCTTGAAAGAATATTTTCTAAAATGATTATAAAATGGAGTGATTCTAGAAACCGATGTTCTACAGATTTAATTAAAGCCGAATTGCAAGTATCAGTAAGTTTTAAAATGACCTGCCTAGAATTTTTCGAACATATAAAATACGATGTAGAACTTCTTAGCGCAGCAAAATCAAATACCAAATATACATTTACTAAGAAATAAACACTGCTTTCGGCTTTATTTTGTTCTTGTTTGGTTGGTTTGTCATATACTTTATGGCACTGCATACCCAAACTATTCATGGGTAATACAATATAAATTTTAATGCAAGCACCCATATTTTATTTCCCCTATTTATTTTAGAGTAAAATTATATTAAACATCTTTGAAGGTCCTCATTCGACAATATAATTAAAGCATCAACAAATGTCAAATTATCACTCACTTGTATATCTCTATATTTGATAGAGTCTAAACTAATGAATCAATATAGCAATTTTATTTCACTTTTTTTTTATTATCTCTAATTTGGTACATTAAAATTATTCATATTTTGGATGTTATTCCATCTTGTAGGACAAAAAAATTAACAGAAATTTTCTTTAAAATGAATAAGGATAATATTATGATGGGATAAATAAAAATTTACCTAGGATTTCCTGTAGACGGTTTGTTTATTCAATACACAGATATTTAACGTACTTTTTCAACTTTTCGATTTCTACATTGCAACTTTTGTAATAAAGTTTATAATATATATATCTGAAATCTTTGTTCTTTGTTTCTTTAATCTTTCTTATATAAGAAAATATCAAAACTATAACTAGTCGTATTTTTATCGCTGAAAGCAAGACCCGTATTTTAATTATTATATAACTCCTCTGTTGAGTTCGTTTCTAATACACATTATTAGATTTTGTCCGTTTAAAAAACATCATCACACACTTCAGATTCACAAAAAACTGCAACTCTTTAATTATAAAAAAATGTACAATTATTTATTTTTGCGTAATGGCGAAGGCGCAGAATCGGTTCTTGCGTCCCGTATTACAAAATTTAAAACCTGGCAACCCTGATACATGCGTCTCTCTGAAGAGCCATCTATAGAAATATCCCTGCTGACCCGAATTGGTTGCTAAATAAAATAATATTTAGAAATGTTAACTATAAATAATTATCTAATTATGGCTATCACTTAAACAATAAACAACACTAAAATCGCATACTTTTTTGTAGAAATAGCAGTAACTTTTTTGAAAGGTAGAACTTTCTAGAGCGTCTGTACATCAGGAATAAAATTAGTTCCTGTTGGTTGTATTTAATAAGTTTATATTTATATTAAGATTTTAATCAGGATTCGGTCCAACCTGGAATAATCATGGAATTTACAAATATTAAGAAATATCAAAATTAATTTTTTCAATATTGGTCAGTTAATATTCTTCAGCAACTTTGTTTACGATTTTGTAATACCCTAAACATTCTAAAATGTTGATAAGTTTACTCTGTTTGACTTCAACGAAAGTTTAGTTTCAACTTGTTTATTGATAAAGTGTGTGTGGAGGTGGTGTTGATATTGCGATGGCATCATAGATGGCGCGAAAGCGAATGCATCAACTGAAGTGTGGCGTGGTGCACTCGGGAATAAGGGTTTTAACTGGACATAAAATAAGAATGGAATTTTATTGTAATCCTTATAGATTCTTTACAATGAAGAAAACAAACAGAAATTTCTTGTGAGCTTTTTGACTAGGCTTGACTAAAAGTTAATTAGCCCAGATACTTCGACTCGCAGAAAATAGACGAAATAGGAACCTGGTGATGTGGCGACTGGGTATTATACCGAGAAAAGTGTCTCATTAAACTGTCATTAGGCCTCCCAAGTTAGTGCTGTGCGATACGCGTCTTTCTGAAGAGCCATCTATAGCATAAATGTGGTGGTAATACGGCGATGGCATCATAGATGGCGCGAAAGCGAATACAACAACTGAAGCGTGGCGTGGTGCACTCGGGAATTAGGGTTTTAACTGGACATAAAATAAGAATATAATTTTATTATAATCTTTATGGAATCTTCACGATGAAGAAATTTCTTATGAGCTTTTTTACTAGGTTTGCTATACTGGCAAGGGTGTAACTAAAAGTTAATTAGCCTAGACACTTTGATTTGAAGAAAACTGGCATTATACCGAAAGGTGTATCATTAAACTGTCATTAAGCCTTCAGAGTCAGTGCTATGCGATACGACTCTTTCTAAAAAGCCATCTATAGAAATATCACTGCTCATCCCAATAAATATTTTCTTTGTGATTTATTATTTCTAAGTAAAACAAGCTCAGTTAGTTATCGCTGAAACAATAAGTAACACTTAAATCGCTTCATTTTTTGTAGAAATAGCAGTAAAATGTTTGAATGGTAGGGCTTTCTAGCACATCTATGTATTAGGAATAAAGTTAGTTCTTGTTGGTTGTATTTAAGTTTTTATTTGTATTAAAATTTTAATCAGGGTTCAGCCTAACCTGGAAATCTTGGGAAATTGAAATTCGTGCTAAAAAAAACCTAAAATAGTCATTGAATTTGCAAAGGTGCAGCAAATCTTCGAAAATAAAACATTAACCTGGCACAAACTTCTTCGTATTTACCTAAAATCTTCCAAAATTATACTTCTTATTATTGATCAATTAATATTCTTTAGCAACTTGGTTTAAAGTTTTAAAATACCCTAAACTTTCTAAAATTTTGATAAGTTTACTGAACTTGACTTCAACGTAAGTTATGTTTATTGATAAAGTTTGTGTGGAGGTGGTGTTACACTAAAATCGCATACTTTTTTGTAGAAATAGTAAAATTTTTAAATAGGAGGATCTTCTAGCGCACCTGTGTATTGTAAATAAAGTTAGTTCCCGTTGGTTCTATTTTACAAGTTGTGTGGAGGTGGTGATTTGGTATGATGACAGATGGCGCGAAAGCGAATGCGTCAACTGAAGCGTGGCGTGGTGCACTCGGGAATTAGGGTTTCAATAATACGGATGGAATTTTATTATAATATTTATGAATTCTTTACGATGAAGAAAACAAATAGATACTTATTGTAAGCTTTGCTTTGCTATACTGACAAGGGTGTAATTAAGTTTATTAGCCAAGATGCTTTGACGCGAAGCAAATAGACTAAATTGAAAACTGGTGATGTGGCGACTGGGTATTATACCGAGAAAGGTGTGTCATTAAATGGTCATTAGGCCCCCAGAGTTAGTGCTGTACGATACGACTCTTTCTAAAGAGCCATCTATAGAAATATCACTGCTGATCCCAATACTTCTTTTTTGGTGATTTATTGCTTCTAAGTAAAACAAGCTCAGAAATGTTATTTAATCATTATAAATAATTATCTAATTTTAGTTATCACTGAAACAATAAGTAACACAAAATCGCATACTGTTTTGTAGAAACAGCAGTTAAATTTTTGAATGGTATGACTTTCTAGCCCATTTAGTATTTAATATGTTTTTATTTATATTAACATTTTAATCAGGGTTGGGCCCAACCTGGAAATGTCAGGGAATTTGAAATTCGGTCTAAAAAACCTGGTATTGGCAATTTTTTAGTAAATCATGGTATTTGCAAATTTTTAATAAATTTCTGGAAAATAAAACATTAATGTGGAACAGGCTTCTTCGTATCTATCTAAAATCTTCCAGAAATATCAAAATTTAACTTCTCATTATGGGTTAAGTTAATATTCTTAAGCAACTCTGTTTAAAGTTTTAAAATACCCTAAACTTTTTAAAATTTTGATAAGTTTACTATGTTTGGCTTCAACGAAAGTTTATTTTTAACATGTTTATGGATACAGTTTGTGTGGATGTGGTTTTGATACGGCGGTGGCATCAGAAATGGCGCGAATGCATAAACTGATGCGTGGCGTGGTGCACTCGGGAATGAGGCTTTTATCTGGACATAAAATAAGAATGGAAGTTTATTATAAGCTCTTTATGGATTCTTTACGGCGAAGAAAAGATACAGGAAATTTCTCGTGAGCTTTGCCGACTGGGTTTGCTATACGAGAAAAGTTAATTAGCCAAGATGCTTCGACGCAAAAAAAATAGACCAGACATAAAACTGGTAGTGTGAAAACTGGATATTATATATTGTTTAAAGTTCTAAAATACCCTAAACTTTCTAAAATTTACATAAATTTACTATGTTTGACATTAACATTAATAAGTTTATTTTTAACATGTTTATGAATAAAGTTTATGTGGAGAAGGTACTGATACAGCGTTAGCATCGCAGTTGAAGCGTGGCGTGAAACACTCGCGAATGAGGCTGGTTATGTGGCAACTGGGCATTATACCGAGAAAGGTTATCATTAAAGTGTCATTAGGCCCTCAGAATTAGTGCTGTACGATCCGCGTATTTTTAAAAAACCATCTATAGAAATATCACTGCTGAAGACAGAAAAACGGTGATGTGACGACTAGGCATAATACCGTGGAAGATGTGTCCATACACTGTAAATAGACCCCCAGAGTTAATGCTGTACGATCCTTGCGTCTTTCTGAAGAGCCAGTATAAGTAAAGCAACCTCATAAATGTTATTTAATCACTATAAACAATTATCTAATATTAGTTCTCGCTGAAGCAACAGGTAACACTAAAATCGCATAATTTTTTGTAGAAATAGCAGAAACTTTTGAAAGGTAGCAACTTCTAGCACATGTGTATTAGGAAAAAGTTAATTCCTGTTGTATTTAATTAGGTTTTATTTATATTAGCATTTTAATCGTGGTTCAGCCTAATATGGAATTTGGAAAAAGTATACATATGCAATGAACATAGTGGCTATTTATTAAATCCGACTTTTACAAAAAAAAGTAGTATAAATAAAACAAAAAAGAATTAAATAAAAAGTTTTATAAAAAAATATTAGCGTCAATAACCCTTTAAAGTGAAAACAATAGAAACGGTTGTCTTAAAACTTTTACTAGAATAGTTGCTAAATTGGTAATAGATTTCAAGAAATAATAATAGGTCAGACGCCTGAAAACCGAACGAAAAAAAAGTCATCACTTTAGCTAAAACGGTAATAAATTTAAACTTAAAAATCCCTTGACCCTCACAAGGTTTCTAAAAATATAAATTTAGTGAATAGGTAATACATATAAGATCTATTAAAATAATTATGGATCTATTACGATTGTAATAAACTGACAACACTAAAGAATATGGGATAGTGAAATCCATCAGATTTCCTCGAGAGTCACGTGAGTTTTCGAGTACTCGAACAGCAGAGTTAACAAAAGCGCGGCAATGTAATGTTTTTATAGGGTTATTTTCTGATTTATCTTTAAGATATGTTAAAGACAAATTGATATTTAGGTATTTTTAAGACAAGTAGCGAAATAGTCTGTATTTAATAAAAGAAAAGTAAAAATTTTATATTTATAAAAAATCGCGATTTTAAATCGACTTACTCCGAGATGCTTTGACCGATTTGAATGAAATTTTCAGGAAGTGTTCAAGGTAGTGTCGGAGTGATCACGTAGCGAGCATATTGAAAAAATGGAAAAAATAGAGGAATGAAGCCATGTTAACGATATATTAACTTGAAATTTGGTATTGAAGTTTAATTAACAAAGAAAGTAATTTCGCCCCACTCTGAAGTACGTACCCCCTAGAAGAGTATTTATTTTTTCATCAGGTTATTTTGGTTATTATAAATCTTAATGAATGATGAAAATATTAAAGGTCTTTCTTATTGGCATAAAATATTTCTTGTGTCGAAATATCGAGTTTCAGATGATTTTCGAGATTTTTAATGACACAAAGTAATGCTTTTCTTTCTACAGGCCTTTGTCCATTTAACTTTAATGCAATATATGTAAGTAAGTGTTTAGGTAAAAAATATTAAAATTTCAAGTAATTGAAGTTTTGAGACGTTTTCAAAAATCGTCCGAAAATTTTAAAAAAATTTGAAAAATATGAGTATAAGCAAGCTGATGACACCACCGATTATTTTTGTATGCTTTTTAAAACGTGAATATATTTTAAAGAAAACGCGACTTCTGAGAATACAACAAGTGACCCAGCTATTGAACCTAGAAGATATACCTGTCGTCAAGTCTGAGCAACTGCTTTCTAATTTTTTAACAAAAAATAATAAAAATGAAAATGCGTTGGATAATGTAATCACAGAAGAACCTTTTCATATTGACGATGAAAGTACACATAAAATAGAATATATTGATTTTAACAGTGACGATAGTCCAAAAAAATCTCAAACTGCAGTAATTACAGTGCAAGAAATGGAAAGTTGCAAAACAGAAAACTTCAACTCGGATAATAAGACTTTATGTATTCCAGGTAGCAAAAGGTAAATTTTAGTGATTCTAAAGTTTTAATTGAAAACAATAGTTTTGCATCAGAAAATCTCGACACTAGGGACCAAAACACTTCTTTCGACTCCTTACTAAATTGGCCCAAAACTCCTCAAAGGAAAAAAAGGAACGAAAAGAAAACGAATTAAACGAAAAAAATAAGAGAAAACTTTCTAGGCTTGCTGCAAAAGAACAAAGGAAGAATGACGCAGAAAGCCGAAAAAAGGAAAAGTTAAAGAAAAAGCTACTGATCACCAAACCATCTATTAATAGTAAATCCTTAGGCCTTAGGTAGGGAAATAAAGACACCAACTACTAGCAGTGGTTTATTCTATAAAGATGGTCCTTACTTAAATATTATGAAAAAAACCCTGTTAAAAAAGTAAATGTAATATCTAACGTAGTAACCTTGGTACAATAACCGGGCAAGTCCAATTTTATCAGAAATATAGTTTTCATATACAATCTACCATTTCACACGCCGCACCTTTTGGTACAAGAATCGGGCAAGTCCGTCGAATTTTAACCAAGATATTACAGAAAAGGACTTGCTTGTTTAGATTGTTTGAGGCAAGAAATAGACAAGTCTGGGACTTGCGCGGTTTTTGATCCCAACCGGTAATTATGTGGTGGGGACTTGCCGAGGGTGGGAGGTAACAACGAGCGACTCGCGTGGCTATGATTTAGGGCGTCCCGCCGTACTTGATCAGTTCTTTAGGAAGGTGTTTCTAGCGTTTCGCTACGATGTCAGGCGAAGAATCGGAACCATTTCAAAGTTCGGGAAGCGAGTATATGCCTCCTAGTGATCATGCGCAAACAAGTCCTTCACGTAAAAAAATTAATCTAATGCAGAAAACTAAAACACGGATTCGTAAAGGAACAGATAGTGAAAAAGCAGAGAAAAAGGAAAAAAAAAAGACAAAGACGTGAGAGTGAGTGGAAAAGAAACGTTCGTAAAAATTCCAAGGGCAAGAAGTTTTTTAATACCTCTAAAAAAGTGGTACCTAAAAGAGGGATTAGGCAAAATTGTGTTTGTCGTCGTCAATGTTTCACAAAAATAAACGAGGAAAAAAGAAACAGCGTTTTAGAAGCCTTCAATAAACTGGCGAGTAAAGAGAAGCAAGATCTCTACGTGAGTGGTTTGATATCTTCAAAACCCATTGCTCGTAAACGAAAAAGAACTGGCGAAGGAATACAAAAATCTATTTCCCATTCATACAAGGTAACAATATATTTTATATTTTGTATGTAGCTAATCAAATAGGGACTATATTGGACATGCCTCCTTTAAAATTGTTTTATTAAGGCAAAATTAATAGTTTTTTTCTTTTGTTTCAGATGCGAATAGGCTCCGACGAATATCAAGTTTGCAGAAAAGCTTTTTTTGGCATCCATGGAATTTCTAAACATCGTGTGGACCGTCTGGCTTCTTGTTCAAAGACAGGCATAATCGCACCATCTGAGAGGTAAGCACGAAACTCGTCCCAATAAAATATCTGTTCAAATAATAAATCGAATAGATAACCATATAAAGAGTTTTTCCAAGAGAAGTTCGCATTATAGTCAAGAAAAAAATAATGTCAAATACTACTTAGCACCGGAGTTAAGCATTTCAAAAATGCATATATGTACCTTGAAAAAATATGAGAAAGAAATTTTTGAGCGTGAGACTTGCAAGCCACATTTTACCTATGACTTTTATCATCGTCACTTTACGTCAAACACAACCTAGGTTTCGGACATCCGAGATCGGGTACATGTCAGACTTGAGACCGATTTATGAACGCAACAGCTGGCAAAAAAATGTCGAAAATAAGATTGGCCTTCAGAGAGAAAAAGAAGTTCATGTTAGAAAGTCGGAAGTATTTTACACCATGCTTACGGAAGAACCTATTCTTGCAAATCAAGATACTCAGGTGGAAACACTGTGTTTTGATTTTCAACAGAATCTGCCCTTACCGCATGTTCCAGCGGGCGACGTTTTCTATAAAAGGCAAATTTGGCAGTACAACTTGTGCATTTTTTCTGCAAAAACTGGCATTTCCACATCTTTTACAATGAGTTTACAGCCAAAAAAAGGAAGCAATGAAGTTGTAAGCTTCTTACAGCATTAAATTCAAACTCACCGGCCTATAGTTATCATTCTATATCTTTTTTCAGATAATGCATTTGCGCAAAACAAAAATCAGACTGGTTAAATATCTGCACACAATAGTAAATCTAAATACCAAGAACCTAATAACTATCATTTACCAGTACCCAGAACCAGGTCACAGCTTTTTACCCTGTGATCGTTCTTTTAGGCTTATAGAAAAAAATAAGCGCAAAAAAGAAAGAGTATACATTCCTGAAGAATGGAGAAAACTTGTCCGAATTCATCAAAAAAATTTAAAGTCATTTCTGTGCAACAAGAGATGATTCTGAAGTAGGCAGAGCATTTTAAACAAATTTTAAGTCTATAGCTGGAACAAAGAAAGAAAGGTTTGCAGTTTCAACATGGAGAGTTTGCAAATACACTAATAAACAGCTTTATTGAATGCTCTGTGAGCGCGGGATTGTCAGTTTTTCAAAAGTTTTGTAAGGACGCCCAGTTTCAGATGTCAATGCCATCAGTGAGAGCTTACAACAATCTAATACCACTTAAAGATGCAAAAGTTAAAGATTGCAAAGGATTAGTTGCAAAATATGTGCCAGTAGCTTGCTAAGGATACTATGAAGCTATGTTCAGAGGGTTACTGCCTGAAGAGGGTCCTGAAGATGAAACGGAACAGAATGGATATGAGACAGATTCCTCATTTATTTAAATTTTACACTTTAAATATTAATGTTTAAGCCGTAAACATATCTTAAAAAATAGGGTTGTATTAATTTTTTTTGTAATTTGGTGCAAGAAACAGGCAAGTCCAATTTTCAAAAGTTTTTTTTATCTGTGTTTATATTAATTTGAAAAAATATTTAAAAAACCTACCACTTGAATGACACTTAAGATAAACAAATATGATAGTTTCACTAATCTCAATGTTGTATGCAGAGAAAAAAGTTTTTTCCGTTTTCCCAACAATTTTAAAAAGTGGACTTGGTTATTGCACCAAGGTCTTCAATTAAACCCCAAGAAACATGTAAAACAAATTGTTTTTCAGAAAATCCCATTATCAATATCGACTTACTCGATAATTGTGTAGTTAGCGGTCTTTGTTACCATTGCACTTGCAATATTACTAGTCAAAACCAAGGCCTTAGATGCTTAAGTGTTTTTATAGATAGACAATATCATGTAGTTTGCTTACAAAAGAAAAACGAAAAAATTGATAACTTTGTATGCAAATCAGGCAAGTAGCAGTCACGAATAATTAAAACTGTCACATACTTTCCTCATGCCAATAACTAGGTGTTAATAACCGGGTTGTCTATGCCAATTACCATTTTTAAATAAAAAACGCTATTTTAAGTATTATGTAATATGTTTTAACTTAATTAAATACTATAAGCAATTATACACAATATATATGTTTGTTAAAAGCTTCATTTGTTTAATTTGTCTTTAAAACTATTCCAATATTTTATATTATAGGTTATTTGTCGCCATTGCCTTATGAGTGCCAATAACTGGGTAGTTTACCCTATCTAGATATAATATAAAAGGGTTGTTTAGTTAACTAATGTACACTTCAAAATATTTGGAAGCATTTTTCCCTCGTAAAAGGGAAGTATTGAAATCACCCTCCGAGATTTTTTCACATCTTTAAGTTTCAGGGTCCCTAATGCCGAAAAACATATTTTTTCAATTCCGTCGGTTTGTCTGTTTCTCTGTCGGTCTGTCTGTTCTTGGCATATCTAAAAAACTAGTCTCCCGATTGACTTCAAATTTTGATCAAAAATTAAGGATCATATCGCCGTTCCAAAATAATAGCAACGTAACTGCAGAATTTTGCTAAAATGAGTTAAGCTCACCATTCGATAAAAAAAATCCATTTTATATCGCTGCTTCGGCAGAACACTGACCCAACTGCAAAATTTTCAAAAACTGGGTAGTTAAGTTTATCATTAGTCTTTAAAAGGTTATCTTACATTGCTAGGCGGCCTTGGAAAAATAATGACACATTGCACAGTCGCGTCTGGAAATTCAGATAAAACTATACGTACTCGGGAGAAAAACGCCGAAAGTGCAGTTTGTGTTAGTGGTTTGAAATTTTGTATCAGAAGTTTGGCGAAATAAAGACGTAGGTGTATTTTACGCCATTGTCATTCCGAAAACTTAAAAGAATTATTATGATAACAACATAAAATGTACTTTTTGTCATTGTAACTTATTCATTCGTTGCGTCATAGTTGCCTCGAAATTTGACTATTCTTTTTGATAGAAGTGCTTTAGTACATATTATGTAGTAGTGTAAAGTATTAGTTTGCGTCTGCTATTTTGGGGAAACATTAACATTGGCGTCGAAAAAAGCGTTATAAATTTAAATAGTTTTCGGTTAGTCATTTTGCGCATGCTAGCGAGTACCTGCGCGCGTTTAGCAAATGCGTAATCAGTCGAACAGCATTTCATTTCGAACGTACCATAACATGCGAAAAAATCTCATATATTATGTAGCTCCAAGTCTATAAACAATGCTATTCGTAGACATGAGTATGACAATAGTGATTTTGTGGTTTCATTTGACATTAAAATCAATGAAAAATTATTGACATTGTTAATCCTTTTTTATAATAATATAGTCTACGACCTTCAGACGAGTTTTCTTGCATGCGGTGGTACCTATTTTTAATAGGGTCTACATTCCACTAATTAATCTACTCCAGCACCCGACACAACTGAAGAAATGCGTCCACATATACAGATTAATTTATTTTTCTTTTTACGTACTATAAATTTAAATTAGAGTTAATTTGAGTTGTTATGAGTTAGTTTAGATTGGTTTTAGTTTGGACTGGTTTTTTAAAGGACTACGCGATAAAGCCGTAGGTCCAGTTTTTTTCTTTTTATGTATAATAAATTTAAATAAAGGTTAGTTTGAGTTAGAACTTGGTTTTGTAGGTTCTTTGTTTGATATTTAACTAAGCATAAAGAACATGTAAATACTGCAGGGGCGGATCCAGAGGTACTTTTGGGGGGAGGGGGGCCTTTAGGAAGCACCATAATCTGAGACTAATTTGTCACGTTGCTGCAGAGAAAAGTGACGACCAAAAATACAGTAAGTTGTATTTTTTAATGTTGAGAAACTTGGGCTTTTGCGTGCTGTTCTAGCCAGACTATTTTTTGGATATGTAAAACTTTGAGGTATATTTAAAAATACGAAAAACTCATTCGAAGCATTCTCCTAACTATATTGTTGAAAGCAGAGGTTCAACATTCTTACGGTTGAGAAGAATCTGTAGATTAACCTATAATGACCCGAATATTGCAACAGAGCGCGACGATTTTTCTTCTGGATCTAGTGATAACTTTTCTCCATAAAGTGAACATTCATCAAATGATTCATCTGAACCAAGGTTTCACACTTCTAATCAGAACACTGTTTCGCAGCAAAGAGCTTTTGATAGTTCAGAAACTAATGAAGACTATATTTTATAACACACAAATACCTGGTTCGTGGCCTACCCAAAATGAAGGGGATGCCAATTTATGTTCCGGACCAGTATATCTCCGCAATTCGATCCGCAAAGAAAAATGGCAATCCACTGGTGGTAAAAGAAATGAACTTTGACACCTTCTTGGATTTAAAAGCTATTGATGATGAAACGGCCAGCGCCGTAACTAGGGCGTGGCGAGGGCGGCATTTGCCGCGGGCGCGAGATTTTGGGAGGCGCCAAATCTTTCGATAGAAAAAAGGCTCTTCATAATAAAAAAAAATAAAAGAACAAGATTTATTTAGACAATAATTATAATTATTTTAATAAAGGAAAAAATATAGGTGTAGTTTTAAATTACTGTTTAAAAAAACAGCACTATCAATCAGTCCATATTTTTTACAGAAAAACTTTTCTTTTAACTTTTATCTGTAAATACTTACATTTTTCTATCCTACCAAATTTTGACACGATGCGAGTTATGACAATACATTTTAATTACGGAGTACTGTTCTTTGTTTTTTGCGGCAAGTGCATCATTCATTATTACTGCGACTGTGCAAGAAGTGTTGTGACCAACGAATTATCAATACGGATAGAATGGGTCCGACCCGTATCGATTGATGTTAGAATAAGACAGAAGATAAGGATAGCGCTAGTCAGTGCAGAAAATCGTCGTCCTCCATCACAGTAATGTGAAAAAGAGTGTTTATGTTTCACGTTTTTAAAGATTTTCGTTTCCAGTGTTGTTTTTAAATTATATTTAGTGCTTTTTGGTGATTATTATTAACATTTATAGACTATATAGACATTCAGAGTTTTTAGTTTTTGTTCAATTTGTTTTAAAAGTGGTTGAATCGTGTTTGGCAGTGAATTGTACAAATAGACGAACAAAAGATGTTAAAATAAAGTTCCACAGAATTCCTAAGGACCCTAATATGAGAAAGTTGTGGTTGCTCGCAATTAGAAGAGTAACCTTTAACCTAAAGTCCTACAAGAGTGATTTGTGAAAAACATTTCACTCCAGAAGATTACGAAGTAAATGTTCATGGAAATAAGGTATTAAAGAAGACGACTGTTCCATCTGTGTTCAATTTTCCAGCCCACCTCATAAAAGAACATAAACAACGAAGGGTTTTGAAAAGAAAACATGAAGAAGCCCCTCGGAAAACCCTAAAAGATTTAAAAGAAACAGGTAGATATTTTCTTTTATATTTGAGCTCTACCTGTTTAAAGGTAAAAAAATGGTCATGTTTTAGTTACATAATTTAATTGCTTTTAGAACAACCTGAGGAACAAACTTTGGATACAGTGGTAGAGAAACCTGAAAATCTAAACCTTGTAGATTTATTGGAAGCTGGTCCTTCAAATATTACATTAAGTCCTTCAAGCACCTCCTTAGAAACCTCTGAACCTTCTAGCAAAAAAATTTGCAATCAAAGGTATCCTAAACAATTGTTTCATTTACATTTTCATTTATTAAAGTGTTTGTATATTTGCAGAACCAGAAGAGAACCTGTATATTTTGGAGATTTTAAGTTTTCTGATTTAAATGATATGCAACGTAGAAAGAGGTTTTGGAAAATTTCTCATGAAACCTTACAAAAGTACAGAAAGGTGAATAGGTACAATCAGTGCAAAATATCTAGGCAAAGAAAGAAAATGAAAAATCTAAATAATCTACTGGATGAATTGCTCAAACAGAAGAAAATATCAGCAGCCCAGTCATTAGTGTTAAAGGTAAATTTTTGACATAAAAAAAAATCTTTCAAGTTTTTTACCTAAACAATCAAACTGTACATTTGTACAATATTTTGTTAGTGAGAAAAAGAGGGAGATATAATATTATTGTGTTCATTATTTTATATTTATACACTTTTACTTGTAAAATGTTCCATTTTAGCTGAATAATTCTATAAGGTTTTACCTTAAAAAGTATGGCACTAATTAATGATTGCTTGGGTGATGGAGTTGAAATACTAATCATTTTAAATTTTTTTTAACTATTTACTGCATGCAAATTAATTTAAAGGATGAAGTATAAATGTATTTTATTGTAGGAAAGTCTTCCAGAAACACAAAAACAACTGCTTTTCAGGCAGCTACAAAAAGGCAAATCCAGCAAGTACAGCCCTGAATTAAGGTGGTTTGCCCTAACTCTCAATTTTTATTCATCCTCTGCTTATAATTTTGTACGAAAAGTATTTGGAACAAATGTATTGCCTCATCCTCGCACTATTTCTAAGTGGTATAGTGTAGTTGATGGTACCCCTGGTTATAGTGCAGAAGCCCTTCGTGCCATTAAAATAAAAGTAGATCTTGAAAAACAAAAAGGGAAAAAACTTGTAGGTGCTTTGGTGATGGATGAAATGTATATTCACCAACATGTACATTGGACAGGGAGTAGATCAGTAGGGTATATTAATTTTGGTGTGGCTATGCCTCAGTGTAGTGAGGAAATACCAAAAGCCACAAAGGCTTTAGTTTTTATGGTTGTGGGGATTAATACCAGGTGGAAGGTTCCAGTTGCTTATTTTTTAATAGAGTCTTCCTCAGCTGAAGAGAAGGCTACTTTTGTTAGAGGATGCTTACTGCAACTTGAAAGCACTGGAATACTCACTAAAAGTTTGACTTTTGATGGAGATGCATCCAATATTCTTATGGCTAGTATATTGGGTGCAAATCTTAGTTTTCCTGGCACTAAGCCTTTCTTTTTAAATGAGAACAATAATGAAAGAATTCACATAATATTAGATGCATGCCACATGATTAAATTGTTGCGAAATACATTAGGAGACTTTGGTATTTTAAAAGATGGGGAGGGTAACCTTATAAAGTGGGAGTATTTTAAACGCTTAGTGGATCTTCAAGAAGAATCCGGTCTTCATTGCGCCACCAAACTTCGTAAGCGACATCTTAATTATCAAAAAGAAAAGATGAGGGTAAAGTTGGCAGTGCAAACTTTCAGTGATAGTGTAGGTGACGCCCTAGATTACTGTTGCAAAGATTTAAATATTCCGGTGTTTAAAGGCAGTGAGGCTACTGCTACTTTTTGTAAAACAATTAATAATATTTTTGATCTTTTAAACACAAGACATTTTTTGGGCAAAACTCAATTTAAAAAACCTTTATATAAAGGTAGCGAAGAATTCTTAAATAATTTTGTAAATACTTCCATTAGTTATATTAGTAGTTTAACAAATTTAAATAATACAAATATTTTACTAACAAACAGAAAGACCGGATTTTTAGGCTTAATTATTTGCTTAATAAGTGTTAAAAATTTATTTGAGGATTTGGTAAAAGGTGAAGTACTGAACTTTTTGTTAACCTACAAACTTAGCCAGGACCACCTGGAAATGTTTTTTTCTGAAATACGTAGAAGAGGTGGATTTTCAAATAATCCCACGGCGTGGCATTTTGAGCAAGCCTACAAAAGATTACTTATTCACAGTGAAATTACATCACCTGATAGCGCTAATTGTCTTGCTCAAGATGCCACGTCTATTCTACACGTCTCTTCAAAAAAAATAAAAAACCCTAGCATAGATTTGCTATATGAATTTGAAAAAGATTTTTCCCCAGATTTACAGGAAGAATATACAATTCAACACTCAAAAATTTTACAAATTACATTTGTGATATTGTGGAGTACAATGCGGGATTTATAACAAAAAAAATGATTAAAACATTAAATTGCAATGATTGTGCCCGTTCACTAATATCCGTAGATTCTAATTGCATGTTATTAAATCGTAAAAATAGAGGAGGCCTTACTAAGGCCTCAAAAGATGTGGTTCAAATATGCATAAGGGCAGAGAGCGTAATAAAAACAGAAAAAAACTTTTCTGCGCCCAATATCATATTACGGCTTGTATCTGCTACAATTAGAAATTTGGATGTTAATAAATTATTCTTATGTCTTACCGAGCATTCGTTAGACCAAGATCCTTTACATGGCCATATTATTCAATTGGTGAGATTAATTTTAAAAAATTATTTTACAATCAGGCTCCATCATATTAATTCTTGTAAAAACCAGATTACTGATAGAATTAGGCAAAAATTAACCAAAATTATTCATTTTAAAAGTCAATAGTATTGGCAACCATTTTTGTTTTTTTTTTTTTACTTTTACATGTAGCTATAGCATTTACATGTATATTATTTTTAGATTTATTATAACTTTATGTAATAACCTATTATTATATGTATTGTTGAAAAACATGTTTTGTTAATATTTTTGTAATATATATATGTATCCTCCAAAATCAGTACTTTTATTATTATTTTTTTACATTATTTATTCATTATTAATTTGTCAAGAAGGGTAACTTTTCAATCAAAAATGTCTTTGTCCCCTTTAATCATCTGCTCCAAGAGTGACCTCTTTTAATGGTTTTCGATAAAAAAAATTAAATGTGTAATATTATATTGTATAATACTATAATATTATGTTTCCAGACCTTCAACCCATTACAATTACCACTAAAGTCCATAAATTTACTTTTATTAACATGAAACCGCAAATTTTCCTTTACCCTTCATTGAAAACCATGTGCTTTTTGCACTGACTAGCGTCATCTCTCTCGCGGACCTCTCTTTCTTATGTAGGCCGCAAGCGCCGTTCATTGTTCAGATAGGCAAGGGCCATTCCATCCGTATTGATAATTCGTTGGTTGTGACTGTATTACAGGTAAATTCATATTATTTTAAGAGTGCATTATTTACTAATTATATTGAGACTGTTTAGGGCCAATAATAATTGTATTTAGAGTTTTTTTCTTTCTACAAATATCGTTCAAATTTTATTTAAGGTTGTGTGGTTATGTTTCCGTATTTCATAGAAGAGGTGGGTGAGAACCAAATAAGCATTTCTCATTTCCTTATCTTTTTAAAATAAAAGTCTCTTAATAAACATTAAATTATATTCGCTCTAGGCAAAACTTGGCATACTTCCGTGTGTAAAAGGCTCAGAAAAATAATTTACTATATTTATTTATTTTTGTATTTTTTTTTTCAAAATACGTTTCTATGGTTAAGTAACATCCTGTATTTTTTTAGAGCATAAAAGAAGAAAATGCCACCCAAAAAACCATCTGGGGCTGAATATAAAAAATTGCGGCAGTTGGAAACAGATGAAGTTAAAAAGATCGTGACCCCAATACAAAACTTTTTTTCTGTAATACCTAGGCCCAGGTCCAATAGTGTTAATGATAATTCAATAACAGAATCAGTTACTTCTCCGTCCTTTTCTTGTGAGAGCAATTCCAATGTAGACCGGGAATCCGAAGAAAAAGATGATTTAATTATTAGCAATAATAATAAGCCATTAAATTCAGTAGAAAGCTTAAGTTGTGCAGAAGTAACTCTTGATTTGAATGATCCCCAGACTTGGACAAAAGAAAACTTGAGAGTTTGTGTAGAACGCGGACCAGACCCGGGAGCGTAAAGGCAGACAGTACCATTATACAACGCACATCATTAAAAGTCCGCGCTGTATCGTGGTATGCTATGTCTTCAGTAAAACGCTAGTTATGAGTAGACAATTCATACCAGCGTACAACACCAGCGGCCATCATGGCATCGCCCACCGCGCGTCATTAAAGCGTGGAGGGGGCTTACGCGGTCAACAAAATGCAAAACTGTTTTGTTTTAATTTTGTGGATTTGCAGTATCGTTATCGTGCGCTTGTCTGTGATCTGGAACAAGATGAACGAAACAGAATTGATGCTAAGAAATTTGAGCTGTTATAATAGTGAAGTACAGCTTGTAAAATTAGATTTGGGTGCCAAGAATGTAGAAAGATCGTTTAATGCCATTATACAGTGCAGTTTAGTGGGTGATGATTCAAAAGAGGCCTGCAAGAACTGGATTATTGAATTCAGCAAAGCAACTCACACTAATTGGATTGTGAGGCGAACATGTCCCTCTCCTCAGAAACATGCATTTCGCATTTCATATGACTGTCAATACAGCAGTTTTCATAAACGAAAGGGGAAAACAATTTACACAAGAGAGAGAAATAAAGACTGCAAAGCTACTGTAAAAATGGTTGTTAAAAAAATTAATCGCAATACGATGCGAAATGATCCACTACTAAAAAAAGGTCTTGACACAATTATAACGGTAGGTTATCCTATATTGCCACTATATTTATTTTTATTTGTAAATCTGTTTTTAGATTAACTTTAATCACAGTCACAACGTGGAAGTTGCCCAAGCTTTTAGTTACCTGCGTATTGAAAAGCACACCGAGGCGATGTTTATTAAATATTTCCATGATGGAATGACTCCTAGGGCTGCTAGAATATATCACGAAATATGTCTCATCGAATCAGAAGCTGATGAGAAAAATATACCATTCATTCTTGCAGATGCACAAAAAAATCCCCGAGAAAGACAGATCAAACATTTATACGATAAATGGAGGTAAGTACCTATTGTTTTTGCAAATGTTATGTACTTATTAAATTACAACTGTTTGGTATTTTGAGTTGCAGAAAATCACGAGATATATCGACATTTTTCGACGTTTTTCGTATTCGTTTCGTATTTATTTGTTTGTTTGTCAATGGAAAAACACAAAAAAAATTGAGCACAAATATTAATATTTATGCCTACTGCAAGCATTTTAGAATCAAGGATCGGTTTTAGTGTAAATAAAAAAATGTCGAACCTTGCCAATACACGTGATAACACTACTTTAATGCGGTGTTGCCTGATTCAGTAAAAAATAGTTAATCTTTTAGAAAGTTTTTTGCTCAGTTTTTTGTATCATCATTGATGAGTATTATGATATTTTGAATTAATTTGGGCAATATATAGGTATGTGTAAGGTGTTAGATTAAAACCTGTTTAAAATACACTGCTGTGCAATTGATAGGGATTAGTGATGCCGTCGAGACGAGACGAGATGAGAGAAGGCTTTCTCTCGTCTCGTCTCGTGTCACGAGAGAAAAATGTTCTCTCGTCTCGTCGAGAATGCCCTTTCTCTCGCTCGAGAGAGACCTTCTAATATAAACAAATCAAAATTTAGGAAATTTTACGAGCTTTTCAAAAATCTCATAATAGGGTGGTAAATATATAAAAAATGAGTTTGGGGAAAACTGCCTGTCTCGTCGAGACGAGACGATACGAGACGAGAGGCGAGAATCTCTCGTCTCGGCGTCATCACTAATAGATGGATATTCCAATTTTATTGTCCATTTTTGACCGCGGTTTTTTTCAGATTGAAGCGACGTCTTTTCCGAACAACCTCATTTGTAAAAATGATAAATAAGGCATTTATGTCAATTATACAGGGTTTTTCGCAAGCACCTTACAAAAACTGAAAAATGAATTTCTCTCCCATTTTAGCTGTAGTTTATTTTCTTGTCATTTCATAGCGTTAACTTCTTCATTGATTGCATATAATTTTAGTTTATAGCAAAATTTACCTTACAAGCGGAAAAACTGAGCAGACATGAAACCTTTACTTGTAAAATTATTACCTATACTTATTCAAGATTTATGATCTTCTTGGAGAGTAATAATTAATAATAATCACGCATTAAGTAGTAGGTATCTCTTATTCGGGATTTTCTGCAATTTTCTGTTATTATATTTCACATATATGAAATATTTTAGGAAGCAACATTTTGGTGAAAGAACTGAAAGGAGTGTAATATCTATTTTAAGGGAGAGACAAGAAGAATTTAGTGCTAGTGGTATCACAGTATATATTCAAGAAAGCCCACTAATAATTACTGTTGTCACCCCAATCATGAAAAGGGCCGCTAGACGTTCATTTACAAAAGAAGCGGCATTCGTTGATTCAAGCGGCTCCTGTGATCAAACCAACACTTGTGTGACTTTCTTATTTACGGCAAGCAAAGTTGGAGCAATTCCGCTAGCCGTAGTACTGCACACAGCACAGACAGAGGGAAGTTATGTCCTTGCTTCTGCTGCTGTCAAAGAAATATATATGAAGGAAGGATTTTCAGAACAAGATTTTCCACGAGTATTCCTAACGGATGATAGCGAAGCAGAAAGAAATGCGCTTAGATCGGTATTTCCATCATCTGTTCTTTTGCTTTGCGTCTTTCATATGTGCCAAGCATTTTGGCGTTGGTTATGGGAGTCCAAACATAACATTGCCCAATCCGACAGAAAAGTCATAATGCTTCGATTTCAAGAGTTAATGTATGCAAAGGCCCAGGAGGATTGTGAAGAATTATTTTCCGACCTAAATAAATATTTGGAGAAAAAGCAATATGATAATTTAAAACTTCATTTAGAACAATTGTGGGAGCGACGCAAGGAATGGTGTTTGCATTACCGAGCAAATCTCATTACCCGTGGTAATAATACTAACAATTACGCAGAGGCATCAATACGGATTTTTAAAGATATAGTTTTGCAGCGTTGCCGTGTTTTCAATGCATGCGCTTTAGTTGAATTTATTACCAATTCATTTGAAAAATACCATAAGCGTCGTTTACTTGAATTTTCAAATTCTCGCCGCAGTGAACTGGAATTAACATATCTGAAATTTGCGCGAAAAGCAAAAGACATAACTGTAATTGAAATTGACCCATCATGTTATCATGTGGCCTCGAAGGCCGACAGTCATATGTTATATACTGTGTGTACCGACATTGCAATGTGCGATTGTCCATTTGGGCAAGGTGGACAGTTTTGCAAGCATCTTTGTGCTGTACAAGAGAAATGCAAAATATATATAAAAACTGCACCTCTGCCGACCAATGAAGATAAAGTCGATTTCGCGAAAATTGCTTTAGGTGAAAACGTATCGGCTGATTTTTATAAAAATATGGATGTTACACATACTGAAACTTACAATGTAAGCACTATGAGCACCGAAATATTTGAACAACAACCATTTGGAGCAGGAGATATCAATCAGGAAGAAGATATAGTTAAAGCCAATACTAATGACATAGTTCACAAAGAAGCTGTTGCCAACCTGTCAAAGAACTTTTTAAACATAACAGAAATAGCAGCACTTCATAAATCACCTGGTATGACTGATATGGTTATTAAACTGAACAAATATTTAGAGAAGATTACCACCCCTGCACAAGTTGAAAACTTTTTTGCCAACACCAAAATAAATCTGTCTAGAAAAATCGGGATTCAGCCTACTTCCGTTTCACGTAGAAAATCAAGACCTGGCTTAACTAGTGGCCGTCAACGAATTCAGGCAGGTAGACCATCTAACAATGAATTAAATCAATCAAGTCGCAAAAGAAAAAGATGTCTAGCTCAAAATGTAATGCTTAATCGGCCCAATGCGAAATCGCATTAGATGTATTATAATATTTATAATATTCAAATAAATGTTTAAAACATTGCAAGAGCCTTTTTTATAACAATTTTTGTCTTTATAATAATTCATAGTCACAATAACCAAAACTTAAATCTAAGATTCTATTTTATTCCAATCAACTCATATACACAGTGCAGGTCAAACCAAGCTTTAGCTGTGATAGTCAAAGGTGAAAAAAACTAAAACCATTAACAAATAATTTATTAAACTTTTAAAAAATCAGTGGTTGCTCCATATGCGAAGAAGTAGGATTTCCTGCCAACCGACCATGTTTCAGAAATCAGTTACTAATAAAAAAATTGGAAATTTTACAAAAACGATTTTTAAAAATAATTTATGAAAAAGATTTTTTCTATCCTTCTGATAAATTATTTGAAGATTCACACAAAATGAGTATCAGAGAAATTTTTATTTATAATATTATAAAAAATATATTTAAAAATAAACATTTTTTAAATACCAAGACCACATATACAATACAAGATTTAAAAAAGAAATATCAATAAAACCACAAATACAAAAAACGATATCAAAAAAGAATTATAAATATTTGTGCCTAATTATTTATGATTATTTGCCAGAATATATAAAAAAAATTAAATCTTTTCGTAAATATAAATTGGAAGTTAAAAAATGGATATTGGCTAGAAATAGTTCATCAAAGATTATGGAAATATTTTGAGTTATCAAACCAAAATGTTAATTGAAATATTCTAATTATAATTCATACATTGAATAAAATTCGTACTTCATAAAAAAATAAATAATTAAATTTAGAATATAAATGTAATAATTGATACAAATATTTACATAAGTGTTTCCCCCAAAACAAGGAATACTTCTTGGGGTGTATTTAGTTCATTAAAGTTGACATGTATATGTAATATAAAACAATGTAATTTTTAAATATTAAATAAACCTATATTATTATTATTATTAAGACTTCTAAGAATTCGGTTCGCCGTCGCGTCGACGATCATGAGTAGAAACTCGTCGCAATTGCGCTACTTCTCAATACTACAAGGTACGTAGTGTCTATCGAAACTATGCTTAAAATGACCGTCTTAGTGTACCATGTTTGAAACATACGAGCGTCCGTTTTGAGCTACTGCGCTACCACAAGGTACGTAGCGTCTATCAAAAACATGCTTAAAATGACCGTCGCGTACCACGTCTGAACGCATACGAGCAATCCGTTTTGAGCTACTGCGCTACCACAAGGTACGTAGTGTCTGTCAAAAAGAAGCGAATGACCGTCATAGTGTACCACGTCTGAACGCATACGAGCGTTGTATAATGGTACTGTCTGCCTTTACGCGACCCGGGAGATGACATGAATGTATATCCAGTTGTAACAATAGGCAGTTTGACAAAAATGGTTTCATAAAGTTCTGGTGAATGGAGAGACAATACAAACATCCTGGCTGATTATTGCGGTGCAAATACTCCTTATATTGCTTTCCTTGTAAACTTTTTGACCGAAAGGTATTTGGTGTTTTTTGCGAAACCGGTTTTTCAGACTGGAAACATTTAAATCCTGCTATTCCTCGGCATGAAAATTCACTATCTCACAAAGAGAACTACTTGAAATGGAAGGAATTCGATAGAGGTATTAGGATGAGCGCATTAATCGACGATAAAACTGAAAAATTACTTTTGACAGAAAAACAAAAATGGCGCCATATTCTTAGTGTCATATTACATTGCATTAAAAACAATGATGCATTGAGGGGATCATCAGAAATTATTGGACATCCAAATTGTGGTAAATTTTTAAATACAATTGAACTTATAAGTCATTACGATCCCACAATTGCAAGTCACATTAAATCTCATAACAAAAACCAAATATCATATTTTTCGCCTATGATTCAAAATGAATTTATACATTTGATTGGACAGAAAGTAAGAAAAACAATTATTTCGAATATAGTCGAATCAAAATATTATTGTTTAATGTTGGATTGCACACCAGACACATCCCACCAGGAGCAAATGTCACAAATTATTAGATATGTCCGATGCAGCCAAACCAAATGTTCCATGCAGAAGAGAGCTTCATCGATTTTATAAAAAGGTTACGGGCAAAAACTGGAGATGCAATGGCAAATCAAATTACTTCAAAACTGGTTGATGACGGACTTAATATTGACAACATCAGGGGTCAAGCTTACGACAACGGTGCTAATATGGCGGGAAAATATAACGACGTTCAAGCAAAAATATTAAATTTAATAAGTTTGCCTGGTTTGTCCCATGCTCTGCCCATAGTTCCAGCTAAATGTTCCCCAGAAATAATAACTTTTTTTGGGACTGTTCAAAATTTGTTTAATTTTTTTGTAAGGTCAACAACTCGCTGGGAAATTTTAGTTTCCACCTTAAAAACTAGGCTTAAGGGTCACAGTGATACCCGGTGGTGTACCCGAAGTGAAGGTATAAAAGCTCTTGTATTTAACTTTAAAGAAGTAATTGAC